>CM040990.1:11965061-12045513 GCA_022985145.1 Pangasius djambal
GATGCACTTTATGTGGCTAGGACAACTTAGTCTAGTCCTCAGCTCTGTGTTCCTGTAACTGTATGTTGTGTGAGGCGACGATGTTGTTTTATGTAGCACCAAGGGTTCTGGAGAAACGTTGTCTCATTTCACTGTGTACTGCGTCAGCTATATATAGTTGAAATGACAATAAAAGCCTCTTGACTTGACTTGACTTGAAGTTGAGGAACTATCAAAGCCAGAATTCATAGACCATGTTGACAGTGCTGGCATTTTTTTCATCTGTTTTTTTTCCCCAGTGTATCCAGGGGAATATAGTGGTAAGGCTCATATAATACAAAATAAATAAATAAATAAAAGAAACCTTTCCATTTAGGCTCCACCCATTTTGGGTTTAAATCTTAACACGGATATGTGGTGCACTAAACAAACTGATACAGAGGGTGTGAATGTGTTACAACCCTATCCTGTGGTCAAATATACACTACAGATGTGGTTGACAGAGACCAAGTTAAAAATGCTGAAGTATACCGAAATGGTCATTTTAAAAAGAAGTTGTACTGGTTAAAGTTCTACAGCTTCCTCTCTGACCTCTCTGTACTTAACCTAATGCAAGTCACTAGCTGCACTAGTCTGTTTTCTCTAAATCTGTCGTTCTCAATATCTTATGCATGCACATATACACACAAACACGTACACGCCAACCAGGCCTTGTGGATAACCTGTCTGAGTTCTGCCTCATAGCAGCTGTGTGTGGACTGAGCAGCATACAGCAGAAACAGCCCACATAATGTTGGGTTCACAAGGGAGGGCAGACGCACCCGGCGGCGCTGAGCTCTTTCTCTCTCTTAGAGGATGAACGAGCAAAGACGGAAACCTGGAGGAGGTAGAGCAGCCTGTGCCATCCATCCACTTTCACCCACTCCATCAGCCTTGGTCCAGCCGTGTTTCTGCAGGCTTCAGCACACACAGTCTGCGCACACTGGGGCACATCGGTAGGCTGAGCTTCCTGAAGGGCTCTAGTCATTTTATTAGTTTATTTAACGAAATAATACCACAAAATGACGTGCACGGGCAGGTAAAGACACAAGCACCATATGTAACATGTCTGCTTTTAACACTCAGTGTAATTGAATACAGACACACGCAAATACAAACACAGTATGTCTTCCGAAGCACCAGAACCAGTCTCCGTCCACCATCTGTTTACTAAATGTATGAACAATGTAGTGTGTGTGTGTGGCATTAGACTATCATCTGGGGGTCTGTCATGGTGGGGTCGGGCAGCGCTGCAAGCGGGAGTGTAGGGGGTGCATGGGGTGGGGGGGATGGGCCGAAGGAGGACCGAGGAAGAGGAGAAGAGATGAGGAGGAGGGGTGCTGTTGGTTATGGATATAGCTCTGTAGAAGAAAGAGAAAGGGAGAAGGCGGGAGGGAGGGAGGGACGGAGAGAGTCAGAAAGAGACTGTAGCTCTATATATGGTCCTGACCACCCAAAGCCTTCCCTCTTCTCTGGCTGTCTCTGATGGCTAACAGTCTCCTGTTTTAATGAATTGTAATGGTGGAGGAGGGTTTGCATGTGCTTGGGTGTGGATGCACATATGGGGGTAGACTGCAATGACACTCATTTTCGAGCTAAGAGGATTACACCCTAATATCCCCATAGTATAAATCCGTATACATTTAATATCTCTGCCTTAAAAGGCTTACAGATCCACACAAAAGCCTCACACTGCAGCGTGACTATGCAATTGAGAACAGTGTGTGTACTTAAACCTGAGTATTTCTGGTGAACATGCCATTTTCAAGAAGTACACAAAGTGTTTAAAGTGTGGGAGAGAGCAGGGCTGAAGGTGCGGTAGGTGAAGTATACAGTCGTTATTTTGGATCCGTATGCTCCATTACCTTCAGCACACTCGTACTGGCTTTACTGCAGCTATCCTCCATCCATCACTTATTATAACTCTTTATGACTGGCTATAAAACTGCAGTCAGTGAAGGCCTTAGATTTCTATTAGCCAGACAGCAGATGGGTTCTATTCATACACAGGTACACCGGTTAATAAAAACACGCACGAGAAAAACAGCTCAACTTACTGGCAAGACCAGATGATGGAGGGAGAAGGGAGATTGGATGTGTGGACGTATCTGTTTCGGAATGTGTTCTTCTGTGTTTCGATATCCTCTTACGCACCCTGACCAGGAAATACTGGGAGCGTCTACTTTCCAACAGTATTTTAAATAAATACTATATGTCAGATTGCAATAATGCAGAGCCACATGTGATTTATCCTAAACTATGCATTCATCACAAAAACATTCAACAGCTGCTTTGTTCGTATGCACGGTTATCTTTGGTTTAGTTATCTTGGGTCACTGGGTATACCCTCCCATTACAAACACCAAGGAGTCACTGAAATTCCAAAAAAGTATTTGGAAATGTTCATTTCACCAACATCCCGATGTGCAGTTTCTCCCTCAGATTCAACTGAAAAACCCATAATGGTATTAGGAATGAGCATTTCAGGCAAAATTAATATTTACATTATTAAATAACTGCTACCTACGCATACACGCATACTGGCATAGGCCACAAAAGTGTGTGTGTGTGTGTGTGTGTGTGTGTGTGTGTGTGTGTGTGTGTGTGAGTGAGACACTGCACTGCACATTTACATTCAGAATATCTTTGCAAGGAGAGAAAGCTGGACTTGCACTGTACAATTTGAGAACGATTATACACAATTTAATGTGTGAAAGCCAACAATTGAATTTCTTTTTTGAAACCGCGTTAGTGAAAGTTTTTGCTATCATCAGCATGCTGTGATTACTTTCATATGCTGTAGGCTGTACGCAATGAATGGCCAGTTTCCTTTTATGAGTTTGAAGCTCAATGGCAAACAAAAAGATCACAAAACCACCCAGATGACAGAAGGGGCACTAACTGTTCTAACTGAACTGTAACGTCCTGTGTGTCCACATTCTTTTTTTGTTGTTGTTGTTTTAAAGTTTCAGCAGAACTTGAGCATTGTCTGCTTCTCAACATTTTCAGACTAACGCAACTAGTGGCATCACTGGCATTTAACTTCGGGTGGATGCAAACTCTTAGCTGCTTTGCGAGGATTCGTACAGTGTGAGGACTTTTATGAGGTGATGTTATAGTATAGTAAGTTGGCTTCAAAGCTCAACCACTGAGAAAAACTGCTGCATGAGATGTAGCATCTCAGTGTGTACAGGGATAGAGGAAAAATTCTCTTCATTTCACAACACTGAAGCATCACCACACTTGCTGACATTGGGCAAAAAATACTGCACAGCGACATGATAGCAATGAGACAGATATCCATGATAAGCTGATGTGGGTGTTCCTATGCCTTTTTGTCTTAAATTGAAACAAATTTTCGCAAAACCGCATTTGGAAAAAATAAACTTTCTGTTGAGCAGCTTTCACACTTGCAGCTATTACACAATGATACACTTTTGATGATGCACTGTGGTGATAAACGTGTACAATGCTCATCACCTGGAGCAGCCACACACCTCCTCAAGAAAAGAAGTATAAAGGACTCTCCCATATCCTGAATATTTGAATATATGGATTGATTTGTAATATTCACCATAGCCAGTTCCAAGCCTGAGCTGGTGCAAAAAAACATTAAGTTTTCAATCATCTTGAACGGTCATGTTGCACTTCATCAAGAAGGCTTTATGAGGGGTTCTTTGCATGCTAAATAATTATAGATTTCAAAGGGGAATCTACAGTATGTGGAATGTCTCAGACCTGAGCCAGAGTATCAAATCAAAGACCCCTTTAAAATCCTGGATGAAACCTCTTTATTACAAAGAGTATGACAGCAGGTGAGTAACTACCAGCATTGTGAGATTTCAAGGTCACACTCATGCAAGTTTATGCTCCTACCAGGATTGCTAAAGAGGAGAGACATGGGTCATAGAATCCAAAAAGACAACACACATAGCTACATCATGCTGATATATACTCATCAGTTGGACAACAAAAATGTGATTTGTTCACCAATTGTGGTCTGTCAGCCAGGGTGGTAAGCTCCATCTGTTATCACTGGTTAGTACCTATGACAACATATGCTGGCAAATGTAAGCATATCATATGGTAAGGTCATAAAAGCACTAGCATTTCAAAAGCCCACAGGACCCAGTCGTGATTTGGCGGCAGAAGATGCTTGGCTAAATACTGATTTCTTTACTGATTTCTTTTGTAAAGTAATTACCAGTACTTCGAGTGGATGTCATAGTGCAGAAATAGAAAAGTGGCTGACCATTAAAGACTTTAACTAGCTGAGATGGGTATAACTTGGAAGGAAGTTGGTGATAGAGCATGACCTTTCTGTAATTTTTAAATTTGCATTGAAATCTCTCATTATGAGCTGCTCCACTGAGTCTGTGAAAAACACTATGAATGCTATATCTATAGATATATAGAGATAGATATAGAAGTAAATTGCAGATCTATCGATTCTGTAGAAGCATGACTAAAAGTGAAGTCACGTACAGTGCCTCCAGAAAGTATTCACCCCCAAATATTTATTTTTTTTGTTGTATTGCAGTATCAAATTTAAGTATGGAATTGAGTTTTTTTTTTCCTTTGGTAAGTTATTAGAAGTGTTTGATAAGTATTCACCCCCTGAGTTTGAATTTTCCTTTTGCAGCAATTACAGATTTGATTTGTCTCAGATGTGTCACTATGAGCTTTGCACATTTTGATTTTGCCATTGTCTTACATTCCTGAATGCAAATTTTCTGCCAAATTAGATGGAGAAGGTGGGTGGGCAGCAATGTTCAGTGTTCAGTGTCATACCTGAAAAGTCTGGGCTTTGACTTGGCCATTCCAGGACATAAACCTTTCTTTTTCAAACCATTTTTTTTTCTTCACCCTGCTCTCAATGTCTTGCTGGAACAAATATTTTCACCCTAAATGTAAATGTCTTGGACTGGAACAATTTGCTTATATCTGGCTCTATCCATGTTGCCTGTAACGACAACAAATTTTCCAGTTTCTCCTGCTGAAAAGCAGCCCTAGAACATGATGCTACCACCAAACTGCTTGATCACAGGAATAGTGTTACCTGGGTGTTGGGCTGTATTTGGTTTGCACCAAACATTGTGCTTTGGCTTTAGGCTAAATGGCTCAACTTTAGTTTCATCAGACCACAAAATCCTTTTCCAAAAGCTCTCAGACTTTCTCAGAAATGGCTTCCTTCTGGCCACTCCCTCAGAGGCCGGATCTGTGAATAGCTGATGATACTGTTGATGTCTACACAGGTTCTCCTATTTCAGCCAGTGAACTCTGTAACCCTTTCAGTGTTGTAGCTGGACTGTTGTACACTTCTCTAACAATTTCCCTTCAGCTTGGTCTGATCTTGGTAGTGTCTGGTCTGTGCCATATTTTTTTTTTCCTTTTTCTTATAATGGAGTTCACAGTGCTCCTGAGAAGTTTTCAAAGCTTTGCTAATGTTTTAATAACCTTCTCCATCTTTTTTGCTCCGAACTATTGAGTGCTTTCTGGAGGCATTCTGTAACTTCATTCCGAAGCCTTGAGATCTGCACATGGCAGTGGAGAACCAGAAACTATAATAATAGCCACAAATGCCTCTTGCTATATAAAAACAGAGACTTAAAACAACTTCATCCTCAAGGCTAATAAGAATATAAACTGGAGGGAGGAAAGAGGAAAAAAGACAAGCAGTTAGCAGTGTCAGGGTCACATAACTCTACCAGGCAATAAATACTGGAGTGTTGCAGAGACCTTGGGTTCTTACTGTCAATTTCTCTATCAGGAGTACTTCTCAAAAACAGGGCTCAGTCAAAATTTGAAACATAAAAGCTCATATATACAGCACAAATCATTCCTAAGCCATTCACACTAAAATAACAGGGGTAGTTTGCTTGATTGTTTTTGAAAAGCTACTGTTAAATACTATAAAAGTTGCAGTAATACAACATATTTAAGCACAGTGGCTACTGACGTGGATCACTGCAGCCTCAAGTTTAGTGACCTTGACATGAGGGTTAAGTCATGTTATAATCAAAAAACCTGGCCCCATCATAATATCAAGATGCACCAGTACAATACACTAAAGCTTAAGTTGTCCATTAGTCCGTGTGTGTGTGTGTATGTGTGTGTGAGAGAGAGAGAGGAGTCTTGGGTAAAGCTCAAACTGATCTCATTTCTCTGAAGCACTGAACTCCTTAATCTCCTCAGAGGATAAGGGATGGGATGGGTATGACTACAATCGCAGACAAAGCACTTGCACCAGTGTGTGTTTGTAGGTGCAGAGACCAAGTGGGCCCTCATGTCAATGCTTATCCAATACTAAACACAGAAGGAAGCCCTGCTGTTATTTACGTGAGCACTGTTTCAACATACTTATGTCTGTGTGTGTGTATGTCTGTGTGTGTGTATATATGTGTGTGTGTATATATGTGTGTGTGTGTGTGTGTGTGTGTGTATATATATATATATATATATATATACACACATATACATATATACATATACACACACACACACACACATACATACATACATACATACATACACACAAATATATGAGCCATTCAGCCAAATCCCAGTCAAATGTAGACCTGAAGGGCAGATGTCACAGCCTGGTTATGTAGAAGTGGACTAAAGAGGTTGTAGAAGGGCTTAGTGCTTTATCAGTGGGTTAACTGCCCACTTCACATCTGTGCTTGATCAGAGATACTGTCACTAACAGCCAGATTACTGTGTGGGGCAGTCTCGTGTCCAGCCTCTCACTTTTTCCTCATATACACATGCACATACACTCTGCCGCTTCACATTCAGAGTAATGCTGGAGAATATTAAGGGAGGAATTGAGCTGTCACTGGCTGATCTTGGTCCTAATACAGGCTGCTGTTTTACCAAAACCCTTACTGCTGCTGGCCTATATTCTATAGTGTTTGCTCAAGAATTTACTTTTTATTGATTTTTTTTTTTGTTCAGGGAAGAATGTCAAGGTCTATGAGGCAAGACAAGACTTTTCTAATTTCAAAGAGCAAACAATTCCCCTTTTACAGTAGGTTATCTTATCTTGGCTTTTCAACAGGTCCTCTTAATTCATTCTCAGTAAAACCTGAGGATCCGATAGCAGTGGGTTCAAATTTCAGGGGCATTTCGGAGGTTTTATGGATCAACCTTTACTCTGCTTTTCTGAAACACACCCAACCAACTCCCCATAAAACAATCAAAAAAAAAAAAAGCAGAGCCTCTGCTTGGTGTGGTAATGCACACCAAGGTACATACCCACCCACTTTTACTCACTTACACAGGATAGCATTCCAGGAAAAGTTTAGCAAGTTCCAGAGGATGATTTGTTTTGCAGCGAACAGTGAGTTCACAGCCTGAGATACACACCTGGACACTTGCACACCCATAGACTATAGCACAAGCACACCTCATTAGCAGCAAGCAGGAACATGCCATCTAATTGCATTCACACATGGAGACACACACCCAATGATAAACACACTCACAGAAGCATGCACTAAATCACAGCAGGCCACCATTCCTGTGAACAAAACAAACTGTTAGCTATCTGTCAAGCAAGTGAGCCCGTGTGTATAATAATTAATTCAGGCTCTTCTTATTTGAGGGTGGCGTGGAGGGGTGGCAGTTAATAATTAAGCAGCCACTGGCCCTGACTCAGTGGAAACCATCTTCTCAAGGACCCAACACTAGCAGCGCAACTCTGAAGACACACACACACACACACACACACACACACGTGCGCACTTTACAAAAGATGAGGAAAAACTGGCAATACTACATTCAATGCTCTATCCCTGTTAATCCACATCAACATAACTATAGATTGGTAGTAACAAAATTGAGAATATTTATTCTCTAATATGTGTCATTAACAGATACATTACACCATTATTGGTAGGATATGAAAGTGAGTAAAAATAGCATGAAGCAAAAACAGGAGAGAGAGAGAGCATTGTCTAAGCATTATTAAAGGAGAGGAAAATGGCAGCCCATTTATTTGTTTCTCTTGCTCTCTCATGATTTATCTTTTCATCTCCTGTCTCTCTCTCACTCACTCTCGCTGTACACTCCCTACAATAACTTAGCAAACATACTCACAATCAAACAGAATGCACACTGGGAAATGTCATATGTTAATGGCCCTGCATTTTTAATAGTATTTCCATTAGGTTATCACATGATTATCATCCTCCGCCTCTCCTTTCTCCCCCACATGCTCTTTAGTGTCTATGGGAACTTGTTCAAACTACAACACTTAAGATTCAAGATGCAAAACCATTCCGACTGCAGCACAGACTGCAGAATAGCCATCTGTTCCACATGAATTCCCTTACTGCTCTATAGTCAAGTGCTAACAAACGGGGTGGATCTGGGAAACTGGAAATGCTTGCCGAGTTCTCGGGCTAGCAGCTACTGCTCAGATCATCACAGTCCCATATGCTTAAATATGATTGTGCCACTTCCATAAAAATAATGACCAGTGCTTGAATGCTGTGCCCAGTGGTATTTATCTAAATGGCCAGAAATCCTTCCGATTTCATAACTAAACAGCGCCACTACGGTTTGCCTTCAGGTTACCCTGAGCATCTGAACTGCTTCAAGTTAAATATACGTCATTAATTATGTAAGTAATGAATGCTATTTATGTTATGTATAGCTCTACATCATCTGCACCATAATAATATACATTATTCCATAGAGCCATTGTTGACATTCTGAAAATTAAGCCACTGAAGTGACAAAGTAAATACGCCGGAACTCTGGTGTTCCACAAAAATTACTGTTAAGACTTATTTCTCCTTTAAACCATGATGGAAAGATGAAAACCAGGTGAAACCAGGTGAAAAGATTAACAATTACATTATGAAAGATGGGAGATGAAAATGTGGAAAAGATCAGTGGTAGAATGACCATTCAGCCTTAAATATCTGTTTATGATAAAGAAAATTATACACACATATATACTATCCTATATAGAAGCTGAAATCATGAAGCTGAAGTCATCTGATTTACTGATCTACTAATCAGTCTAACAATCACCAGGTGATCTCCAATCCTATCAAGCTCTCTTTAATAATATATCACAAACAACCAAAAAACTGAAAACGTTAGCTCACACAAAGTGCATTAGAGGAGGTACACAGTACATACCTGTGTATTAGAATATAGATGGTATAGATTGTATAGGGCTATATAGAAGATACACAAACTCATAGCTGTCATAATGTCTACAGCTCAAATTGAGGATGTCATAGTCATAGATCTGATTTTATTTTTATTTCTTAATGATGTTACACTATCAGCTACTATCAAAACTATACGTCGTATTTAGTTCTTATAGCTGTAAGTCTAATGGATTGGTCATCTGATTGGGTTTCACAATTTAATATGATATAAAGTGTTTTAAATCAATATTTAACACAGCACAATTGTTTTGGCTTCTGTGGATAGAAAGTTTAGAAATAAAAGGCTTTAATAGCTTCAGTAAATAAATATGAAAGAGCCTAATGTGCCTAATATTGGAATAGTTGGCTTACATTCATAAAATGAATCTTTGTGGTGAACGTATGGGTGTTAAAATGTTTCGCACTTTGTCAATATATCAAAAGAACCTTACTGACTGAATTCTGCATAAACACAACCGAAGCCCAACTCACTCTAGGCTTAAGTTACTCTTATCTGTAGCCATGTCCAACAGAAGAAGATAAGAATCAGTGACCTGCTGAAACCAGAGAGAACAACTTAACAATATTAATGAGTCTCCACCTCACGCACCTGTCACTCACAGCAGCTCTCTTCCATTGGCTGGCAGTCAGTCTGTAGCTTCTAAGCTGCTTTGTGTACAGGGAATGTGATTCGCTTTCTGAAGCTGCTGGAGGTCATCTGTAGGCAGTTGTGGATGCAATAGCGCACCAAAATAACTATTTGTTCCTGTAGTTCAAAAGCAGCAGTAATAGGTCTGCATGCTATTAGCTCCTCTGGACATTCAGTCCCATTCAGACTGTTGTGGGGAAAATCTGAGGTGATTAGCATAGGCGTACTGTACATATTTGTGTGAAGTCACTCCATTCATCTTGTTTGTCAGCTATTTATCTGAAGCAGCACTCCTTGCAGGACCCACTGAATGAGTAATAAGCAGTCACAGGAGGAGGTTCTGCCCCTCTATTCAAAAACGAGTGCAAAGCTTTCAGCTGGAACGAGCATGCCAATGTTCACTTGCCTCGCCTTTCAGACATGCTTACTACTGTATTGTGCTGAATGTTGCCTTTCACTGCTACTGGTGAAGTTGTCTGGCATCTTGGAACTATTAGGACTAAAAGTTTTCAGTAAAGCCTGAGTAAAGCTAGGAGAGTAGTGGACGACAGCACTTTCAGCTCAGAGTGAGTTTGAAGACAGAATGGGAGGAGAGAAGGATAAAATGTTCAGCTCTGAGATGCTGGTGAAAGCCTGCCCTTAAAAGCACATGTATCTCTAATGTTATACATTTCCTCTAGCAAGGAAACAATCAGACACCTGTCATTATGCAGCTGGAAGAGCTATTACAGAACATCAAACACTGCTCTCAGCCTACCTTTATGCATACAATCACTGCAGATACCATAAGCCTATAAATGCCTGTGGTCGGTTCTTCTTGATTAGAGTGTGGCGGACTGCGTGCTTTACTGCAGGAAAATCGTGACTGAAATGAAAGGCAAACGTATTCAATAAAAACTAACCAGAGCACCCTCAACAACAAGCATGCATAGTCAGTGACATGCTGTTAATGACTGCTGTTGATTGCAAACAGTGCATTCTTGCGTGTTTATTAGCCTGAAGGAAGCCTATTATTTATGCTGAGTATTAACTAAGTACCTAGTCTAATTATTCAGTTTTACACTCACCCTCCATTTCTTTGGTCAATTGGGACAGCTATCAAATTCATGTCGTCATTTTTTTCACTGCCTGCTTTCCCCTCACCCACCACCATACTCATTCTCTGTCACGCATACACACACACACACACACACACACACACACACCTAAGCCTTTTTTGACAGTGACCTATGCATGTCCCGTGGGTCACTTTGCCTCCGGTGTCAAAACTAATCCACCCATGTAACAACAAAGGTCATTCAAAACAAATCCATCTAAAGCTGCATATCAGGTGTAACGGAACACATGTTTAGCATGTAGCTTACTACACTATACACTCAACGTCCACTTTTTTAGGAACACTTGTATGAGGAACACCTCATTCAAGCAATGATCTAATCATAAAATTATTTCGGGAAGTGCTGATATCCTGGAATTTTCATGCATGGAAAAACAATCTATAGAAGTCACACACAATGGTGTGAAAAACCCAAAAAAATTCCAGAGAGCGGAAGTTCTGTAGGCTGAAACGTCTCGTTAATGACTGGTTCGAGCAGTCAGAAAAGCTACAGAAGCTCAAATAAATGTCCACACTTGTAACAGTTAAAACAATGTATTTATATACATTCCATTGGTATGCAGGGTGCCTTTAAGATGCTGACCATCTTATCTGCATACTGTGTGCTGTGTAGCCACGTTATTCAGGCTGTGTGCAGGTGAAGGAGGATGAAGACAGATCTGTTCTGCCTGTTTTATTATAACTATTTTTTTGTAACGCTTAAGGGTTTATGTTATCCCGTCATGAATGAGAAGAGCGTGCTGCCTGTGAATCTGCCATTAAAATGTGTTGAATGCAGACTTTTGCTGTTTGGCTCTCTGGTTCATTGAACTAAACCACTTTCCTCTGGGTGAAAGCATTACAATCTGTACAACTGTGGTGAGCAGAAAAGCATCTCAGAACGCATAACATGCTGAACCTTGAGGCAAATAGGCTAGAACAGCAGAAAGCCACAAACGGTTCCACTCCTGTCAGCCAAAAACTGGAATCTGAGGCTACAGTGTGCACAGACTCACAGAGACTAGAGAGTTGAAGATTCGAAAACCAGGTCTTTGCCAGGTATACAAGTGTTCCTATTTAAGTGACTGGGGAGTGTATGTGCCTGTTTAGTACTTACATCAGGAACATTTGCAAGCTGTGTCACTTGAACAGTACAGTGATAGAGAAAACATTTCTGTCAGCTCTATCATACGCACTAAAACACAACTCAATGGCTGGTAAAGGCATTCTAAATGGACCACTCCAGTATATGTGAAGGAAAGTCATCCAGCTGACAGAGGTTTATTAGCAAATTACTTTAAATATACCTTTAACTCTACCTGCCATGGTAATAGCTGGTTAGTAATAATTATCTAATGATTAACCTACATGGATACGTAGTCTCACCAGGATCAGCATTCTGATCAAAATCCCACTTTCTGGTGTCACCCAGAAGAGTCATGTTCCTCTCAAGGTTTCATGTCATCTTCAAGTCTTCCTTCCCACTGTTGCCTCTGACTTGTTCTTTAGGGATCTAGATCTACATTTTGGTAAAGCTGTTTTTAATAATGTCTACACAATTCAATTCTCAACATGCTTCAGATACAGGTCATCGGTTTTCTTTCAGAGAAAGAAATGCATCAAGCCACCTTCTTGACTGGTCATGTAATTTTTACATTTTATTCTTCAGGGAAACGCCACATAATACAGACATCTCTGTGTTTTCCTAGTGACTGAAATCAAGACTATTATTAATATGCAAATTGATTAATTTGTATTCTGAGTGTTCCTGTGAGAATAAGAAAACAGCGGGTGGGAAATTTGACAAACAGATGAATTCTTTTGGTAATGAGGTTCATTGAACTGGCAATTTTAAACAATATCATCATTACATAAAATCAACAAGCAAATTGTTCTAGTTAGCTGGTAATTCACTCTCAGCTGTTACAGTTATTCAGGCTCAATGTATATTAGAATGTATGTAAGTATATAATGTATATAGAAACTCGCTTTGCAGTTTATCTCTGCAGAAGGCTATATTTTCTATAGATTCTCCTCCACCCCTCCTCCTCCACTCCATCTGCCAATACCCTCTCCCTCCCCCTCCTGTCTCTCTATCTCTCTCATTCTCCTCTATCTCTCTTTCCTTGGACTTATGGGATTGTGGTGGTGGTGGTGTGGGGGGGGGGGGGGGGTAGCATTAGTATTTCATACAGAGCCTCAACAGAGATATTCTCAATGTCAATCTTCACACTTTGGTGCACAGAATCCAGTGAATAAACCCACACTAACAAATATATTTCACTAATATTTTACTATGGTGTCAGGGTATGCGTTGTATGGTTCGTTTTACTCTTTGAAGAGTCATTGAGGAGAACTACAGTAGATCTAGGATAACTACCACTCAGTCCCTGCTTCTTGTGTACTGTTGATGCTGGATAAGATTTCCGGACATATGTCTGTTAAGTAATGTTGCCAAGGACATCTGTAATGATTATGTATGATTTGCGCAGGATAAGCGATCTTTGTATAAATTAGAGAGATGGGGGCGTGTTCACGATATATGCATGCTTGTCATTCTAATAGTTCCATGCATTTCCTTATACACTTCATTTTAATCTAAACTGATTGCTTTGTCCTTTATTACAAGCATTTGCATCTGCACAAGTCAGGCTTAATCATTAGTAGGTCACATGACCATAACATCTATAGGCTTTACCTGTGCTAGGAACGCAATAACCTTAAACCTAGGAAGCTTCACTTCTGAGATAAGTCCTTGTAAATGTCATCTATATTTTATTGTTCTGCATTTGCAACTCAGATCAGTTTTGATCAGTTTTGTTTCTGTGGGAGACAATAGAAAAGAGCGCATCCTGGAGCATTTTTATACTGAAGAAAACATGCGCAAAAATGCTTTTCCCACAGGATATGAAGTAAAATTTTCAAACATATCAATTTGTACACAATACATCAACTTGTTTTTATTTCTACTGGCAAAATACATGCATGCACAGTCCGTAAAATTACTAACACAGTAAATTTGGATGGGACTAAAATCCCAGAGATTCAGAGACTCCAGCAAGTAAAACTAGCCCAGTTCAAATATGGCTTTACTCTCTTATATTCACTTTCTTTCCCCAGCTCTCATGTCCTGTCAGATCCCTAGAGATAACGGAGTACAGTGTGCCAGGTGAAGCTGTCACTCATAACTGATGGCTCTCTATGTCAATTCCAGAGACAGAGATCCTCAAAGACCAGCTCACATGAGAGGCCTCTCACCCGAGTGAGCCAAAAAGACTCTTGCTTTAATCTCTGGAACCTAGATATAATCAGTTGAGATTCTAAGAGGGAAGTGCAGAACCGTTAGATAGGAATATATGTTTTTGTGATAATGGAGAACCACTGAGAAAAGCCTACAAGCCAAAAACAGAGAGCTGCAAATTCATGCATAAAAGTCTTAGCTAAGGGACAGGTTTTGATTTGTCTTGTGTACAACGGTTGAAGTCACTATATGTCTACTAACATGCACTTTCCTTTTTTGTGGATGATAGTACAGAAGCTACTTATTGTAACTGCCATCATAATTATTCATTATTCTTAGTCATGAAATAACAACTAGTTGTTACCATGTTTTTTAAATGGTACACAGAGATATTTAACAGTGTGAACTCCCAAGGCCCACTGTCAAGACTGACACTCCTCATTCTTGTAACTACATACATACGAACTTTAGTTTCGCTGTAGTTGCTAAACAATTCATCATAGTCACTGAATATGTTTTAAAATGAAGAACTAGATAATAACCCAAGAGCTGAGTTAATGCTGAGCGAGCTGTAACTCACTAAATACTGTAAGTTGTAATGTCACTAAAACTAAACTCGGCACTAATCTACGCTCTGCTGGTCTCATCAAAATTACAATAATGGGATGGGTTTTCTTTAGTTACGATATAAAAACCACCACACGTACACTCCCAGTTAAAGTTTTATTTTTTGACATTTTATGGTTTAACCATTTTTTAAATTAAACTTTAAGCTATTGCCTTTGTGATCTTAAGCATTAAGCATTTGTGATCAATATACCCCTTCCAGTGTTAAAAGCTAACATTCACAAAATATTAAAAACAGATGTTTTAAACTGATTTCAAACTTAAAGTGGATTAAAAAAAAAATCATTAGAACAATACACTGTTTACGTCACCCTTTGGAACAGCCATTGTAGCTCTAAAGCATCTGCTGAACAGAGGTTGAAACTGACCATGAAGTGAAAGCGGCTAAAAGCAGATCCTTCAAGGCTATTAACATATACTTTAGTGAGATCAACTCTGCCCTCCACTACTACATCATAACTGTGCTTAATACATGATATAAAGATCATTAATTTGATTTGGTGAACAAGCAGCATGCACACCATAGGATCCAGGCTTAGTTGGATGTAATGGAAACATTTGCTGATAATGGAGACGCAGTATAGAGAATGTCTTATTGGAGTATAGAGACGCCTTGTAGAAAAGTTTTGGCACTACTTCTTGCTGTTTAAGCCCAGATAAATACTTATTCATACGATATTAAAATCTGTTGATACAATTAGTAAACTTTATGCAACACTGTAATGCCGATATTACCACTATTACTATAATAATATAATAATAATAATAGCAGCCACAAGTGCCGATCTGTCGTTTCCAAGCAAAATACCACTGAAAATGCCTGTTGAAAGCTGAAGAAAATCGCCCCTGCTTTTGATGTAATTCAGTGATTATTAAAAATTTCACCAAAAAACACACCAAATTTCAGCAAAAAAAAAAAAAAAACAGCTATTTGAACTCAACTCCAACGAACATTAATAGCACCCCCCTAGTGGCCAAGCTGAGTGAGACTGCATCAGCTACTAGCAGGTCCCTCCCTGAAACTACCATTCTAAAACCTGATTGGCTGATGGCGGGCATGTTTTTCAGTAAATAGGGATCATGAAAAATCCACTTACAGATTAGCACATAGATGCACCCGACCAAATTCCAGCTTCATCGGCCTTACAGATCTTGAGAAACAACTATTTGAACTTAAACTCTGCCCTCTGTGTGATAATTATTGAGGTTTACATTCTGCTGAGTAGTTTGATATTTGATATAAATTTGTAAAGATCCTAAAACTAAACACAAAAACAAAATATCTTAGGACTAGTTCGTAATATTGTGCATATTATGCAAATTAGCAAAAACTCTAAGTGGGTGGAGTTAAATGGTTCTTGAGACTTTCTTGCTTGGGAGCACTCAAGGAATCAGTGGAAAGATGAAGAAAGAGGAGAAGAAGAAGAAGAAGTCCTTCAATTAAAAATCCTAACAATTACAATAGGGTTCCAGCACCTTTTATTATTAGTAGTAGTAGTAGTAGTAGTAATAATAATAATGATGATAATTTTTAAAGGTGCTGGAATAATAATAATACTTCATAGTTCGTTTCTCTTTCGGCTGCTCCCGTTAGGGGTCGCCACAGCGGATCATTGGTCCGCATATTTGATTTGGCACAGTTTTTACGCCGGATGCCCTTCCTGATGCAACCCTCCCCAATTTTGTCCGGGCTTGGGACCGGCACTGAGAGTGCATTGTTGCACACAAGCCCAGTGGCTGGGGTTGGTTCCCTGGCCGGGAATAATAATAATACTTCATAGTGATGAGATGAAATGAGATTTTGAGTCTCAAAAAGTACAACTTTGACTGTTTGTGCGTATGCACTTAGTACTAGGGCTGTCATGAATACTCAATTATAATTGACTACTCAATTGTTTAAAAAAAAATTCCTCGATGAAAATTTCATGCAATTAAATATTCAGCAAATGACGCTCCAGAAGCTGGTGTTCATGTGCAGCAAAGTTGGCTTGACAACAAATCGCGAGGAAGACCATTCAGCGTCACGACAGAAAGCAACATGCAAGAGGGTGCAAGCAAGAAAAGACCCAACAAATTAGCAGAGAAATGTACCTTGACTGCATTACACAATGTTTAATGTTTGCGGGTGAGCAAAACAAAATGGAAACATTATTGCTGTTTAAGTGATAATCTAAGCGCTGTGCGAATTTACAATTATGTTCAGTTAACCAGTGTTAAACTACTTTTAAGTGAGTGAAGGTTGAATCTGAAACCCTGCTCTATGATAATGCTACACGTTACGAGCATGCCACGGCACGCAGGAAAAGCTTTCACTCAGGAGAGGTACATCTGTTTGATGAAATGAATCTTAAATCATTGAAATCAGAGTTGAAATCAGATGCACCTACATTTATTTACATTCAGTCTATTTTATGTGATGTGTCCTATGTAACAAGTAACAGCTACTTTTGTAGTTTATTAACTAGATACCTTCTTACTCTTACTCAAGTAGATGTCTGGATGAGAACGTATTTTTACGTAAGTATTTTTTTCTTAGTAATGGTACTTTTACTTGAGTAACTATTTTTGATACTCTAACCACTTCTAACAATAAGTTCTAATAATATTATGATGAAAATACAAACCTTTTTACAACATTAAATCCCACATTTTGTTTTCATTAATGGATTATTTTAACTTAGCTATAACAATTCAATCAAATTATTTAATAAAGTTATTTTAAACTGAGATTAAGGATGTGCTATTTTTAATTTCTGTTCCTTGACTCCCTTACAGCAAGAAACAGTAATGCTAATGATACTATAGTATTTTTGTTCAGGAAAGCCATGCATTATAAAAAAAATGCAATTTTATATATACATTGTTGAGAATTTATTTTTCATTAAAAAGGATAAAAAGAAGTATATTTATATAGGATTTATATGAAGCATTTATCTAGATAAGAAACAAATGTTAACAATTGTCTGTACATACCCTCTCTTTAGGTGACAGTGACAGAAATCTCTGGTGTTTTGGAGGCCACAGGAGTGGATGGGATTCGACTGGAGATGTTAACGCCACTGGGCAAGATTAGGGTTGTGTGATTAACATGCTTCGTTAAAGTTGTATTGAGATCTGAGACGATACATTTGAAAACTGGGATGCTGGTCCTAATTTTGAAAAAGGGGGATTAGAGATTGTATTCCAATTATAGGGGAAATCACACGCCTCAGCCTCTCAGGAGAAGTGTGTGTCAGACTTAATACAATAGTTGAACCTAGAATTCTGGAGGAACAATGTGTTTTCTGTCCTAGTCGTGGAACAGTGGACCAGAAGACAAGTTCTTTACCCTTGCATAGCTTTGTGAGGGGTCATGGGAGTATGCTAATCCTTTCTTCGTGTTTGTGGATTTGGAAAAGGCCTATGATTGTGTGCCTCATTATTTGTTGTGTGGGAGGTACTAGAGAGTATCTGAGTGACTGTGTTGTGCAATCTGGTCTCTCTATGAGCACAAATCAAAACTGTTTAAGGTGGGTGTCAGACTCCATCACGGGTGTGTCTTGCCTCCACTATTGATTGTGGTTTTCATGGACATGATATCAAGACCCATCCAAGGTTCGGTATGTGGGACTTAGAACAAAGCACTGTTATTTGCTGATGATGATGTTCTCTTGGCACCATCCAAAGTGGACTTCTAACATGCACTCGAACATTTTACAGCTGAATGTGAAGCGGCTGGAATGAAAATCAGCACCTCCAAGTTGAGGCTATGGCTTTCATAATTTCTTGGGATATTATTCATGAGTAATGGAAAATTGACAAATGGATCAGGTCAGTGACAGCACTGTTACAGATGTGGTGTTAAAGCAGGAGCACATTTTTCAGACAAAGCTCCCTGTTTAGCAACCTACATCCCTATTCTTACCTATGCTCACGAGCTGTGGGTACTGACCAAAAGAATAAGGCAGCAGGGTACAGCTGGTCAAAAATAAAGTTCCACTGCAAGGTTGTTAGGCTAACTCAGTGATAGGATGAGGAATTCAACAATCCCGGAGAGCCTCAGAGTAGCCTTACTGCCCCTTTGACTCAAAAGGAGCTAGTTGAGGTGGTTTGGGCACCTTCCAAGGATGTACCCTGTTCAGCTGCTGATAGATATGCATTAGGCCCATCGCACTGGATGAATACCCCAAGGCAGAACCAGAACCAGGACCAGAACCAGGAGCTGGAGAGATTATATTTCACAATTGGCTTGGGAACATCCAAGAATCCCTGAAGAAGAGCTGGAATATGTAGCTTCTCAGCCTGTTGCCTCTGGACTTACAGACCAAACACCAAAACTATAAATGTCTTCCTTATGCTTAGGGGTTGCCTCTGCCTCTCTTCTTGGTCTGTAAGTCCAAAAAGTCTGTGCTCAGGTCAAGAATTTTTATTTTAGTGCATCAGTAGGTATATGAGCATTGAGAAATGTGTGTCAAGTTTTCATTTAATTGGAAACAATGTACATCTAATTGGAAAAGGTCTGGATATTGATCACTTTAATTAGGTACTTGCAGAACAACATGTATTTGTCAGCTGATACTAGCAGTATGTGAGTTTTTACAGGCTTAACAGGTTTACCCTCCAAGTTCATCTGCCTTTAATACAGCACTAAATGAGAGTCCCATTAGGATCTTGGAGTCTGCCAATTAATTAGTCATTAAATGTAAAGATTTAGGTCACTGGGTCACCTTTAGTATACCTCGCTGTTTAATATACATTTTGTTTGAGACACTAAAAGTGATTAAACTGTAATAAAACTTAAGAAATGCCAGGTTTCAAAAGATTTCTGACTTGAAAGAATCCAAAAAAAAATCACAGTCAGGCATGTTAGTGCTGAACAGAAATTCAACAATATTTAATGTGGTTATTGTATGTTTTTCTGCAAAGTCTATAAAGACAGCACAGAGTAAAACTGCAAATACATATGCAATGGCCCAGGAGCGGTAAATACTGTTTTGTATGCAGACCCTGCTGTCTTATTCCAAATAAGAACATATATGGTAGACACCACACCTGTGGTGTTTCAATTAATGCACAAGCTTGTATTCTATGGGAGCAGATGGGCTAGTTCTTCTGATCACTGAAGAGACAGAGAGACATGAAAAAGAAAGAAAGACTCTTCTGTACTCTGAAAGAAGTTGTCTCCAAGAAACGGATGTCACAGCACACCTCAGTGTTTCTCACCACACCTTGGCCCTTATGTTCACCATGTGTCTGAGTGTGTGCGCATGTCCAACCAAAAGCAAAGCATCATGCTTCGGCATACCGATCTATTGCCTTTCATTTCAGAGTCCATTACTTCTTTCTTCCCCATAGGGGAGCAGAGAGGTTCTATTAAGATTGAGATGAGACTATGTTAGAGTTGACAAAGAGAGAGTGAAACCTAGACACAGGGAGAAAAGAAAATAAAAGGAAGGAAAGAGTTTATGAATGAAAGAAAGAGTATGAGCGAGGAAATCACTGCTCTTACCATCGTCCTCTTTGTGTGTGTTTTGGGGGCTGAGCATTCTCTCTATATTTGTGGCTGGGTTCAGGTCTGAGTGTGTGCTATGGTGTTCAGTTGAAATCCATGTGGGGTCGCTCATATCAAACTCCTCACTGCTCACTGAACTCTCATCCTAGAGAAGAACAAGAAAAGAGAGAAATTGGGATTGAAAGGGTGCGAGTGTGCGTTGTGGGAGAGATGCTGATACAAACAGGCACACTGAGAAAGTTTGTTAGCAATAGCAGCCATTTCCTACGCACTAGTGTTCTGCAACCTTCTGTAGATACTCTTGACTTTTGTTTGTACCTACCTGTAAAAACTTAGTTGGTTCCCTTTTCCAAAATATAAAAAATTAGTAATTTAAACCACAAGTATAAAGCATTTAATGAAGAACAGTGAGTAAACAGGGTAAGCGCATCGCAAGCACTATGCTCCCATCTTCATCAACATGGCCTTTCTCTGTCCTGCAAGCTTCATATCGGACAATCCACTCCCACCCACATGAAAGTGAAAACCACCTGCTCCTGCAACGTTTTTTCGTTTCAAGTCTTCCAGGATCCCAATCCTGATGCACACTTTTACAGCAAAAATCTCATCAGGTGGCCATAAAGGAAAAGATGCACACACATACGAACCCACGTAGCTGACACGGCTATATGGTTTGGCTGCGGCAGCACATGGTATGGTGTGATTATGAGGGCGCCACATATAAAGAGAGATCAAGGAAAAGGGTGAAGCGCTGTATGACCTTCTAGTGACGCACTATGCAAGTAGAGTGAATGCATTTTTATTCTATATCCGCTTTGACTTTTCAGTTCTGCGATATGAATGGCGTCTAAATTGCTTCCACAGAAAGCTTCAGTCAAGATCAGATATGTTGCTGATAAATACAAATATGAAAGAAGTCTCTGTGAGGGAGTGAGTGAGTGAGTGAGTGTGTGTGTGTGTGTGTGTGTGTGTGTGTGTGTGCGTGTGCGTGTGTGTGTATGTGCACACATTTTTTGAGGATTGTGGGATGAACAAGACATGGAAGTGCAGCACTCTCAGTAATAAGGTCCAAAGAGCAGCAGCTTTTTTAAGGAAGGAAAATATGTTTTTTTTTTTTTTTTTAACTTCATCTCCTCTATGTAACATCCTCTCCTGGCTGATCCCTTCTCTCTTAATTTACTCCCTCTTACGGTAATATACAATGTTAAACAGGAGCTTAGACATCTCAGGTTTTGGGGGGACAATAAGAGATTAATACAATATGCTCCCAAACATATGTCACCTACTTTATATCCTCATTATATCTGAAAAGTTTCAGCATTATTTTTGACTTGCAAACACTTTAAAATAAGAGTTGACTATATAACCTTAGGTGACAGGCTTGAATAATTGTTAGTTCGTGTTAAGTAATAACCGTTAAACAATGCATCTGTTAAAACTGCATATGCATATATAATTGCGTATATATTTGTAATGTGAATGTATGTAACATAAATAAACAAAAGGTGCACATACAACTGATGCAGTTAATACATGTTTACTTAAAGTATTATACTTTAATGTGTTCATGTTAAAAATCATTGCTAATGAAGAAGCCTAAGTGCTGTTAATGTTAACAAATGTATTACTTAATGTTACCCAGTATGAGGTCATCAGCTCATTGTAGTGTGTTGGTATTTATTCATGTATTATGTTAAATGAATGGTGGCATTCAAAAACAATTTAGAAGGGCCTCTGTGAATTTCGAGAAATATTGGTCATTTGTTCACCAGATACCAGGATTTCAGTTTCAATTTGTTGTAATGTTGTTTGGCACAAAAAAATTAAATAATAATAATAATAATAATGATTAAAAACTCGTTCATTTTTCCCAGCAACAGCAAAGAATTTCATACAGGAAAAGCACATGTAAAGAAAGAGGAGTAATATTGAGACATGCTCAGTCTGAAAAGGCCATAGAAAACAAGGACCTCAGTGCACTGAAACATTCAGTAGAAACATTCTGTGATAGAAAAGAATGAAGAAGACCTTCAATAGCTTTGGCTTCTACAATAATACCTCAAAATAAAGCAGTTTCCATGGACTGACTATGCAATGATGGAGAACTCAAGCCAGATGTGTTCGTTTGTACTGACATTAGACATGTGTGTAGTGCGAGGCTAGGGCAGTGTGCAGCATGCCCACCTGCTAATGCCGGTCATTAAAAGAGGGGAACTTGGCAACTCTGTGACCTCTCTGTTTAATCAGATTGGCATCCCCTCAGACCTGCCAGTCAACATGCACCCTCTGTCACCAGCCCCGATTAGGTAACGTTTCAATTGCAACTTGTCTGCATTAAGGATGCATGATGAGTTTGAGGAGTCAAACTTCATCAAACCTGCTCTGGGCTTGCTGGTCTTCTCCTTCACGCAATCTCAACTATGACTGAGTATTGACTTACCTTACGCAATTAAACATAAATGTTCAGCCTGAGGAAGTATGTTTGCGAGATTTAAAACCAATGACACTCCCACAGCAGCCAGATGAAAGGAGCTGCCAGGGCCACTGAGGTCATCACCATGTCAAGAAATCCAATTGAGGTGAGAGGGACAAGCATTACAGGTCAAGTTCTGAGTGTGACATACTGCAGGAGTAAGAGATTCAAGGCAAACACCAAAATAATTTTCCTCATTAGACTCTGACTCTGCTCTGAAGTCAAGTTACTGTATTTCTGTTCATCTATATTGCTTTCTTGATAAAGTATAGAGTATGAATTTCTCAACAGCACATTTTTCCTTATCACTGATGACCTCTGAACAGCCAATATAACGGAAATTTCATTTAATCTCTTTAACTCCTTTCAATTACAAAACTGCATTTAACTACTTCATCTCTGATCTGCATGGCACAGATGATCCAATTTAGAGCTATAGTGGGTATCCAGCAGCTACGTCTCCTCTCAACCCTGTTGCTCAATTCTGCCAACCTTTTATTAGTTTTATTGTTTATTAATGACCCTGATAATGCATTCCACTCATCTCTATGCAGATGATGCTCCTCCTGCCCCCCACCCCCGCCCCCCCGATGAACTGCTGTCTGTGTGAAAACAGGGACGAGGAGTTTGGCCTGCGTCCACTCTCCTCGGTCGTAAAACAGTCTGTAGCTCTCTCCTTTCATCAACAAGATTTATGGAGAAGATGCTTTATTGAGGCAGTATTGTACCCACTGGCCTCTTTTGTGCAATGTGCTCTTGATTGGAGAGAATGGGAACGTGTAGCCTTGGGTTTTGTGGAGGTTTTCTTTGTGCAATGTTCTGAGCATGAATGTGAGGAAGACAAAATGCAGAGCAGACGACCTTGGGAGCACTTCTCCGCCCAGCCTAAATAAACATTTAGCTCTCAATAAATTCCACTGTTCTTTAGGTTTCATCATTTAGCAGATTAACATTTCTTCCATAATGACCATGCTGTCACTACAGTGCGATGAAAGACCAGAAATAAGAACCCGGTATCAGTTTGAGTGATTCACACACACAGATTTAACCCCAGAGTTAAAATTTGATTCATTTTTAGCTGGTTTATTAACCAGGTTATCCTGCTAGTGGCTCTGGTGGCTCAAAAATAACAAATGCTCTAGAGCAATAGAATATGTATTTCAATCAGAAGAACAAAGAGTCTTTAGAAAATCATTAACTGAGGAGAAAGTACAGTAGGGAGCCAGTGGGTACAAATCTGGTTGCTGTCCACATTGAACCATTTCAAAGACCTATATGGAACACAAGGGCTATAATATTATAAACTCCGGAGCCAATTTAACCCAATCATCAGAACAGTGGGAGAAACAGCAAACAATAATTATGTAGCTGGGAAAAGTTTTTTTGCCCAATAATGGCCAAAAGTGAGATGTGGCGACAGGCAGCCCTGTCTGGTGTCACTAAGGAAGCTTTTAGGGCAGAAGCCGGATCCGTGGCACAGCCATTTTGAAGTTAATCTAGTTAGCGAGCTAACTCTTCCTGTCTGCTCCTCCTCTCATATCTCAAACTTGGCTGCTCTTCTCTCTCTCTCACACTCACTTTCTCTCTCCCTCGATCAGATTTACTTAGGCTTAAAGTATAAAATAAACCTACTGGCAAGTAGTTTTATAAACCTGATAAGTGGTGTATACAGAGTGCATTATAAACTTAAAATCAATAATGGTTTCTCAATAAATACATTCATCATTGTGTGGTTTTATGTTAGGCAAGTAGGTTTTTGGCACTTGTTATAATATTCTCTGCCTAGAAGACTTCATACACAAATAAAAATAGCAATTTAATAGAAATCGTCAAAAGAGTATTATATTATTACACTTTAGTAACTATTAACAAGTAGTTTCACCCTCTTTCTACTGCCCATATATTATTTCACCTCTTTATGTATCTCCCTTCTGTTTTTTCCTCTATAGTCTCAACTCCTCCATAATATCTGTCTCCTATTCACATATAGTCTACAGAGACTGCTGGGATTTAGACACTTCTCTAAAAATAGGGGTAACCAGAGTCTGCTAATTGGCTACCATGGAAACAGTCCAAGAACAAAGCTTGAAACAAACTGTGAACAAGAAGAAAAATCTGACAGAAATGTTTCAAGGTTGGATTGCAATGTAACTTCAAAAAAGGCACTTACTGAGGTTGATTCCCTGTGAAAATTAAAAATCAAATTGAACACTCTTAGAGCACAGACAAATAATAAACACACAGTAGTGGCGTAGTAAGAAAACCCCATGATTCATTTGAAACGCTGTCTCTCTCCAATCCGCCAGATACACACGTAGGTCATTTTCTCTTTTTGCTCTTTTTTCCCCTCTCCATATGTTAGGATCAATGGCTTGCAGGCAAAGCAGCAGCCTAACAGTATCATTTCAGACAGAAAGGTGAAGGTATTGATATGGGAGGCATTACTCGATCAGGATTCAGTGAGAATACAAACACACATGTGGTCAAGCCTAGTGAGGATTAACACGGTGCAGACTGTGAGCTTCCACTGAAGAGTATTGATCCTATAGGAAAACCAGCTGAGAAAAGAGGAAAATACCAGCAGTGTCTTACACACAGAGCTACAGCATCCAGTGACTGAGGCTAACTCATAATATTTGCATATATTCAAATATGACACAAAATGTATAGATTAATTTCACCATGGTGCTTGCGATATTCTAACATGCTGTCAATCACAGGCTTCTAAAAAGGATTTTATTACATGAAGACAGGTTATAATCGATGACTGTGACCTTGATTATTGATTATAGCAGGAGAGGTGCTGTAGCTATTTCTGCCTGCTGTCCCATCCCTGCTGCTTCTCTGCTGTCAGTTGCCTCACACTAAACGTACCCATGTAGTCCTGAAACCAAATCTCTGCACTCAATTACTGCCGCTGCATGTTATTCTATACACAGCCGCTTGTCCTGCAGAACTGAACAAAAGGGAAAGTGAGAAGGAGGAAACAGACCAGAGGGCGTCCCAAACTCCTGCTGCTCCTCTTTCAGATGCTTCACTCATTCTCTGACTCCCAGTTGAATGGACTGATCAGTATCGGGCATCATCAAAAGCCCCAGACATAGGGCATGCCCATGCATTCAAGTTAAGAAGAATAGAGAGGCAACAAAGCAACAGTACATTCAAGACACTGTTAACATTTTGCTTTCACTCTCTGCCCTTTACGGTGAAAACTTTGCAGAGAAATTAGCAAACCAATTACACGGCCCAGGAAATTATTTCATTATGTTGGGCAAGTGAAGAGATTCACTTAAAATTCAAAACCATTTTTTTAATTGAAAAATAATACACAAAATAACTACTTGGTTAAGCGATTCAAGCTTCTTAAGAAATATAATGAAAGAAATTAATTTAATATTTTTGTATAATCAAATGTCCTTTTTAAACAGCTCTATGCAAGGCAAGGGATATGGAGAGTAAATTTAGTATTTATACTAACTATAGCACTAGAATCCCAGATAAATGCCAGGGGAATCACCTGGATACGTTCTTGAGCATGACCCGTCTACAAAATAGTCACAAAGTGATGTATGGCACGGTTACATATAAATATAACATATGCCATACCATCAGACACTCTTCATAGAGTGGTAGGTCACAGTAGGGGAAAGCTATAGGCAATGCTGATGTCCACCACCCAGTAGGACAATCTCAATCCCCCTGTGTCTTTCCTATGTGACTGCCATCCAGTCTAAATAGTAACATAGGGTGCATACTGGCCATGAGGAACACTCTGAGGGTTCAACTTCATGTAATAAGTTCAATCATTTGATTTGGAAAAAAAAAAAAACAACATGATATGACCTTCGGCAGGAATCTTAGGGTCAGCCACAAGGATTCCGCCAAAGTCATCTGGCCACCAACAGATGGAAGCTGTGCTTATTGCCATCACTAGCAAAAAGAAAATTATCATGAGCCCCCAGAAACATACCATCCACTGTGGTGTGCTATGCTGCAATGGCTTCCACATACATCTTTAATACTCTCTCTTGCTTCTCTCTAGAAGTCCATGAAGAAACATTCTGGGAACCATTGTAGGTAGTCCACTGGATCCAGTATATAATGCACACCATTACTGTAACAGATTCTAGAGAAGAGCATATAAGGACTGTGTGCTAGGGGCTGGTGCAGTCCTCAGTTCATAATTCATTCTGAAGGGCCAAACCCATAGGCACAGGTGACGCATTTGGGTTGTCCACCTGGGAAAGCAGTAGTGGAAACCAAGGACTTGCCAGCAGGACTCCCTGGTATACCGTACATGGTAAGACCAGGCACGGGCCAGTGGAAGAAAATCTTGAGCACCAAATAGACTGCGCTTTTTTGCAGTAGGTTGATGTGTCTCACATCAGAGGCACACACCCCCATGCCTCTCTTCTCCCCAGACAGTAAGGAAGTAATTGATGGTGACTATCTCTTTGATGGTGCACCACTTCTAAACAGACCCATTACATTAGAAAAGCAAGCTAGAGCCTGTGTCTCTCTCTCTGAAACAAGGACACTTCTCGGGTTGTGGGTTCCAGTCACAGGCTGTTAACCCACTTCAATAAAATGCCCAAAAAAGAACAACCTCTGTGGCCATCATCAACAATTCTAGTGTACGTAACAGCAGCTGATACCACATTACAGTGTCCTGGCTGCATCCAATCACAATAATATGGCTAGCATTTACCATGACAATAAATGCTGTAATGTGTGCATGAAGGGTGTCCCCAGTGGCCTTTTGGGAGTGTAAAGGAGGCAGTCACCCAAATACTGTATGGCAATATCCTGATGCCTCTGGTCATCAGAGGAAATAGGGCTGCTTGTGTACCTCTAGAAGAAAAAAAACATGGCATCAGAGATAGGCTGAAAGGTAGAAATTTAAATTGGAATGCCTGTCCTTGGAAGGCAAAGCTTAAAAAGGATCTGTGTTCTGGGGCATTGGGAACATGGAAACAGGCATTGCACCAATCCACCAACATGAACCAGTCCTGTGGCTGCAAAACAAGAATTACAAATCTGATAACCTTAGCATAAAGGAACCAGGTCAGCACTCAAATCAAGAAACAGGCAGACATCTCTATCCTTCCTCTGAACAACAAATGTATGTTGAGTAGAGCCCTTTGTTTATAAACTATGGGGTCTACTTTTCAATTGCACCTCTGTCCAAGAGGGAATACATTTCTTGGAATAGAGAGACAATACTGGTGCAGTTACTGCCCAATGTTTTTTGAGCTGTAATCACCCTGCTGCCAGCCACCGCTCCCCCCGGCACTCAGGAAGAGTGAAACAGAACCATGTTTCTAGCATATCTTGCAAGGGCTGTATTCATATCTGAAATACTCCATACTGAACAAGCCTCTCACAGTAGTTTCACTATTTTTCTGTGTCCACTTCATTCATAACTCTTGTTGGGAAATAAAGCTTTGCATTTCTCAGTCACTGGAAAACAGGCATGTCATAATTAAAAGCTTAACTCTCTGTAAAACAAAGAATGTAAATAGCTCCTCAGAGTTTCTTGCAACCTTTTCTTTTACAGTGTGTTATAGTTGAAGAATAGTGTCATGGCTGCAATGTATCGTTTCCCAGAATCGACTGGGCTGTGCTCTCTTCTTTCTCAAAAGAATATGGAGGAATGCTAATTATTAAGCACCTGATACGTGCAATCTCTCCTGCAGCTTTCATTTCTGACTGCCTCTGTCCGCATGTGCTGAAGTCAGAGGAGAATGATGCATCACAGTGCCGGTTTGAAAAGATTTCTTTAAGCATGTTTATTTTGCTAGCAAATCAGGACAATTACTAGCACTTAAAATATTTTAAAAGTGTGAATGATTCATCATTGTTTTATTTCTCATGCAATTATTTGTCTAATCGATGCATCAAGAAAATGCATGAATCCTTAATTCCCTAGGAGTGAATACGTAACATGATCCCTGTAAGATTTTATGTCTTTGGCAATCAATTAAACGGCAATGAATACCACATGGAAAAAACAAACAGTTCTCAGTATATCAACAGATAAATGTCAAGGCCCAAGATACACATTCGAGGCAACAATGCATTTGTAAACGAAACATTCCATGCTATTCAGTGTACCAGTTAATGGTCACCACTGAAATAAGATTTTGCCTTACACAACTTTGTGTGAATGATGAAAATAAATACTTTTTTTTACTGAGTGCTAGGGACCGTTTATGCACTAAGATAGTGTTGTCAGGTCTTGTAAATATGAAGGAAGGAATGTGCCATTTTGCCTCAAGGTCTCTCTTTGTGAAGGTGCAACAAGAGCTTGTCTCTCTGTGCCCCCAGCGATACTCAGCTTTCACGCCAAAACACAGACTGCAATACTTTCATCTCCATCAACAAAGCACCCGTGCAGTATGAGGACACTGGCTTTTTGTTCTGTGCACCTGATTCTGTCTCAGTCAGTTACTCTTTTATAACGTGATTTAGTTTAGCCAGCTGTATTTATGCATTCTGTTGCTATGCCTACCTTAACATATTGACAGTTATTAAAAATGTTAAGTCTCCAGAGAGAATTTTGTTTTCACAGCTTGAAGCTGGTAAGTTAACTAGTAATAATAGCAAGTTATAATAGCTCTTAGACTTAAAACTTTTGATATACATCCTACAGCATCGCTCTATATTCCTCAAAATAACAGCCACGAATCAATAGCTTACATCTGCTACTCACTCACACACACCCACATACACACACACACACCCACACGCACTTCTCTCAGTCAGTCTCTCTCTCATATACAGTCTCTCACACACACTCACACAGTCATCCTCTCTCAAATAATCTCTCTCGCTCACATACAGTCTCACTCATACAGTCTCTCCCTCTCACACAGTCTCTCTCTTTCACACACATGCACATACACACACACACTTTTCTCTCACTCAGTGTCCCTCTCACGTACAGTCTCACACAAACACACACGCTTGCTCTCAAATAATCTCTCTCGCTCACATACAGTCTCACTCATACAGTCTCTCCCTCTCACACAGTCTCTCTCTTTCACATACATGCACACACACACTTTTCTCTCACTCAGTGTCCCTCTCACGTACAGTCTCTCTCACACACACACACATACATACGTACATACACTCACTCGCTCTCAAATAGTCTCTCTCTTGCATACAGTCTCACTCGCTCGCTCACACACTCGGACACACTTATTCTCTCTCACACACAGTCTCCCTCTCTCCCATGCACACACCCTCACCCACACGCAGTCTCTTCCTCTCACATAATCTCTCTCTCTCTCACTCACATACAGTCTGTCTCTGGGCCACGCACACACACTGTCTCTGGGTCACTCACACACTTCCTCTCACACATTCTCTCTTTTTCACACACACTCATCCTCATGCATGCATTCTCTCTCTCTCTCTCTCCCTCTCTCTCACACACTTTTTTCATACACACTCAAAGTACAGTGCAATACATACACCTATCTAGTATTGTGATTGGTGTATCTAGTAATACACCTCCTTTGGCCTTGATAACAGTCTGAATTCTCATGGGCATGAATCGTGCAAGATATGGATATGTGGTACCATGTGGAAATGATTGAGGTCCACAGTTGCTGAAAACTGGATGGCTGTAAACATGTCCTTTCACCACACTCCACAGATGCTCCTAAGGGTTTAAATCCGAGGACTTGCAGGCAACTGAAGCAATGAAACCTGGTAATGATGTGTGCCTTGTGACAGGGCGCATTATCATGCTGGAAGTGTCCATTCAGTTGCAGATTTTCTGTAGCCATAAAGGGGAATACCTGTTCAGCAGTGATGTTCAGATGCACCATGCCACTCAGATGAGTATCAGGTGCACTAAAGTGTACCAGTGAAAAACATCACTACCACTGCAGTAATGCACTCTTGCTTGTGGCAAGTTCTGATCTGTCCATCAGTATGATGCTAAAGGAACCTGACATTGTCCATTGAGGCTAGCCTTCCCTTTTTAGTCTTTAGTAAGTTTTATGTTGCTTTCCCAAAAACAGCAGCACCCAGCATGGTTTTCGTCCACACGCCAAAGCGGACATACGACATGATGGAAGATACAATTTGTATAAAGATATTGGGTGTACCTACTAAACTGGCAACAGTGTATGCCATGCCTCAATATTATGTCAAAACGGATGTAATTGCTAAGGTGAGTTATGTTCAGTTCCTCAGCTATCTTATAGAAAAATGCTATACTGTTTTGTTTGGTGAGACTTTCAGCAGAAACACAAGATTAAATCACTTCATATTTTGCCAACAAGTGTCTGATCCAGATTCCAGCTGAGATGAGACAAACACTGCATTTTGGCTATTGTGAACATCAGGCAGTGATGTTTACATGCAAATGTTTTTGACATATGCTTTTTCACAATGGATCCTAATTTCATTTCACAGAGCTATTCAGGGAAAAGTGTACACTTTAAAAAACACTACACAAAAACATTTTTTCAAAAAGTGGATATACAAAATTATTCTGTTATTTTTCCTACCATGATGCTCAATCAAGCTGTTTTTCAGAGCCGGAATCTGACTACAACGTACAAAAAAAAATGCTTTGTGGAAGAAATACCCTCGCTTCCTGTAAAAAGTAGACTGCTTTAATGGCTTTATTCATGTCATTGGAGAGGAGTGGCTGATCGACCTTGCTGCTGCTGACCTCTGCCTCCGATGGATGCTCTTTGAGAGAGAAAAAAAATCTGTCTCAGTGACCTCTGCTAACTGAGCTCTGTCCTGTCTGTCTGATCTGGTCTAGTCTTATTGTGGCAATGACAAAAGCAGCTTTGATAAATTCTGTTTTTTTTTTTGTTTTCCTTCTTTTTTTCTCTTTTTTAGGACTAGTGATAAGAGTGGCCCACAAGAGCACAAGTGTACCATACTGGCAAAAGGGCATTAAACAAAACAAGACCAATAATAAATGTTAGTGAAATGAGGGGGGGGGGCAGATCAAAGACAAACCCTCATGAGCTCATAAACATCAACCGCTGTCAGATTAATGCTAATCTCGCAATGATCCAGCAAATAAAGCACTGATTACACCTGACTGAGGAACCTGCTGTGGAGTAATGGGAATTACTGTGCACAGTACAGTCACAGAGAGGAGTGGGAACAAGATTAGAAGCTGTGCTTCCTCTCGTGCAACCTTGAGAGGGTCTATGTGGAGACTCAGTTTTCCGCTGCCTGAGCTTTACGTAAAATCCACCTCAGGCAGCACCAGTTGATCACAGAGCATCCAGTAGAGCAGGAGGGCAACAGGGAGTCAGTACGTCACATCCTATATCCCCCTTCAAGTCTCAGTGCATTCTGCCTGGGAGGAAACGAGCCATAAAAAGACAGGAAATTGCATGTCAGGGATTGCTTTGCCTCTTTGCAAGGGAGGTCCATTGGTTAATTTGGCACTCGTATGGGCTGAGAAAGACTTGATACAAAAAGATTCTGGCTTCCTTGTCATTTAAAAAAAAAAAAAAAAAAAAAGGCCTAAAGATGCTTGGGGAGTTCTGTTTGACAACTCTACAGCGACTACAATAATATTGCAATGCGGTTAACGAAGGCCTCTGAAGGACAACGGCACTATTTTCAATTTAAACTCTGCCAAATCATGATAGCACCAGGGAAAAAATTAAGTCTGCAAACATATTTTCAAATCTGATTAGTAAGCTGTGCTAGACCACTCAGAAAAGCTCTTAGTGCTCAGAGAAATCCCAAATGTGAGTGTGTGTGTACGCCTCCGAATTTGATGCCAGGCTCCATAGCAATTTGTAGGGAAGAGCGTAGGGTGGTACAGGCCCTCTGAGAGGCAGAATGGAACATTCACTAGAATGCACATGAACAAGACAAAGAACAATGAGCGAAGGGACAGAGAGAGGGTGGAGCAGGGGAGAGACCGAGAAGAGAGGGGACAGTGTGAGAGTGAGCAAAAAGGCAGCGGAGATAGCGAGAAAAAGAGAGAGAATGAATGAATGAATGAATGAGCAAGCAGTACTAAAAAGTAGGAAGGAGAAAGAGCTAGAGAGACAGCGACTGAGAGAAGAACAGTGGCTACCACACAGCTCGGCTCTGGAAAGCATTTTGACTTCGAGTTTAGAAAGTAATGTTATTTTGGAAAGCTTTATCCTTGTAAAGCTCCGGCAGAAGGCAGAGCGGTATGAAAAGCATTTTAGAGCTTTTAACCCTTCACCAGCTGAAATGGTCCCTGCGAACGGATTAATGCCAGAGTTGTCCATTTCTATGGACAAGTTCTATGGACCAAGCACACGCTTTTGAGAAAATGATTACAAGATTGTAACCTGGTTTGGACATTACACCTAAACATGCACTAGCATGTAAGATGAGCAATACAATGCACTAAAACCTTTGCACTTAGAAAACATGCGGCATATTTAGGCCAAGTGCAGCATGTAGACTTGAGATAAAATCCAGATTGAAAGAGAAAAAAAAAAAAAAAAAAACTTGTGGCCATATTCCAGTCTAATCCTGCATCATAATGTCAGATGGGACAGACAGCTGGGATAATGACATGAATCTGATCAGTCTGAGAACCTGACTGCAGATCAGACTATCTGAATTACAAGTCACTAAGCTTCTTGTAGGGGAAAGTTCATTATCCAGGCAAGAGGATTTACACTGTTGTTGAAAACGGAGCTATTTTCCTTTACTTTGTTGAAAAATAAATAAATAAAAAGGTTATAAAAAGTTTGGACTGTTGTCACCTATTGAGGATAAGAAAATACAGTGCTGTAATACACTGCCCGGCCAAAAAAAAAAAAAAAAAAGTCTCTGTTTTAATAGGCAGATACATAAGAGTCTATGAATGGATCATTATTAGAGTGAGTATAATGTTTCTAGCATGTTATATGTTTGGCAACAGTTCTTTTAATCTTAAAAGATGAAGTGTGGAGCTTTTTAGTTCTTTAATAACCATGTAGAAAGACGTCTCATGGCCATATTCCAGGACGACACTGCCGAGATTCATCAGGGTTAAAATTGTGAAAGAATGGTTCAGAGAGCATAAAGAATCATTTTCACACATGAATTGGCACCTCTGAGTCCTGAGCTTAACCTCAGTGAAAGCCTTTGGGATGTGCTGGAGGAGACTTTACAGAGTGCTCACCTCTTTCATCACAACATTTATTTCCTTCAAGCGGTGCATCAGTTTTTGGTCAAGATCTTGTACTGACAATGAAAGAGATGAGCACTGTTTAAAGTCTCCTCCAGCACATCCCAAAGACTTTCACTGAGGTTAAGGTCAGGACTCGAAATACACTGCCGGGCAGTGTATTTTGCATGACAGTTCAACTGTGTGAAATATTGCCATAAATGAAAGGGCAAGCTAAAAGTTACTACTCTTTCCAGACAGCAGGACAAATAATAATAATAATAATAATAATAATAATAATAATAATAATAAATACATAAATCAATAAATAAATACATAAATAATTTTTTAAAAAAGAAAAAAGGGAGGGAAATATGCAAAATAAAGACCAACTCGTCTAGTAAAAAAAAAAAAAAAAAAGAAGAAGAAAAAAAATCAATAAACGCGGAGAGACGCCGTGCATTTTAATGCGAGTCCTTCATATGCACTGGGAAAAGATGTCGGTCATGTGCATGGGCATTTTTTTTTTTACATGAAATATTTAAAGTATAAATGCTTTGCAGATTTTTAGGGCAGAAAATAGCGGTGTGTCAGGTCCTGCAGTGAGCTCCATTAATCAATATCCTACTATAACCAAATACAGGAGGGTCTGCAGGACACCACACACATGTACCAATACCACGAAATTCTCTTTAAATTTTTTTTTTTTTTTAATTATACACGTTATCAATATTCGCGTCGGAGAATTAAAATTGCTGTTATTATTATTATTAAACATCTTTACTTTTTTTTAATGATATGAACCGTACAGGTTAAGCGCGCTGAGCGAATGTATGTTTTACAGTTAGGCATAAGAGCATAATAATAAGCTAATGTAAAGAACAGAGTCAAAACGGTCACTTACCTGCACTTCTGCTCGTTATTTTTGAAATATTCTTGGGAGAGCTTTCTCTTTATTTTTTCTCTGGAAGCCCGTTTCAGTGCCTTTCGCCTGCGCGTTAATATTTCAACAGAATATCCAGCTGGAGGAGCGAAGAGCTGCCGCGCCGAGTCTCACAGGCAGCGCGAGCGAGCGAGCGAGCGAGCGCGCGCGAGGGAGCGCGAGCGAGCGCGAGCCAGGAGGCGGGGTTACTGTCCACCACGTCACACCGCGTGCTCTGGACGCTGGTGTTTACAGTGTCATACACAACACCCGGTTTACATCCATCTTCAGCCCAAACCATTCTTTTAATTTGACCTACTTTTCATTCATATGAGACTGGTATTCCAAAAGATACTCCTACTCTTCCTCCTCCTCCTAATATTAAAGCTCCTCTCTTTAGTTCACACTGTACTAATATTTACAGGGATTTCACTGGGATTTAGCAGGCAGCAGAGCCCTGCTTCTTCCATGGATGCTACAAGATGGGAATTGTTTCATTAATGCATTATGTGCCATGCAATACAGTACAATTCCCAACTGATATCATGAAAATGTGATTACGTTTCTGTCATAAGAGCTTAATTTAAGTACACAACTGGGTAGCCTGCGGCATGGTGGTGTAGCGGGTAGCGTTGCTGCCTCACAGCTCCAGGGTCCCAGTTCGATCCTGAGCCCAGGTAACTGTCTGTGGGGAGTTTCGCATGTTCTCCTCGTGTCTGAATGGGTTACCTCTGGGTTCTCCAGGTTCCTCCTACCTCCCAAAACCATACCAGAAGTTGAACTGGCTACATTAAATTGCCCATAGGTGTGAAGGTGTGTGTGCATGGTGCCCTGCAACAGACTGGCGTCTTATTCAGTGTGTGTCCCTGCCTCGCCTCCAGTGTCTCCGGGAAAGGCACTGCATCCGCCCCAACCCTGACCAGGAATAAATGCCTACTGAAGATGAACAAACTGGGCAGCCAAATGATTTCAGTTTTCATCAAAATGAAAACCAAAATATCTTGCTTCTTTTCAGGCAAAGATATATGATCCAGGAAAAGACTTTACTGTAGCAAGCAGTTAACAATTACCTTGAATGAAGGAATACATTTTACGATATTGAAATAAAAGTAAATTTTCTAAGTGTACTGCATTATCATTATCACTATTATGCCATGCTATGAATTACATCAGGTCTAACAAATGTTAAAACCAGAGACCACACTTACACTTCCCACTCACACAAACCAAAGATGGAGGAGTTCAGCCATCTTTTGTGCATTATTCCCCAATTTAAACCTTGACAATTTGTGCCTGTCAGCTGTCACTTAAACAAGAACTCAAAGGACTACTAGCACAACAGAAATGTAAAAAGAACTGAAGAATGAAATTCAAGCAAGTCCTTGTCACTTGATGCAGAACTTAAGTCATAAGAGTAGTCACCTGTAACTTTAATGTTGAATAAATTCTCAGATTATATATTCAAACTATGCTTCTAGAGCCTATTGCAATTCATTATGGGAGCCAAAGACCCAATTCAGAGTCCTTGACTTAGACTCAACAAAGCAACATAGAGACTTTGACTTTGGACTTTGCTTAGTTATAGGTGTGAGATGACTTGGTATTGATTTGGACTTGAGGGTAACTTGAGACTACATTTGGACTTGAGGGTACATGAAATGTCTACAATACTGATGTGCACATGCTTATAGGTATATACACACTCTCCTCCATTTCATGGGTGAAGAGTATGTATTGTATTGTGTACGCAAACCGCACCCCTCAAACCCCCGACACACACACACACACACACCTAGTTTACAACCACTTACTTTAAAGAACTGCTTGTAAAACCTGCCACCTACAGGCAAAATGGAACAATGCAGCTTTCCAAGAATAATCCAATATTAAATGCAAGAATATAGAAAAGCCTCCCTAAAGATAGAACATCTATCAATATGACAAGTAGTATCATCGAAATGCTACTTTCGAAACACAAACTATGATAATGGCTCGGCTTCATCATTTTGAAAATAGGCACTGCTCCTTTAAAGACTATACTATATACTAGAAGAAGAGTCTGTCTAGAGTTACCAATGTACTTACTACTGCTGTCTTACTAGATTAATAAAGGCTTATATAGGCTCTCTCTAACAGCAACCATAAATTGGAAATGAAATTACCTCCTATACAGCTTTGCAATCTGCAAACCTGCAGATGACTTCTGGGAAACGGATTAAAAATTGGCAGGTTTCATTAAAAACAACATGCTTTTTCGATTCTGAATAAATACCAACATACTGATTAAAATGTCAAATGCCAGTGTGTACAAATAAGCTTGGAATTAGAAATTAGTTTCGATCGTAAACTTTCCCGACAGCACGCATTCGACAGTTGAAACTGAGTGCAAGCAAGTACATCCCGTTTTGACTTAGCTTTACTATAAACTACGAATATAACTACCCTGGTCCCATCATGCCTTCTGCTCATTCTTTACCAAAAAAGAGACAGAGTGACAAAGAAATGAGTCTCCTTTGGCGATATATTAACTGGAACGGGAGGCCAGAAATGAAAATGAACAACCCCTCCCTCTTTAATTCCCTGCATTCCCCACCCCCCCAAACTGGAGTCTGCAGGAAGGATGCTGCTCATTTCCTCCTTTATTGAATTGACACACACACATCCTGCAATGCCAACCATCCAGCCTTGATGAGTGCATCCTCCACTCTTTTATTCTTGTTTTTCCACAGTTTCAGACATTCAAGCCAGTGTGCTTGTATGTTTGCATTTTACCATGTTGGTCTTGCTTTCTCTTCCACCTGATTTGCCTAACTGAGGATCCCCAGAACATCTATTATTATTTCGAAGGGACTGAACATCTTTCCTGGATACTAACCATTCTCTCTATCTAAAAATCTTTTCCATCCCTGAGGATGCGTGAACTATGTCTTATACAATTTTTTACATACAAAGTTCTCATACTGTACGTACCGCTCCCGTTTATAAGCAGAGAGAACAGAATTAATGCAGAGTTACAGATCCTCCTATTTTCTGAAAAATATTTTCCAAATGAACACAAGCAAAGAATGAAATAACCAAATGTGCAGGTTAAAGTATATGACAAGAAACTGCAGCTCTGTATTTAGCTATGACGGATGTGAATTTGATGGATGTAACATTGCAGTGCGGGATAAATTTGGAGCACTGCATGGGTGTGTGTGTGTGTGTGTGTGTGTTTTGGGGGGGGTTGTCAGAAGCAGAGCTAAGCTAAGTTAATGTCATTCGCCCCGCTGAGTGGCTAACCCAAAACTGATCGTCATTGTCCGATTTGAATTTTGGGAAACGATGATATTCATTCATGACACGGTTTCCAGTGATCATGCAATTCCTGGTATTCCTGTTTCAAAAATGAGCCTGTGCTTTCATGTACATATGTCCATAAAGAAAAAGAAACAGGTCTTGAGTTGAGGGGGACGCGAGAGGATGCCGTCTCCCTGGTAATAATGACAATTAAATCTATTCTAATTCAATCCATATCTATGAACAGATCAAGATTTCTTAATGGAAAACCAAATGGCACCGTTATAAAGCATGTGCACACTTGCGGAGGTCATGCACAAATTGAATTGGCTGTTCAATCTAATCATGTATTAAAACCTGCCCAGTTCAACCCATCTCAAACTGAGGCCACATCTAAATTAAATAATATACCAGTGCAATGTTATTTGTTTCCAAATCAGCCAAATTACGAACCTTTTGTATTTGTTTGATTGGTTGATTTCTGAAGGGAACTGTGTGCCCACACTTGATGGCCTGATTTGATCAGGTTGGCTCTTCTGGGTAAATGAAGACAGGCTGTGAGGTGTGGGTTGGTGGCAGCAGCTGTCATAATAAGAGTGTGGATGGGCTACCACAGCAAAAGATCCCTTCAGGAACCCAGTGTGGTCTTCTGCTTTTGTAGCCCATGGGCTTCTAGGTTTAGCATGTAGTGTGTTCTGAGATGCTTTTCAGCTAACCATGGTTATAAAGAGTGGTTATTAGAGAGTTACCTTAACTTTCGCCTCTGAGATCACTTATAAACAAGGCATTTCAAAACATAACTGTCGTTCACTGGATATTTTTTGTTTTTCTGCACCATTCTGTGCGTAACTTTACAGACTGTTGTGTGTGAAAATCAGCATTTTCTGAAATACCCAAGCCAGTTTTTGGAGAATGTTCTTAAAGCTACAGTCACCTGAGTACTTCACTGAAAACGAGCTTTATTTAGATTATACAGTTTTATATTTCTAGGGATTAATAAACATGTCAATTTATTTAATTTGTAAATTTGTGATTTTACTGTTGTAAATGTTGTAGATATTATTATTGTTATTATTATCGCTATTGTTGTTGAAATGTACAGAAAATCCTAAAAAAAATTCATTTTTTATAATATTTATTGAAAATAAAATTTCAAATGTTAATAACTGAAAATATTAATTCAAACAGATCAATCCAATACTGCCTAATACTATTATTTAAATGTTTAGAAACAGCTGGTTTGAATCCAAGTATTGTGCGTGTTACTGTAGGAATGATGGCTGTTGCGGTTTTTTTTTGGACGTTCTGCAGTAAATTGGCACTCCACTGGTATTCCCCACACCTCAGCTAATTAGCCTGCTGCTCTGGGAGCTGGTTAATTAGAAAAGAGCTAACCCTGATTCTCTGTAAAGTTATCCCCCCCCAAACACACACACACACACACACACATTTAACCACCCACCCACTCACAGTGGTTTGACAGGATTATCAGATGTACACCAATAGGTGTTTGAAAATATGTTCACACCAGAAGCAACTATACATAAATGCAGTGGAGAGTTGAGAGCAGTAATTAAAGCTCTGCTGTGCAAAGCTTAAGCCTCGGCAGTGTGCAGAGAGTGAGTCAGTTATATTTGCCCTTTTATAGAAGGAGTATTGCAAGGTCAAAAGTTCAAACTGAGTCATTATGGAAAGAAAACTCAACTGTGCAAAAATGAATTCAGACTCTGGACTGTATTTATTTAATTTTTTTTTAAACACTGAGGATGCTCTGTCTGTAGACATCCATGACCACTCATTACCGGTCTGACTTAAACTGGCCCAGAAAAAGGCAGTGTTAATGGTCTAACTCAAACGTATCCTGCTCTGCCTTGATCTGTTGTCTAAACATAAGACATCTTATAGCCCGCACTGAATTCAGACATCTTGTATATGACCAGAATAAGTTTACTCTACTTTCTATATGCTCATAATATGTATTAGAAATCAGTGGCTGCTTATCCATTGGGGCAACCATAATATCAACTGTTCAACAAAATGTTAATCTTCATAAAGTCTCCATTCACAACTCCATACATTTTAATTTCCATTGAAATACTAATGAACCCTTTTGACTGACCAATGATTTTAAAAAATGTTTCTATTTGACAGATATAAGCCAATGTTCAACTGATTTACTTGCCATTCCAGATGTTGCACAATTGTAGGGCAGAGGACTCACTACCCCATTTAGCTTCCATAGAGGGCCACTGGGGCAAGAATCATGCTGCCCCATGCTCACTCTATGAACATTTTCACTGGAGGAGAGGAGCAGTGGACAGGACAGTTAATGACGGGGATGCCAAATTGGGCTAGTTTAAAAAATACGCTGCAGTCGCCAAGATCTTGTATCATAGAAAATAATTGTAATTAAATCTACTAAATTTCCAGAAAACAAAGGCAAACTTTAAGTGCAAATGATGTGTCTATTATGTACAGGGCCATTTCTATTGTATGATATACATATTGCAATAAATTGGGAGCAGGAAAGGGGGATTTTGAAGTGGATAATATTTGTACACCAGAAACCAGAAAGAAAAATGTTTTTCCAATGCCGAAAATATTTGGGTTAGTTTTAGGTCTTTTGTGTTTTTTTTTCAACTGGATGACCATGTTGTCGTCTCTCAGCTGCCTATTACAGGGTTACTCTTAAGTGTGATAACTTTTGACTTTATTTTGTTTGTGGTTATGTAATTATTAATGCCATCCTGCCCCACTGAAATCTATGGTCACAAGCTGCTGCTGTTAGAAATTATGGTCAAGCTAAATGTCCCTTTTCAGCTTGCCGGTTTGTTAAAGATACCAAATTCACTTTCCACAACTCATTTGCCTCTTACCAATGGTACAGACTTCAAACATATCCCAAATAAATTCACAAAATCAAATCAAGAGACGACGTCTGCTGTGTGACAGGATTTCAGTAATGATTCTATATAGCAATGCCATCTGGCACATTGATTCCTTTCTACAATTACATTTCTTTTTAAAACACTTAATTATACAAAATAACTGATGATGTAAATGTCCATTCACGCACAAGTTCATGCAGTAGCACCAGAAACACCTGGACTGCTCATGAACAACCACAGAGTAGCAGAGAGGATGCATCAATCAGAGAAAGAGATCAGCGTGCAGAAGTGTTATGAGTGAAGAATGAAGATCTGAGGTTGAGGTGTACCTGCTCGTTGTTGTTAATGCACTGCAGTTTCATCTGTTTCAGGTAGGTGGTGGTCAAAGGCATGTTGTAGTCGATGAGGTCAGGGACCAGAGAGGCAGGCCGGTCATTTTCTGGAGAAATGACAGCATTGACAAGATCAGTATGAACCAATACAATGGCACTGTGCTTGTACTCAATCATTTAGCAACATTACTCTTTAATCTGAGTTTTGACAATGTTGCTGATGCCCTTCATTGAGGGCACTGTAAAGGACCATGTTGGCGCACATGCTGCACTCTGTAGTGTGTGTAAAGCTGTTCTGTCTCACCACTAGAGGACAGTAAATGAAGCCCTTCATGCTACATGTACACAGGGATGGCTCAGTCTCTTTGATCCATTAACAATGTTTAATTTGCAATGCCCAAATTATAATAATGCACATGCAAACTGTATATACATATGCAAATTGAGCCCTCCCACACCCCCAAATATCAGCAGTTTAAAAAAAAAAAACAGACTTTAATAATGAAGATCCTGATGATGCCTGAGACGGTAACTGTAACAATGGAGATGTATTTGGCAAAGAGTGCATGTATGTGGGTGTTTTTGTGTGTAGGTGTGTCTTTTTGGGTCTTGAGTCAGGAAGTGTGGCCATGTATGAAAGTATGAGTGTGACATGATCCTTGTGTGCACTAATCAGTGACCAATGATTAGGCAGGATATATTACCAGATTAGATATTAATATTAATTTGCAATTTAGAATTCCAATGATTTGCACTAAAATGACATTTAGCACTTTATAGTAAAATAGAACTATAGTAAATCTAAAGGATATTTAGATATGGGTAAAATAACCCATCATAAATACACAAACACACAACACACTTAGAAGTACAAGCTCAAGTGCACTCCACTAATCACCAGCGAACACTGATAGGTGTGCATATTGGGTGATATTGATATATTCTCGCCTCATATTCTCATTATATACAGATTTACTTCCAGAAACATTGTTCAGGACCACATGTACAGTACCTATTTTGTGATGTTCATTATAATATCTACTTTGCAATATTAAAATATTTTTCTGACTGTGTTATAAAAAGAGCTGAAAGAACTGGCACCAGTCACAGCTTCCGAGTCACAGTAATTAATCACATTTAATAATTTAGAGCTGAACTTTTGCGTGGGTAGCTGGAGCTAAATAGAGGGGCAAAAGGAGGGGGTGAAGAGGGGGGTATTGGACCCCCATGGGGTAGGAAGCCAATTAGCTCTCGCTTTATGAGCAACACCCAATGTTGTCCTCATGCTGCCACACAAGGCTGTGACAGATCAAGCCTGGAGGTGTTCTGTGCATGTGTGCGTGTGTGTGTGTTTATCTCACACCCAGGAGTGGGTCTGGAGATGGTTGGCTCATAATGCTATCAATGTCCTATGCAGGATCTCTCCATCCAGCTCCTCCCCCACTGGACACTTTATGTCTGCTTTCCCAATCCCAAATCTTCCCTCACCCCATTTTATCTCCTTCCTGCAGAAATCTGGTTTCCTGGGAGTGTGATTTTTTAGTAAAAGGGCCATAATTGGGCTAATTGCAGCGTGCAGGGAGGACAAGACACTCCAGTGATCAGAGCCTAATGAATGTCTTTTGAGAGTGTGTGTGGCGTATGTGATGGAGGGGTCTAGCTGGTGGGGACACGTTAACTTCAGGAATTGAGGTGGGGGGTTGATGGAGAGCAAGAGCCAAAGGGGTAGAGGGGATGTGTTCTCTGGGACTGCAAATCCCTTTACTGCCAATCATCTCTGCAGGACCTGGACCTGTGTAGACGTGGGGGTTATAGCACATTTCACTTCAGCCTTTCAAATATGAAGATCCCATTCACACCTGGACATTTCATCCTGATAACACTTTAACCACATGCATTTACACTTGTAGTCAAATGCTTCTCCAGTTAGCCAGATTGAAAGCGATCACTGTAATCTGTTTTAATAATGAAATCAGCTCTTTATATTTGACCCCATACTTTGTATTGTGACTGTTTTTTTTTTTTGGATTTTGCTTACATTTTAAGCAATGCGCCAACTTAAATGTGCCAACTTATGAAGACACTATGTTTATACTCCATTTGTGTCTGCTAACTAAATGTATGGCTAGTTATGGCTAGTAAATATACTTTAAACTGTAAACTGAAATAAAATATATTCAAAAATTAAACTAAAATGAACGAAACAAAAACTAAAAAATTAAAAAATAATAATAATAAAGAGAGGATTCATTTCCAATTTAGTTTTGCAAAATATGTCAACATAATCAAATTAAATACACCATAATATTGTCCTTGTAAACCATTATGTTTTAAATCATTATAATGCTTCAGAAAAACATGGATTGTGAATTCATGCACTCTTCTCTAAAGAACAAATACAAAACAGCTCCACAATTGTCCTATGCACTAAAATCACTAAATAAAACTAACACCCATCCGTAAGATACTAAACTATAATAAAAGTTTTAAATGGAAGCTGAAAATAAATATAAAATAAGGCCAAATCATTGTCATACTTTATGGTAAAGATCATTATGACAGGGTTTAATGTTGAACGTTAGTGTGAAGATGTTTCAGTGAGTTTTTGGGTGTTGTACCCTTGCACTCGGCTCCACTTGGGCTGATGTGCATCCTTTTCTGACACTCTCCACAGCCCATCAGGAAACGGGTCACTGCTTCTCTGGGCAGAAACGCATACGTCTCTGCTATCTGAGACAGAAACAGAGAGAGATTATATTTATCATTATACACAGCTGCATAACAGTGATTCGTTTCAGAGTTGCATGTCAATTGTAGAAACGTTTCATCATTGCTGATATCGCTGTACTTTTGTGCTGTGTTGACATGCTGTTGTCATTCAAATGTAATGCTCCTATTGAGGGATTGATCCTACCGAGCACATATCCACAAAACCTGCAGCTAGCCGAGCCTCTTTACCTCCCTGTGAGTCGATCACAAGCTCCATGTGCCATTCTGAATCGCTGTTAGAGTTATGTCTCCTTCTGTCTGCTTATGCAGACCAACAGTGAGCACACGGCCACCGGTGATCCGTAGTGGCTTATAGGAATGTGGGGATTTTTAGTTGCGTGTGTGTACGTGTGTGTGTTCAAAAGTGGAAAGTGTGACAGTGAAATGTCAGCTGCAGCCCTTGGTGACAGAGTCTATGTCAATCAGCTGCAAAGCAGCAAGGTATCAGGGTGCGCACACATATACACACACACACACCATGAACAATGGTAGTTTATCAGTGGAGAGACAGCATCCAATCTAAATTTAAATTTCATTAATTCAGGGGAGAGGCAAATGAAGTGCTAATCAGGTTCTTAAATCAGTGAGCAGCAGTGACTGAGACTGTGCTGGAGGGGTCTGACTCATTAAAATGAAGAGAGACCACTACCCCCTTCTTTTCTACTCCAAACCATGCCGATTCTTTTTGTATTTAACCAAAATAATTTTTTTCCCCCAAAAAACCAATGCTTCATCACAGTCTCAGTAATTCATCAACTGTTCATCTGTGCTTTGTCCTTGCTGTGTTCTATTTTTTTTTTTCCATTCTTCAGCCACTGATTTCTTTCCCTCTTTCTCAATCCCGATCTCTCGAATTATTTCACCTCCTCCCTTAAAACCTGCACCAGCCCAGGCTAAGAAGAGAGAAAGGAAAAGAAAATACACCCCCACAATCCACAGAATCCACATTCTCCCCTGAGGCTCAGAAAAACAAACATCAAGCGACCATGGCACCACAGCAGCAGGCCAGGGTATATGTGTGCTACAAATGCAAGGGACTGTTAAATAAAATCCGCAAAGCCCTGTGCCTACACCCCAGTGTACTCTCCTGTATGGAGTGCACTGTTTTTATAAAAAAAAAATAAATAAAAAAAAAAATCCCTGCTGGATATAAGTCCCAGCAGTCGAACAGCAATTTCCCCTTGCAGTGTTACCCTGACTCACTGCTCTATACAATAACAGGGGAACTGGAATAATGCCACAGAGATGGTCTGCTCAGCAGGGAGGCTCGATGTCAAAACCCTCAGGCCAGAACAGGCTCTGGATCGCTGCCATGCCATACAGCCGGCAGGCACAAATGGAACACAGCCAGTTGTGTTTGTTAAGTGTCGAAAACACAGATCTCCATCAAATATACATTAGAGGAAACAGAAACAAACAAGACTATATTTGTACATCTGTTAGAACGCTGTTGATGTGGAGCACAAAGGTGTTGAAGAGGTGTTGATGAGGCTGCTCCATCATGGTTTACATGCAGTCCTTCATCCGTCCATTAGAGGGCAGTATCACAGGGGGGTTTAGAGTGATATGGGCGAAGCTCATCAAATTACATTAAAGTGAGATTAAGTGAGAAAGTCTTCTAATAAAGGTGAGATGTGATGTGTTAGTATAGAGTACACTATAACTGAAAAGAAATGATACTAATCACAGAGGCAATATTGCTTTAAAAAGCTGAGACTCATTATCACAACTAACACAGCAGCGTAGCAGAAGGCATCAGCTATAAGGGATGCAGAGATTATATTGTTCAAAGGAATATTCATGACAATGGAAAAAAAAAATGTATCTCAGCAAGTGACAAAAGAGAAAAAGAGGCCAATCAGAAGGCGCAGCTGTGGGTCTGGAGTTCAGGCATTGATATGACACATAGTTAAGCTAGTCAAAAGAAGAATATGTGAGGGAAAGAGAGGATAGGCAGAAAATTGAGAATTAAAAAAAAATGGTAGGGCAGAACATAACTGCTAAGTGAAGGGAAAAGCAGGACAAAGACAGAGAGCGATAGAAAGAATGAAAGTTGTTTAATGTGCTAATTAACCGCTTTATATGTTTTCTTCTGGCCGGCATGTTTGGGCACTTTGGCTGGGTCAGAGCTGATCTCCACATGCATGGCGTAGATGATATTGTAGAAATCCTCCACCACAGCAACCCTCTTCAGAGACGAGATGTCCTGTCCGGCAGCACTGTCCACACACTGTAACACAGAGAGAGAGGATTCAAACACTATATTAACCTTTACACTAGGACATACAGCCAACCACACAGACGCGCACACACACACACAGAACATTTATTCAATTTCAATTCAATTTTATTTGTATAGCCCTTTTAACAATGGACATTAAATAGCTGCAAATGAAATTAAACCAAAATAAATTGTAAATATGTGAATTTATCCGTAATGAGCAAGCCAGATGCGACGGTGTAAAGGAAAAACTCCCTGAGATGATATGAGGAAGAAACCTTGGGAGGAACCAGACTCAAATGGGAACAAATCCTCATCTGGGTGATAACGGATAGCGCGATTATAAATAATTCCTTTCTATAACTGTGTACTATATGGACAAAAAGTGCAGTTGTGCAATTTATCATGTAATAATTTCAATTATGCCCACAAGACATTAGTTTATCAGTTTTCACAGATGGTTCAACTCTATCACCAGTCACAGAAACTATTAAATACTGTAGGTTAAAATCTTAATAGTGAAAAAACAGAAGCAGAGCAGCATGGTGGCACAGCAGGTAGCCTCGCTGCCTCACAGTTCCAGGAGCCCTGGTCTGATCCTGAGCTTGGGCTACTGTCTGTGTGGAGTTTTGCATTTTCTTGTTTGCGTGGGTTTTATCTGGGTTCTCTGGTTTCCTCCCACTGTCCAAAAACACGCAGGTAGGCAGACTGGCTATGCTAAATTGCCCGTAGCTACAGGGCTTGAATTTCGGCGCAGGATTGCGGGGATTGCTCATAATTTAAACCATTCCCGCAAGTTTAACTTTTATAATGCGAGACATTCCCGCACAAATGTATTTGCTTCATCTCAGATCAAATTATCAAATACATCAACAGACACGGAAAAAAGAAATCACAGATTCAAACAGTCTGTCTTTATTTTAGAGTTTAATTCCACAAACAGCGCTGCAGCGGCCTTCTCTGACTGGCATTGGGCCCTGTAGCACATTCTGAGTCATAATGAGCTGCTTGTGAAGATAGTATTGCTTCCAAATTATATTATTTTAATCTCGAAATTCAAACATTAAATGATGTTTTGCTCTTTATAGCGTGTGAGCGGATAGAGCGCGCCTGCCGACTCAACACAGCAGCAACGAATCGCGAGTAAATCATCATCTCCTTGTCTTAAAATGCGCGTTTTATCGAAAGTTAACGTAAATGAACATAAGACAGTATGTAAAAATAGTCTCCTGCTTACCGATATTCATCATCTCTCACGTAACAACCCATGTTTCAACCGCGAGGAGACCCAACAGCTCGGTATGCAATATATTTGTCCTTAACTGTTATTTAATTTATGTCGAAATAAACATAATTCACTAAAATGGTTTTTAATCTTAGAGAGCTTTGTTTTCTTAAAATAAAAAAATCTGACACGCTGACTAGATTATTTCACAACACTTAAATATTAGGAAAAAATAATTAGGCTATATCTTAGACAGCTGAGACATTCCTTCTTCATTCAGACTTAGAATAAGATACAGGGGGGAAAAAAAGTCACAATCAATAGGAAAAAAGTGACTGAAATTGAACTGAAACACATGAAAGACACTGAAACTGAGAGACATTAATATTTAGTTTAAACAGAGTTCTTAATGTCAGTTTGAAGGAGAGCATGGTGTATTTTGTACAAAGGTTTTTTTTTTTTTTCTTTTAAAAAAAACAAAAAGAAATTGAACTGAAACTGGAATATATGAAATTCACTTATTCTGAAAGGCATTAATATATAGTTTTAATACAGTTCTTAATGTCAGTTTGGAGGAGAGCATGACAAATTGTTAAGCTGTTTTTAAAATCTGTAGACATAAATAAATGAAGATTATTAATTTAGCCTGATGTGTCAAAATGTATCCCCCCCCTCCCCCCGCCCCCCCAAATTTAAATCCCCCCCATGTAACCCATGTAAGGGGGGAATTCCCCCCCAGTTTAAAAAACGAAATTCAGGCCCTGAGCTATGAGTGAGTGTGTCTGCTTGCGGTGACCTGTCATGAACTGGCATACCATTCAGGGTAAATTCTCCCCCGCTGCACAAGTGTTGGCTCATTTCCTTTTCTGAATATAATATAAATATTCCCTGTGTCCACCCTTTGCCTTTAGAAGTGCCTCCAGCCTCTTTGCATATTCTCTGAATATATTCTCAGCTCTAATTAGGCCCTCTGTAGCTCAGTATTCTTCCTGACACATTCATCAGTTCTAACTTTTGCCATATTGCTTCTTCAATCTTTGCCCACTCTTCTTGACATAAAGTTAGCACCATAATTATTGGCACCTTTCGGAAAGATGAGTAAACAAAAATGTCTTTGTGGTTAATTAGCTTAATCTGTCAGCGAAAATGAGAGAAATCTAACATTTAATGGATGTGTCACGTATTGGTATCCCTGCATTTAGCACTTTGTGCAACCTCTCTGACAATATTTCATTTAAAATCTTTGGAGACCATGTATACTAAAAGTGACTGTTGCCAAAAAAAACCTTCTCTTTTGGTCTTATCTGACCATAAAGCCCACTTCCAGGCAAAGTTCCAGTAACGCCTGTCTAATGTACAGGCACTTGCATTTGTTGGCATGAAGGTGAACTCTTTGTAACTGTGTCCAGTTCCAGCCAGGTTAATTACAGCTCGGGTTGCATTAAACTTCTTAATTACAGTACCAACAGTGGGCATATGGGCATTTTTGGCATGTATCTATTTTTATAGCTATTGAACTAATTTATGAAGGTCAACACACTTTTGTTTCATTCGTGTAATCACTAAGCTTCCTCATGTTGATAATCATGCGAAACAGGAAGTCATGGATGAAGAGTTCCTAGACACTCAGATGAACTTTAAAAGTAAAATGTATATGGTATCATGCTTCAGTTACATTTTGGTCATATGGATTTCTAAATCATTATAGATTTTTATTAAGGGTTTTATAAATAAATGTACTTAAAATTAAAGATTAGATTTCAATGTGAGGTTAAGCAAATTAACCAGGCAAGCATTTTTTTTCCCCATAACCGTACGCATGTTTACAGAGGGTGCCAATAATTATGCCACTGACTGTGTCTGTTACAACTCTGCCAAATGTTATGCAGTGACTTCTTAAAATCAGGTCTGGAGTGTGAGAGTTGTGGCAAAACTTTCAAAATATTCAAACCTATCGCCCACTGACACACTGCAAGAAAGTGAGCCGAATCTGAGAGACTTCCAAATGCCCGAATTCATCGGGGAGAAAATGAAGAGGCAGCGACGTCTGCTTCTATCCAGCATGGTGTAAAACATCTTTATTCTAGATGAAATAGATGAAAACAAAAATAAAATATTTTAAAAATTATACATGAGGCTCATGTGACACACACAGCCAGTTAGAGTGTCACCAGGCCACATGAACACTGCCTTACTCTTATGCACACTAATTTATTTCTATTGTCTCTTACTCTATTCCACATGAGCAGCCCCAACACCCACAACCCAGTGTCCTTCTCATGTGCACCTGTCCCTGTTCTCTAGTCCTCACCTCTACCCCTCCCGTCTCCCCCTTTCTGACCTTTATGACATACTGATGAAGGCAACTATGGCAGCCTGGGGTGCTGTGTGAGGGCTAAGCGTCATTCCACTACGTTGCTGTAGTGGTGGTGATTGTGGTGGTGCTGTGTTGATGATGTTGCTGTGGTGGTGGTGTGGTGCTGTTGGTAGTGGTAGAGTTGTGGTGCTGTTGGTGGTTGAGGTTGTGTGATCTGTGGTGGTGCCGGTGGATTATTAAAGCTCTATTAAAAGATCTTTAAAGACACTTAGTTTTTCACAGGAAATGAAGATGAGTTGGGCCTCCACTCCATGTAATGTCAAGGCAGACACAATTCAGCTGCTTGGAGTTATCTTTGCTTGCTAGATACAGTACAATGGGGCCCAGTGTGTTATTTTCTACTGGCACCCCTCTACAGAAAATCCCTCACCACTGTATAATGTCTTAAAATCTATCAAAATTGCAGCTCTGGAAATAAAAATACATCAGAGTTGCCAAGCTCTGGCCCTGGATGGTCCAAAGTCACACAATTTGGTAATCTTTGCTGTTCTAATATGCTTGATTTACCAGATTTCTTCATTAGAAGCATCACAGGTGTGCGTGTAGGGGTAATCTCAAGTGCAAAACTGGACCTGGGCTCCTGTGGCATAAACCTACACAACACGCTTACTACTGGCATCGAATGTGCTATATTGCCTCCAGGAAATAGGGCATGGATGCCAGACTCAGTGTGTGTGCGCGTGTGTGTGTTTTAGACGTATGCCACTGGAGCAGGATGCTGCCCTGCCCCCTTTCCTCCTAACGGTTGCGGGGCACATCAGCAGCCTGGGATGTTAGTGTGTGTGACAGCAGCAGGGCCTCCACACAAGCCAATGTGAGACAGAAGAGGGAGGGGGTGTAGCAGAGTACCTTCCTGCTCAGCAGACCACACGCACATGCATACGCACACACACACACGCACACACAGGGGATACACCTCAAGGCAGAGCAGATCGGACATTTACCCCACACCCCTCCCGAAAATGCCAACATGGGGTCAAAGTCAGTGCACCCAAGAGAAGGCAAAGCCAGGCTTGTCCTGCCATGTGCCAGACACACCAACACACACTCCCAATTAGCATTTCCATTGTGGCGCAGATTCATGGCAGTATGCGAATGGCATTCTGGCAAGGTTATGGCACTTGAGTGTATGCATGAATAAAATATGGGGGACAGTGCAACCTTTCAGAGTTGACCTTGCTCTTTTACTCTTTTATACACAAAAACACACTTGGATTAGCAAGTCTGACAGAAAGAAGAAAGCATGGCTGTAAAATGTAAAGGATCAACAAAACAAGAGAAGCACAAGATGAAAACTATAGTTTTGTTGAGCTCAGGCTGTCGGAAAAATACTGTTACAGTCCAGCGGAATTCATCTCCCTCTTCCCCCTCTTCACGCATTCACTGCTCCGCCTGTATCTAAATAACCCCTTTTGCTAGCCTTCTCTACCTCCCCCACTGTTTTCGCTTCCTCCCTCCAGTTCTGCTCTCCACCTCCAGGCCTCTGCTCTGTCCAATGGCACAGAATAATTGCAGCCTTTCCTTTCCTTTCATAGTCTCCATCTCTGTGCTCTCTCTCTCAGCTTCCACTCCTCTGTCCCGGACCAAACAGCCTTGTTGCTAGGAGACAGGTCAGGTTAGTGCAGCAGCAGCAGCATCCTCACTTCTCTCTGAAAGAAGTGATGGAAGCATGGCAGAGAAGTGCAGTGGGCCAGAGAAGCCCTTCAAACATTCGAGACCGTGACTGCTATGAGAAACAAACCAACCCACACACAATTGCAAATATGCATGCATGTGTTTGCTCAGAACAGGCACATACACAAACACTGGTAAACTCTAAGCCAGATCCTCAAACACATTACTTTATGTGTGGTTTTGTTAAGAGATCAGAATCCCAGAGACAAACTGAAACACTGGCAGGACATTTGATTGCCTTGATTTTATATGAAATGTTTTATATGAAACTAAGATGAGCCAGCAAAGAGGAGATGAAGATCAAAAGGTTTTGCCAACACGCTCCCACTGTTCCTGAGAAAGAATGCAAGGAGCAATCAAGGAGAAGGTTGCAAGAGCCTGTTTTCTTGGTGATACATACACAGTATATATCTACATTGAATCTCTAAGGGTTGCCCCAGAGGAGGAACAACAGTGCATAGCTAAAAGCCTTTAATTCCATACTCTGAGATCAATAGTCTTTCTGGAACCATGGCTACAGTGGACATAAAAGGTTTGTACACTCCTGTTAAAATTTCAGACTTTTGTGAAATGAAATGAAGATAAATCAGATCAGATCTTTTTTTCCACTTTAAGCTGATATAGCAACCAACAAAATTCAACTGAAAACACGAATAACTGTTTTAATGGGGGGGGGGATGAAAAAACCTACAATAACCTGGTTGCACAAGTGTGCACTTCCCTTAAATAGTACATTGTTAAAGCACCCTTTACTTGTAATACAGCACTCAGTGTTTTGGGGCAAGAGTCTACCAACTAAGCACATCTTGATTTGGCAATTATTTTCCACTCTTCCTTGCAAAAATGCTCCACATCTATCAAATTGCAAGGGGATCAAGTCATTCCACAGGTTTTTGATCAATTTTAGATCCTAGCTCCAACTGGACCATTCCAAAACATTAATCTTCTCCTAAAGCCATTCTTTTGTCAATTTGGATTTGTGCTTTTGGTCGTTATCATGCTGGAAGGTGACTTTTCTTCATCACCTGGTTAAGAGAGGCCTGCAGGTATTTGGAGCTATCCATGATTCTCTCTACCTTGATTAGAGCCCAGTCCCAGACTAGACCCCCATAGCATGAGGCTACTACCACCATGCTTCACCATGGATATGGTGTTCTTTGGATGATAAGGTTCAAGGTGGATAAGTGGTCTTGTTATTGTGCCAAACATAACCTTGGTCTCATCAAACCATATTTTGGTAAAATTTAGCAGGCGTGGGTTTTTTTTCATGAGAAAAAAGGCTTCTGTCTAGCCACCCTACCCCATAGCCCAGTCACATGTCGAATACGAGATATTGTTGTCATGTGAGGGGAGTAACCAGTACTTGCCAGATATTCTTGCGGTTCCTTTAATGTTGCCACAGATCTCTTGGCAGCCTCCCTGATAAATTTTGTATTGTGCTTTTCAGGGACGTCCTGTTCTTGCTAATGTCACTGTGGTGCCCCATGTTCTCCACTTGTTGATGGCCTTCATGGTGTTCCATGGTACATCTAATGTTTTGGAAATTCTTTTGTAACCCTCTCCTGATTGATACCTTTCGACAATGAGATCCTGCACATGCTTTGTAAGAACTTTGCGTACCATGGCTTCAGCAGTTGGATGAAATCAAGAATCTGTCAAGAAAATCCTACAGAAACAGTGGATCTTTATCAGGGATTAATCAGAAGCACTTCATTAATGCCAGGTGTATGATAATTATTTCTGAACATGAGTTGAATGTGATTGGTTAACAGTCACATGCCCCATTCTAAAAGGGTGTGCACACTTGTGCAACCAGGTTACTGTAAGTTGTTTTCTTTTTTCCCTCTAAAACATTTCTATTTGCTTTACAGTTGAATTTTGTTGGCACTAAAATCACATTAAAGGTGGAAAAATATTTATCTTGTTTATATTTATAATCTAGACAATTTACCCTGCAATTTTAACAGGGTTGTATAGACTTTTTATATCCACTGTACATAACGTCCTAATATTTAAAAACAGATAGACAGACAGACAGACAGACAGACAGAGAGACAGACAAATAGATAGATAGATAGATAGATAGATAGATAGATAGATAGATAGATAGATAGATATCTTTCCCAGAAAAATAGTGGTTAGCATTTATAGGAAAGGATGCTAATATGCTGAAGAAGGCCTAAGAACTATCAGACAGGTCTGTTAGCACAGTTATTGGAAATTGCCAAAGAATAATCGAAAACCTGAAAATAGTAAACATAAAAATGCTGTAGTTTCCTTCCATTCCCATGATGCTTATCCTAGGGCGAGTTTTTCCCAGTACTAGTACTCGCTCTGAAAGTTACTATGTCACTGTTGTAACCACCGATATTGGAAATCTAGATGCCGCATTATCCACTTTTGCTAACTACTTCCATATATCACCTTCCCTGCTATGGACAGACGTGGGTCTACCCAGATAAAATCAGCTAATCAATAACTCATTTTATGTTCAACTGATTTTTCCAAAATGTGCTTTGCTACAGGTGTTATACATTTTTGCATATCACAGGTGCTCTAATTATATATATATATATACACACACATATACCTACACTGTCAATAATTTAATTGCTAGAATTAACTGCTAGAAACTTGGGCAAAGCAGTGTGATGTATGCCAATGTGAATCTCCATTGGTGCTGAAATGATTGTTAACCATGGCCTACCTGTTATGAGCAAGTGCTTTACTGCTATTGATATGATAAACAGTAATAACAGACTAATAACAATATAATAATAAAACATTTATGTGACAGGATCAATAACAAGATTACAGAAATCCACAAAAAATAGGCTTCACATAAAAAAGACCTGTACAATAGCTTTAAACTGAGCAAGTAACAATGTGAAAGCTAACATGATAGACACCTTAAGCAAGGTTAGTTACATCATGATGAGCACAGCATACCCGACAAGCTACGTCAGCAACGCTCAATCACAAATTCCAAACCCAATCTCAAATCTAATCTTACCAAACTTCACAAGACCTAATATGATAAACATTAGCTACAAATTGAGGTTGACGTAAGGAGACGCTAAACAGTAATAAACTGTAAATGCACTTGAGCATCCTGCATTAACCCCTGCATGAAATCCCTCATAGAATAAAACCATACATTTCATATAATATATAATAGTAGTATAACAGTATAATAGTACTGAACAGTAATTCTTTGTTTCTTGCTTTGAAGTGCCAGCAATCCTTACTGAATATGAATGTGATCTGAATTCACATTCACATAATTTGAATGTGTGCTGGCATTTTAGCAAAAAAAAAAAAAAAGAATCAATGGGACCAATCTGGAAAGTCACCCCCACCAAGAGAGAGGTGGCACAGATGAGTCAGTCTTAGCTCAAAGTGCTAAGATCTATTGAATCTATGAATCATTTCAGTAGGAAGCAGGCATGGTTACAGCAAATGCATAGACAGCTAAGATTTTGATTTGGGCTGATGAGTCCTTCAACGAGCCCATTAGTGTTTTGTGATGGCATGTTGCATGTGTCTACGTGTAAAAAAAAAAAAAGAATACGAGCTTTATCCTAGATTGCGCAAACTCAAAAGTATAAGCAAGAGTGCGCGCACACACTACAGCATCCTCCAACTCATTCCTGTCACACACACAGGCACATGGCAGTGCATATGTGGAGAATGGGGAGGAGTATGGCAGACAGATAAGGCACACTGTGAGCCTTGAGCCAATTAAAGTACTGTTAATTTCTTCTCCAAAGGAGCAGCCAAGGCACAGACCCTGCTCACCATGGCAACTGTAGGAACGAGGGGATGACAGCGGCACCATCCGCTCTGCACAGAGTCCAGCCTGTGTGGCCACATTACAGCGGGGGTGTATGTGCGAGTCTGCAGGCTCAGGTAGGAACATGGGCAAGTGTACAAGGCGTGTACAGGAGTGTACAGTAAACAGAACAAGAGACCAGTTTTGCAGACCTGGACACACAATTTACTTGCTTTGACTCCGTTTGCGGTTCACCCATTACAGCTAAACAGTGTACACGCACAACATTATTTGTAAGAATATCTGTTACTGGTAAAACACTGTCGCTTTGCACCCAGACTCATTCACCATTTACTATATAGACTTCAATGAAGAGGACTATATCCTAGTGTTCCAGGCATGTGAATTTTCTGCTGTGGTCACCATGTTTGGGACTGAATTGTTGGCTTCGCTGCATAAAGCGAACATAACGAGAAGTAACAGACGGCTAAAATTAGTTCTCTTACTTTGGAGAAAAAAAACTGCCACTGATTTCCCTTAAACTGGCAGAAAACTTACCAATTTTGTGTTTTCCTAATATATTTAAATCCAAGTGCGAGTCACTCACAAATCTCATTCACGTTCATCCTTTTGCTGCTCGGTTGTGTTGCGTTCATGCATAGAACGCATGCATTCATTTCATTTTTGGAAAAATTCAGTCTTCATGTTGGTTGGACCTCATGTTGGTGAATGTAGAGCTTCTTTGCTTGTACTTGCTGTTTCAGAGTTTTTCATTCTTCTGCACATTCTGTGTTTTAAAACTGTTTTACAGCTATTAGACGTGTAGTGCACAGAGGTACAAATTCCTTAGACATTTTTTGCTAAAATAAATAAATAAATCTGTACAGTCCTCCACCTCTCCCCAAATTTCATCATGCCATGTTCTGGGAATACTGAGTCATAAAATGCATACATTAAGAAACCTATGAATAATAATGTGGGCATTACCAGGACAACCACTACAGAGCCTTTCTCTATACCGCTACATCACTCTCTACCAACTAAGAAAACTGAAGTCCAAATGGCATTTTCACTATCCTTACACAATATCATGAAAATTGCCGAGATCTGATGATGATTTACCAAATAGGACAACTGGATATGAACACAGAAATGAAAAAAATTTAAAAAATACTGAAAGCTACTAAGCTTTCTGTACAATGTAGAAGGATAGTGGAAACACAGAGAGAGAGAGAGAGAGAGAGAAGAAAACTATATACATATACATAGAGAGAGAGCAGTTTAGAGAGGAAAGGGCAGGAGAATTACTCTCCCTCGAAGACAGAGAATATTAAATAAAATTCAAGATTTTTTAAAATTATTTGAGAACAATGTATGTGTATGCTAAATACTCTGGCAAATCAGAAATTAAAAAAGGGACATGCAATATTCTTTACTTTTTAAAATGTACCAGTTTTTTTGCCTGCATGCCTGTTTGAGAATATTTATCTTGCTTTAATTTGTTGTTCACATTAAAACAATATTTTATGGCCAATTAGTTTTGTCTTTCATCTATTTATAAACACTAAAAGGTACCATTTTAATAAATACATTAGAAAATAATTCATTACATTTCTATGCAATTCTCTCTTAATGATGTATAAAACAATGACAGCAGCGCACACACTGTAAAGGCTGTGTTCTAAATTCATCAGCAAGGTGTGTTATAGAAATCCATGTCTGGTGATTGGACTGATTTTAAAGCCAGATTATTTTATTTCGCTCCCAATATATGAAGACGGGCATTTGTGAGCAGAGACGCCGAATTCTGAACTCAAGCAACTGTGGGGAAAAACTAATAAAAGGCATTTAATAAAGTGCAAAAGTACTCATAGCAAAAAATAATGATCATGTCATTGTACTGTTGGTTATTCCTGAGTGAGCTCTTATTTTCTCTCAGGAGGCTTTCAGTGCTCTAATGAATCGCACATGAGGCTAATAGAGCTCATCTGGTGCCAGGTTGGGGAAGCACGCTGTCTTTTTATTTCTCTTCTCAATGCTGACTAATGAAACTAATCCATTCTGGCCTGTCACTAAGTCTCTCTCTATGTGCACATTACATATCAAGCGTGGTGGGATTACAGCACCTCGGTGCAGTATTACGTTATCAGTAACACTCATTAACACTCACCTGTTCTATAATCTGTACACACAGTGGGGTCTGAGTCCACTAGTGAAAATGTTTCTATTTTGCATTCTTTTCTAATTTAAAACAAAATGCTATTTATTATAATTATTATAAAGTATATCATCAGCAACAACTCGAGTGAAAAGTATGAATTCCATGAATTGCAGAATAGTATTTGGTATGTCCCTCTTTCGCTTTATGCTTTAACGACCGTGTTCACTCGAGCTGGCAGGGACTCCACATGTTTGTGTAAGCCCTTACAATCCTTGTTAGATCAAATCCATCAGAGTGTCATCTGAAAACGTGCTTCAACGCAAGGGATAAGGTTGCATTCGAATCACCTTGGAAGTGGGAGGTCGGAACTCTGAATTACATCGACCTCTGTGTATTTGAGCTACAAAGTATGAACCATGAACGCCTCCATTTCCGTCTTTTGTTAGCAACAAGCTAGCTAACTGTGATGAGTGATGCAAATTTACTTCCTCTAAACAGCGAGCTGTATAGTTAATATTACAGACGTATTTGCTTGTCAAATCTATATGTTGATTTAGCTAAAGCTAATACTTGTAAATACGGCATAACTCACTTAAAAGGAAAGAGGAGCTACTTTGTTTACTGTTTATCATGGGAGTAGTCATGTTGATTTGACGTGACTTATGATTTGACATAAACTCGGGGTTGACGAAGCTGTCCTGAGCAGGAATTCGAAGTTTTTTTGGGAGGCAAGAGTTCTTTGGTTTTTCCTAGCTGGTGGTCAGAAATTATAAGTTACAACCTTCAGTCAAAAAGGAGTTAATCAATATCAATAAATTGAATTTATAAATTTAAATAGTGACCTAGAAATAGTGTAGAATATTGAATATTCAAGATATTGAATCTTGACAGTGCCTTTTTTTTTTATTTTTTATATATTTCTCAAAAACTTTGGTAATTTCTGGTTTTATTTTCAGACATTTGGACCCCAACTGCACATCTAGTCCACAGATTTTGGCAGGCTGTTACCACTCATTCCTTTGGAAAATTAAAAAAATCATTAACAAGACCTCACACGCGATTGTCAAAAGTAACCGAATTCACTGATGATATCTAGAACCGTGTTGGTCACATCCTGTCTCCTTGAATCAATTAGTTCCACAATGATGTTTCTCTCACACTTTACCAGGTCTCTCTCTAACCCTGAGGTGGGGAAACACACTTCCTGTTCTACATTCAGGCTCTCTGTAGAGCTCTACCCATATGATGGGAAATTGACAGCTCTGGAATTCTAGCTGTTTCTACTCTGCTCACAGAGCCGACTCTTGCTTGAAATCAACACTACTAAGTGGACACCTGGGTAGTGGATACAACCCAGAGGACCTCTGTGCAAGTGCTTCTTTCTTCATTTCATGCAGTGCAAACTAAATGTTGCAGCCTGTGTATGAAACTGCTGCTGAGTAACACCTTCCACTGTTTCTCTTATTCTTATTGTACTTTTTGTTGTCTCTCTCCCTGAAACCCAGAAGTCCCAGTAACACAATTACTGCCAGACCATCTAACCATCTAATCTACAGCTGCTCAACCAGCAGAGGGGCGCCAAGGCGTGTGTGTGTGCGCGTGTGTGTGTGTGTAAAGCAAGAAACTACGAGGCTGACTAAGGAGATTGAAGGCAACAGTTCTGTAAAACACTCATTACAAGCCAGTAATCCTTTGTGTATCCAGTAGCTTCTTTCTGCTCCTTGTATAGTGTTAATGCTGATTCAGAAAAAAAAAACCACAGTGCCACATTGTGTTTTGTCCACAACAAGCTAACAGCAGAATGAGAAATAAAAACTGCAGACATGTTTCTTTATATGCTGCTAATAGTCTGAACGGATCACGCACACGCTGTCAAGTTTTATTTATTGTACTTTCATAATGTTGAATGTTTTAAATCAACTGAAAATGGAATGCTAAGACATATATTTGAATTGTGTGTATTGCTACACCCACCCTGTAATCTTGCTATGATTCTGGCTCATTGTTCATAGTTGATTCTCATTAGCTCACTTTTCAAAGACTGCCTTCCGAAACCTTTACATTGTTGTTAGACTTCCCCCTATCCGCAACATTCTTTTTATTCACCTTCTTGATAAACTCCGCAATAAATTTTAATGTATTCAAAACTCTGTACCCAGGGTCCTCATACACACCGATACAAATCAACTCACATTATACCCATTCTATATAAACTGCACTAGTTACCTGTCCCTTTATTTATTGAGAACAAAGTTCCTATAATAAGCTTGAAGTGCTCAAACACTTTTTGTGATGCCCTTTTAGATTGGCTTCAGTAAGTGGTAGGGTGTTTAACGTTTTAGCTCCTATACACTGGAACTTCCTCAAAGTCTCTGTGACCACTACTTCAAGCTCAACTAAAAACATGCTTCTCACTCTTTACCAGTTCCTCTGAATCTGGATTCCTATGTTGAAATGTATGGTCTCCCCTTTACTGTGTGGTTTATTTCCTGCTTACTTATGCCATTTGGTTTTATCTTGGCATACTGTCTATCTATCTGTCTGGATTTTCTGTTTATTTGCCCTTTGTTCCCATTATTTTACATCTATTAATTCTGATTCATGTATACTTTAGTATACTCTCTGATGCCTCTCTGATTTAGTATAATCTGATTCTTTTGTCACTTGTATTTGTCCTTTTTTTATTTTGTCACAATAATAATAATAATAATAAGAAGAAGAAGAAGGAGTTATTATTAGTTTACTCAAATTCGCTTGACTAAGGTTAATGATGAACTTTGTCGAGCTTAATTACAAAATTACACTGAACTGATGCAAACATTTCACAAAAATGTGAACGTCCATGTATCACAAACATTTACTGACTTCCCCAACAGCTGCCCTTAGACTTATATTGTGTGTGTGTGTGTGTGTGTGTGATATTCGAGCCCGTGTAACAGCTTAGGGAAAAAGACTTGGGGGTGGGGGTATATGCAGGTAAACAGGTATTTCACCTAAAGTGTCTGTAAAAGGGAAAAGAGATAAAAGACTGTTAGAATGTGTATATACGTCTCTCAGACTTTCTTCCAAATATTGGAAATAGAAAATACCGTTGATAAAAATGTTGATAAAAGGTAGCGTTATCTATCAGCACACAACAGAATAAGCCAGGCCAAAAATACATGCAATATCCACCAACACAATAGACACAGGGACCCTTAGACACAGGGGATAAAGACTTCTGCCCAACCCCACCCTCTCCCACACTCACTCACTCTCTTACACACACACACACACACACACACACACACACACACACACACCTGACACTCTCACTGAGCATGTTATTGAGGGATCGTTAGACCAGTTCAACCAATTTGCAGTACTTATTTTGTGTGAGAAGGGTTACCGAGGTACATTCACTGATAAGGTGAGTCCCAAATACACACTATAAAGCACAGGCATTCAACTAATAAGTGCAAAAGGTAAAGTTACATACAATGTCTTACTTACAAAGGTCCAGCTAAGCAGCTAACACGACTGAATGGTGACAACAGTGACAATTTAATGCTTAACTAATTAATAAATAGTTTAAAACGGCTGTGTTTTTTCCGTTGTGGTGCTTCACATTACCATTTTTGACCAGCATCATGAACAGATGAGATTTGAGGCAGGGAGATTAAGTGCATATTTCTCTGTCCAATTGATCATTATGTTTAATCATTATGTTTTGGCTGTGGACAGTTTGCTAATCAGACCAGAGAGTAAATAAAATTAATATAAAAAAAAAAATTTGGTCTGTGAAAATGCTTCCATTTTTGACCTAGTGACCTAGCTCTTTATCTGGTCTCTGGTCTGATGAGCTGCCTTCAGCTAAATAATTTACATAAATACGAGTGCTTTGATAAGACAACAGAGAATCTTCTACAGAAGCTGATCTGGATCATGTTTAGAATTAAAAACTTCCTGAACAACAGCCAGTTTATGTTTACATTTGTTTATCAGCTCTGCTACAATACTTTTTTCAAGTACTTAGTTCAGTCTGCTATAGAAATATATATATATATATATATATATATATACACACATACATACACACACACACACACACCACCGCAAACTTCTCTGTCCAGCATACAGACTTATAAGTGTATAGGATGTTACTTGTAAAACCCATGAGGCTTAATATACTACGGTGTCTTCATCGGTCTTCTTCTTTTCCTTTTATTGGCCCTTTTATTTATCAGCACACAATATTAAGATCATTTTCACTAGAAGACACAAAGAGAAAGAGGGGAAGAGAGAGAGAGACAGAAGAAACAGAGATACGTTATAAGGCTATTATTAGCATCCACAGAGTCATGGGTGTCAACCTCATGTGATGGCTTTGTGACAGTTTCCTGCCTGGACTGGGCCTCTCTAGCTTTCAAAATCTGTTACACTTTCTTTGCCCCATTTTGTCTTTAGTCATATTTTTCTCACTCAGTTTTTCGGAGTCTCCACCCATGAAGTCATGCACACTATATGGTCCTTAAAAAACCCCTCAAATCTCCCTACATCCCAAATTCAGCTGCAGTCAAACAGATGGACATCCCCTATTTTACACACACACACACACACACACACACACAGAGCAGTCACCATCTCTGTATTGTGGTATAGTGATAAAGGTCACTAAAGGACAGCCCATACAAGGTTTCTTGGACCCACCTGTGTGCATGGCTCATATTTCATGCATGGTACTGACTTGGTGTTCACAGCTACTCTAAATGATTTGTTTTAAATAGATGACTGATGCAAAGGACACTGAAATCATCTGACTTGAGAGGCATCATATGCAAAATATGGCCCTATATGAAGAAGAAATGAGACTCTCAGGTGAAACATCAAGCATCTGTTCAGCTTCAGTGTCACATAGCTGAGAAACAGCTCTGGACTTGTAAGCCATAATGACACAGTCAGTATGCTGAGACCGATCATTATCTCATTACTGTAGTCATCATCAGTGTGCACTCACACCCATTTATCTCCTGCGCGCTCTCTCTCTCTCTCTCTCTCTCACACACACACACACACACACACACACACACACACAGTCTGTCAAGCCAACGCACTAGTGTTTTTAACTTAAAACTCCCAGAAAAAGAGTTATCAATGCTTAGCAGGCTGGAAAAGGTTGAAAAAAATTTCTAAATAGTTTGGCCTCCACCAATCCACTGTTACGCTCCCAAAGGGTGGTTGTCCAGCAAAAAAAAAATCACTCAGAGGGAGAGGTGAATATTATTATTACAGAAAGTCACAGAGAATCCCAGGGTAACATCTAAGGACCTACAGGCCACTCTTGCATCGAGTAATGTCAATTACACTGAACAAGAATGGTGTGCATGGCAGGATGGCAAGGAGGAAGCCACTACTCTCCAAAAAGAACACTGCTGCTCATCTGAATTTTGCTCAAGACCACATGCATAAGCCAGAAGCATACTGAAGAATGTTCTATGGGCCAATAAATTTACAATAGAACTTTTTGGTTCAAATGAGAAGCGTTATGCTTGGCAAAAGCCAAACACTGCATTCCAACATAAGAACCTCATCCCAGCCATGAAGCATGGGGGTGGCAGTATCATGGATTGGGGCTGCTTTGATGCCTTGGGTCCAGGACAGCTTGGCATTATTGATGGACCTATATTTCAGGATTGTACTGGCAAATTCTACAGGAGAAGATTCAAGGGTATCTGTCCATGAACTGAAACTTAACTGTATGTGGGTTATGCATCAAGATAAAGACCCTAAGCACACAAGTAAGGCTACAAATAAATGGTTAATGTAGAAAAAAATTTAACAATTTGGAATGGCCAGTCAAAGTCCAGACCTTAACCCATTAGAAAAGTTATGGAAGGACCTAAAAAGAACAGTTCATGCAAGGAAGCCCACCAACATCACTGAGTTGAAGCAGTTTTGTAAGTAAAAATTAGGTTGAAGTTATTGCTGCTCAAGGGGGTAACAAGTTACTGAAAGCAAAGGATCTTTTTCCGACAAAGATATTTAATGCTGTATAATTTCTCTCAATAAAGAAATGTAAAGACTATAATGTTTTTGAGTCATTTGTTTAATTGGGTTCTCTTTATCTAGTTTTACGACACAGGATAAAGAAAAGATCACATTTCGGGTCAAATGTATGCAGGAATACAGAAAATCGTAAAGGGTTCACAAACATTCTAGCAGCACTGTATAGTCACACTGTGAAACTCAAGCAGGTTTAATATAATGCCTGATTTATGTACCAAAACTACTGAAAAATTAAGTCTGGAACACAGTACAATCTTTGCACTTGGCGATCGCAGCCTGTTCTACATAGTGGAAGAGCTAATGCCACACCACACAAATTAGGAGGAATAAAGTTTACATTTTGGGTTTTAAAATCAGCTGTTGTTTTTAAGGCTCTTATGGAGCAGGTCAGTGATGTACTGCTATGTCCTGATTTCCATTTAGTGAAAAATGTTAGGGTTTTATTTCAGGTACTGCATATATACAGCAATTTAATTGTGTAACGTTTAAGAATATAATGCACAGTAGATTAGTTGCTGTTCTAGTTTTTTTTTTTTTTTTTTTTTTAACCAGCTTGTTAGCACCCACAGGAAAAACTACAGGGTGTCCCAGAAGTCTCCATGCATAGGGGAAATTAACAACTTTTAGCAAAATGTCTTCCAAAATTTTTTCATACTTGGTTTATATTATATATTTTTTTCAGATAGCCTTTAAGAATGCCTTTGACACAAGGCTGGATCGGGACGCTGTCGCAAGGTTGCGATGAACTTTAACAGGAAACATGGCAAGCACATCACACACACGACACTGTTGCTAAACTTAAATTCAAAAAGACTGGAAGTGTTGCGGAACAATCGAGCAATGGACGTCCACAAACATCCACTGATGAAGGCAAAACCGATATGGTGCTGGCATACATAATCCCCTATGTATGGAGACTTTTGGGACACCCTGTATATATTTGCCATATTGCCGACCCCTAACATTAGACAAAAGTCTTTTTTTTTTTATATTGGGCAAGACACTTGACTCTTTTGTTGAAGAGTGTGCAACTGGGCATCCCTTCTGCTAATGTCACTTGGATGACCACATAGGTGAGGGTGTTTAGATCAATAAAAAGCATTATACCCTCACTATATACACTATATAGCACTGCACAATCCAAAATGACCCTGAACTGTCAATCAAGCAGCTAGAGGTTTGCCTGCTGCATGTGAGTAACAGCAGTAACAAGCAGTGACAAGCCTGTCCCTTTGTGTGGCAGAATCTCCCATTCATCAGCCCTACCATCAGCCAAAAATCAAACCTTTCAGCTCTCTCCAAGGGGCCTAATTGAAGTCAATTTGAGAGTGAAGAAAGGGGGATGAAAAGGAACAGAGGGAGCAGGAGCATGAGAGAAGAGAGAATAGTTTCTGAATAAGCTGGGTGAATCTGGGGCAGCCAATTTATCATCAGGGGTGCAGGGAGAGCAAAAAAGATCCATATTCTGTACTGAAGTAACCGAGATGAATCTCTGTGTGAACTCGGCCATAGTTTCTCTCTTCTGGTGGTCTAAGCCTCCTGCCTCCTGCCTCTTTCTCTCTCTCTCTCTCTCTCTCTCTCACACACACACACACACACACCTCCATAATGTTTTGGAGAGGGGAGTCAGATATCTGCCCAGCAGGTGTGTTTGGTCTTTTTTTTTTTTTTGTCTGCGCTAACATCTTGTAGATTAACACATTCATCATTCTGCTCAACAAACAGCATTTTCTTAATAAACACTGTTACTAAGTATTAGTTCTGAAAATTACGTATAACCAAATACACATGCCAAGTCACTTTGTATTTGTATGAATATGATTACACAGGAAAAGCCGTAAATGACTTAAAACTGGATTGGGGTGAGTCTTGTGGACTACTCTCACCTGCAGAGTTTGGTCCCAACCCGCATGTCATGCACCTGATGAAGCAGAGCAAGGTCTTCTGAAAACTCTGATTAGTTGGAGCAGGTGGAGGAGATTAGGGCTGCTACTAAACTCTGCAGGAAGGGAGCGCGTGTGAGGGTGTGTGTACTCCTGTGGATTCCAAACATAAAACTACAGGACAATTTCAGTACAATTTGGCCACGTGAATTGAGGTTTGTTAATTATAGTTAGTCTAATGGCGCTTACTAAAGCTACAAAGCTGCGCGCGCGCGCGCGCTCATGCACACTCACGGGCGCGCACTCGTAGCACGATCCCGTGAATTAACAGTCAGTTAATTTATTGCATACTAATTCCTGGATAAAGATAACATAACACTTGATATAGCTTACTAGCTAATGCGGCAGTGAACTAAATACCTGGGACGGTGTTTAATAGTAGGTGTTTTAATAACATATCCAAAATAGTGCGCGCGACCCCTTTATTGCCAGGAAATGGCAATGTGCATTATTGATATTCTCTGCAAACCACGGCGCAACTTTTGCACACTAACCTTTTGCAATGCTTTATGGAATAATTCGAGCGCTCTGGAATTAATCCAGGATGGCAAAACTCCTAGAGCCTTCCCTTGTCCTGCACATTGTAGTGTTTTCCTGCTCTAACACACCTTAACCAATTAGCTAATCAGCAGCACTTCCTGGGTTGAAGTGGGTGTGCTAGAGCAGGGAAAGCCCTAAAATGTGCAGGACAGGACAGGGGGTACTCCGGGACCTGAACTGCAAAGTGGTTTGAAATGTTAAATTCAGGAAAATAAATTAATTTCCACCTGTCTACTGTAGCCTAGATTTCCAAGCTCATTTCCTCTCAACTCTATCAAATATTATATAAAGAGTACTGCTTCGGATATTATTTAGTATGGTAGTGCGTGCTGTTGTGAAGCACACTGACTGATCTAACAGCTGATTAAGCGCAACAGTGTTTTAACTCCTGAACCAGGTGTGTAGGGAGCAGAGAAATCACTGAAGTGTCCTGGACTCGAGCGCTCCAGCACCAAAGTCGGTCTCTGATTCTGATGAACTGACGCTTTATACTGTCAAAAGGTGCGCGTGTGCCAATCAGACGTGCATGCGCACGACTGGCCACGAATATATTTGCATAGGCAAATGCGCTGGGCTATTACGCACACAGCCCTTAGGCAAGATAAGAGGGAGGGAAAAGAGAGACACTCGTAGCTTACTAACCGTTGTCTTTATGGGGACGTACAGCACGGGTCTGTCGGATTTTCCATTCCTGTCTCTCGGGTTGTCCCCGTTCCCGACTTGGAAGCCTTTGGATTTAACCCAGAACTTAAATTTGGCGTTGATGTGGCCGCCGTCCGCGTAGGCGTCCGAGTCCTCGGTTAGAGAGAGCGCCTGGAGGATCCTGTCGTATTTGCGTCGGGTCACGGTCTTTGTCTTGGCCGAGTCTCCGTAAGTGCGGAGGCACCAGTCCTGAAATTCGCCGAACATTTCCGTTTCGAACGGAACCGGGCTCCTTTTCGAGGAATCCGCGTTGTGCTTCCTGCCTGACATCTCTCTTTCTGTGCGTGTGTGTGCGCGCGCGCGCGTGTGTGTGTGTCTCTCTCTCACTCTCACTATCTCTCTCTGTCTCACTTTCACGTTCTGTCCTAAACCCTCCTCCGAATCGTAAGACTTGAAAATGCTGATATATTTCCAGATACGTCACGCTCCCTAGTTTCTAACCTTGTGAGTGTGAAATATGGAGCTCGTGCCCTCGGACATTTCTCCTCAGCAGATAGGTGTATCCCGTTTAAACAATGAGCCGGGAGTGTGCGCGTGCGAGAGAACAAGAGCGCGAGCGTCCGTCCTCGCACCTGTTTGCTGAGCCGTTTCGCCTCTTGTCCCAGAGGAACAACGGAAGAAATATCGGTGCTGGTTTTCTCTCAGAGCAACAGAGGGGAGGGGGCTGCTTTCCTATCAGTCTAACCAAAAAAAAAAAAAAAAAAACCCGCACAGGCTGTTGTGTGTCACTCTCCCCCACCTGTATTCTGTAGCCCAGATTCTCAAGCTAATTAGCACGAGCTGCTCGGATGCACTGGGACAATCCCTCAGTAAATGCCCCAGAAAAAAAACACAGATAAGATAAGACGCTAGCTGTCAAAGTCTTTTGTTTAAGCTCCGTTCGGCAAAACCGTTCGTCGGTGAAATAAAGCGAGAAGCCTGTACAACCCCCTCCTCCTCCTCCTCGTTCTTCTCGTCCTCCTCCTCCTGATCTGAGCTCCACCTGAAATCGCTTACCACCTGTTAGAATGAGCTGCCGTCCCAAACAGACCTGTAAGGACAACGGAATCGGGAGCACGCGCTTCTCATTCAGGCGAGCGCTAAAATGACCGCGTTTCCGTGTGAACGGAGTGAAATAAACAGCGCGTGGCAGAAGGAAAGGGAAAGGTCCCGGAGCGCGGCTGGCAGTGACGGGACCGCGCGCGCGGACGCGACTCTCCAATCCAGGAACTGCTCAAGACACCCCAAACCAACACCCTCCCTCCATATTAAAAAAAAAAAAAAAAACAACCCTATCGCTTTTCACTTCTTACTCGAAATGTCCACACACAAATCTCCCCAGTAGTAGTCTACTACGAAGTCAATTTTTACACACAAATTAATTGCAGGTGTCGCTGGGGGGCTGTGATGATGAGCAGCTGGTCGTGGGCCGGTGGTCGCCGGTTATGAAACACAAGAGCATGTGCTTGGAAAGCCCACATCAGCTGTATGTTTTCGTCAGTTAAACTGTCTTATTTGCGCCACAATATCGCCTGCTGTAAGCTACTGTGATCCCTCCGAGGTGCAGTGTGCAGCCCACCATTTATGGACAAACAATACCTTTTGATATACACTCATTCATTCACACTGTCTCACCGCTCAGTAGGTAAAAACAGAGACGTGCATCATACACACAGAGATCTGCCTTCCTGCAGAGTTTTAGTGCAGACTCAATCATAAACCTAGTATCCTAAAGCCAATAGATAAGCATCTGCAGATGAGATAAGGTTAGGAACTAAATCCTACACACATTCTAACCTGTTTCGCAGGTCGCCACAGGAAAACGCATCATGCTGTTACAGAGTCTTCCTTTGAAAACATGAGCAAATTAGAAAACAAACCAGATTCTTGACTAAACCCTAAAAGATAATGATCACTGGGAAGAAGGATTTGATGTCCCTGGGTTATAGCAGGTACAAGCTAAAATGTGAATTTGAATTAATTACTTGTAAGTTCTAAGATTTGAATTTTGTATTTTTAAAAAGAAAAACTATGATAACTAATGGACTTGACAACAACAACATTGTATTGAAGTCAGTTTTAGAACTAGTACTAGCTGTCATGTACACTATACACTGGCCTGTAGAAAGCCATGGATATGAGGAGTTTTCAGTTAAAACACTGGGAGCAGATGCCAGATAATCTACAATACCGTGACCAGGTTAGACCCAGTGCCTTTACTGGGGTGGCAATTTAGGATAGTGTAAAATACTAATCCACATCCATAGAAAATGAAATACTGTGGCTACACTTGAGTAAGATGGCTTGACTAAGATACCCATCGGACATAAATGGCACACACCTAAGTAACATTTGTTTGTCATTTAGCAAGCTACAAAAAAGTCATAGCTAACATAACATCAGGCTACATCTGCTACATGAAGTATGCAAGAATTATGAATTCAATATCATTAGCTAATGGTAGCTAAGAACGAAGTGAAGAAATTCATTGTTATTGTTTGTTGTGATTAGTGGGGCCAGGACAGATTTGTTCGTAAATTGTTCATTGGAGCAATTTTGGTATTCATGAAGATCCTGTAATTTCGGAAAAGTGTTCGTTAAGTTAAGAAGATAAACTATTATAAACCTTGATTAATCAACTTCAGATCATATATTTTGCATTGACTACAGCACTTTTATCAGTGGAATTTGCTGTCGAGTTTAAATTGCTTATTTTTATTTTGTTTACAGCATTCAAAAGATTCCCTTATCCAGAGCAACCTACTGAAGTGCTTTGCAGTCTTTATGCACTAAGAGTACCGTCGAGAAAATTTTGTGAAACCCAGTCATTTTATATTATAGGCATTAATTAAAGAATATGAAAATAAAGAACACTAGCCAAAACAAACCCATAAATTAAGACAAATTTAGTCGTTCAATTATAGCAAAAGTAGTGCCGCTGTATAAATGGAGGACGGCCCGGTCTGTCTGCACATAGCCATAAGCCATAAATACATGCCTCAGAATCAGATTTATTGGCCAAGTATGCCAGTACATACCAGGAATCTGTTGCCGTTTACAGTGCAACCCATAATACTTACAAAAAACAGTGGACATACGTGGACACTGATTGTTGGACATTGGACATAAGTGAACAAAATTTACAACTGTACATAATTTATAATATACGTCACAATATGCAGTAGTTGAAATATACAGACAATAATCACTGACTGTGGTTCATTGGTTGCTACTAAACTTGCTCAAGAGTTCAGGGAAAGGATGTTTAAAATTGGTAGGATTTTTTTTCTTTCTTTCAAAAGATGAAAGCTGGCTTCTAAATTGCTTCTGTTTGCCACGGGATCTAGTTTTAACTCTGTGCAACACTTCCAGCATGTCGTGGAGACATTAGCAGTTTCCCTGTGTGACGTGCTTGGTGTGCAAGATCACCTGGGCACAGTGTAGATCTTTTTCTCCTCTGTTTTCATGTCACATAATTTTCTTGTCACCTCACTTTAATTCACACCTAATTCACATTTTCTGGAATTTGTCTGTCAATTCTGACCTTTTCAGTTGCTGTTAAATCGCTAAACATTTTTTACTGATACATAAGTGAGTCAAAATAACTTCCACTTTTGCCGATGTGCCTTTTCTTTCATGGTTAGGAAGCATTTTGTGTTTCCAGCCCTCTGTACACCTGACATTTTATGGAGTTTTGTGGGCGTTACTAAATGCTAATTAGCTGTCTCGCATACTTACTTGAGTATGAAGAAAATCAGCATTTGAAAAAAAAAAACTTTTGTAAATCTGGTGGAAAATTTTAGTTTGGTTTATGTAAATGTTTATGCAAACTTTTACACACAACTTTACTAAAAACAATTTTAAATGAGACCCAGTATTGTGAGCAATGCCTGGTTGAAGCTGTTAAAAGCACCTCTTGTATTCATTTAAAATGATATGAGTAGACTAAACATTTTAAATGAGCTCTTTTTTTAATCAGGACAAGACCACACTGTTCTGTTCCACTGTTAAAGGTAAATCCTTTAATTAATAACATTCTTATGAAGAGACATTTAGGGAACCATTTGCTTAAAAATTCCGAGGATCATTTTGAGGGGAAAATTCATCTAGAAAGGATATTACTGCAATACAACTTTATCTGGTACTTTTTTTTTTTCTTCAAAATGTCTTTCTTCCCTTTTCTCAAAATTTCACACATGTAGCAAAAAAAAGGGAACAGTATTTCTGCAGGACTGCAGTCTTACAAAATGAAAGTAATGTTGTAAAAATTTGTGTGATGTTGAAAGATAAGAGAAAGCTGGGGATCTCAGGGATATATCTGGAGCATCTCGTATGCCTAAATATTTGTACCTTAAGAAATTAACTATATTTAGTATGTGTGTCATAATAATAATAATAATATAGGAATGATCTAGCAGGGATTCTGCAGCAACAAAATCTGGGGATTTTAAGAGAGTATTCCATTATGGGAAAGAATCTTGCCAAGTTGAAAAACATAATACAGGGTGTCCCAAAAGTCTCCATACATAGGGGACTATGTACGCCAGCCCCACGTCGGTTTTGCCTTCATCAGTGGACGTCCACTTCTCAGTTGGTCCGCAACACTTCCAGTCTTTTTCAATTTGTTAATAAGTTTAGCAACAGTGTCGTGTGTGTGATGTGCTTGCCATGTTTCCTGTTAAAGTTCATCGCAGCCTTGCGTCAGCTTCCCGATCCAGCCTTGTGTCAAAGGCTATCTGAAAAAAATATATAATATAAACTAAGTATGAAAAATTATGGAATACATTTTGCTAAAAAGTGTTAATTTCATCTATGTATGGAGACTTCTGGAGCACCCTGTGTAGATCAGAAATGAATTTGACCTTATTTATGAGCTGAATTATGTTTTTCTATGCCTTTAACATTGCTAGCTGATTTGTCATTTTCTTAGCCTACTCATACATGTACACTAAATGTTTGCGAACACCTGACTACACACCCACATGGGCTTTTTGAGCATCCTATTCTAACAGTTTGGAGAAGGCCTACATAGGAGTATGATGGTCAGATGTCCATAAACTTTTTGGCCATATAATGTATGACACATTTTCCTGTATAAGATCTACTCTACATGATAAAGCAAATGTTTGTTTTAAAAATCCTGTGACACCAGAATCATATAAGCTCACAGTAGTAAGATTTCCCCCTCAAGATGAATTTCAAACAGTAATATGATTTCCCCTTTGGGACAGTTCTAATAAACCATTGCTTCAGCTTTCTGTATGTGTGCTCTTTTTCTACAGAGCGTGTAGTCTTCGTTCAGCAAAACCGCCTGACAGCAGGGCTGTATCAAAATAGCCTCTCACTTCAGGAAGTGAAAGTGGGTTTCAAAACTCTCCTGTTTCTCTCCCTGCCTCTTTTTCCCCTTTTTGTGCTGCTGGCCCAATAGACAAGCGGTCAGTCATCTGCGGTTAGCCCACTTATCCCTGTTCTCTAACATGTATGTCACCCTGTCTGTTGAAATCACAACTGCTCGTTTGGCTTCTGCAGGTTTTGGAAGTTAGGAAGATTTTCACAACTGAAAATTTCTTGTTTATTTCTTACTTCAAATGTGATAGTTTAGATTTCATTCCATGTATGAATCCTAATGTGTGCACAAATATTTTATAAATGAAGTTATTAGGCCTTTAAATTGTGTATATATACTTGTGTATATATACGCTTCAATGTGCTTTTCCACTACCAGTGTTTTATTATTAAAAAAATGTTCCTTGTTTTTAATCATTCTTTAAAGTAGAGGGTTAATGCTTTGGAAATCAAGCCAGGATATATAAGATTCAGTTCAGCAGCTCTGTAATTTTACCACCAACAATGAAATCGGATAGAAGAACCCAGTATGACATTTACAGAATTAATAATTGCCTTTATGTCCACTTTATAGCCTCTTTAAAAATGTGTGTAACTATAGGTAGTTATGTCTATCTGTAGATCTGTTGTTATCTATGATGGCACTGTTTATGGGAGGTTGTGTGGGGGCGGTAGGTACAGGGTGCTGCGTGTGTGTGTGTGTGTGTGTGTGTGTAGGTGTGCAGGTACTCTGTGCCTGTCTTCTCCAATTACAAATCAGGGTCCAACTGCATAAACAGTTTAGCATGGTCAGCAAACAAGTGGCTGTTGACTATTTGCATGAGTCATCCTGCATGTGCACTTACTAACACACGGCATTCATATACAAGCAAGCAGGATGTCGGTGTTAGAAAGTTCAATTCTAACATCATGTCCAGCTAATGCCACAACAGAAGACAGACTTGTGACGCCAAATCACTATACACAGCCTCAGTGCATGTCTAAAGTTTAGCTATCAGGCTGTAATGATAAAATTGGATTTGCCCTTAATTATTGGTGCTTATACAAACTATCAGTCTGGAGTCACTGCTGCGATGAGATGTGATGAAACAGTTTAGATCAAATATACAGTAGTGTAATTATATGCATTGTTAATGCAGTATCCATACTATTGAACTTGCTGTTTCACTCCATGCTGAAGTCATAAACTGGATCACTGGGTTATGAAAAAAAATGGCACTGATCATTCAGTTGAAAGAAACTGTTGCAGAAACTTTTATCATATTTCACTGTCCCTTATGAAAAAATGAAATACAATTTCTTGTTACATACCAGCTGATTTTTCAAATGCAACCTATTTTCCAAACACACATCTAATAATTTGACAGCCATATATGAGAAAACTAAAAAGTTGAAGAAAAATGGATTTGTCACATAGCCAGTGCATTAGTTCATGACTTGGCTCAAAGTTGGCAATGGCAAAGTTCAATTGCAAGTTTAATTCACTGTATTATGGATATAGCATTAATAATGCAAATTGTTGCATAATATTGAAATGCAAAACTAGGGCAGCTATAGACTCTTCAAACAACAAGCAGCCAAACACCCATCGATCCCTAACACTGCACCTCATTATTGTTCTGTCCTAAGACTCCACACTGCTATAATAGCTATTTAATGATTTTCAATCCATCTTCTATAATCAAGATGGTGCCCAGAGCTACCGAGGACCTGGAATGCACTTGAAATTTATGAGTGCTATTGTACTCATATGGTGGAAAACTACAGAAGAAGAGAGTGATGGTTATGTGATTTGGTTTATTTTTCTTAAGAATCAGGGTGGAATCAGTTATACTGCTATCCCGTGATGAGGAAACCTGAAACAATTATATAATTAAAATTAAGTTCTGGTAAGTAAGTACCAGTAAGCACTCACCAGAGGCTTTTTGTAGTTGCAGAGGCTTTTTCCAGACTGCAGCCGTCAGAAAATCTCTACCAGGAAATATCCCGTAAAAATGTTACACTTTATGAAAAAAAAAAAGGAAAAAAAAAGAAACCGATAAAAAAAAAAAAACAGTTTTGATATACTATTACATTTTACTTTTTATACTGTTCCATTCTTAATTCTCCTTAGATTTTAAACTGATTCACAGTTAAGTCTTCATCACAACATCCAATATACACTATAAGGCCAAAGGTTTGTGGACACCTGACCGTCACACCCATATATGGGCGTCCCCAAACTGTTGCCATAAAGCTGCATAAAGCATATCTTTGATGGATTAGGATGTCTTTGTATGTTGTAACATTACAGTTTCCATTCACTGGAACCAAAGGGCCTAGCGCAAACCTGATCCAGCATGACAATGCCCCTGTGAACAGAAATGAGGTCCATGAATGCATGATGTGCCAAGGTTGTTGTGGAAGAACTCACACGGTCTGCACAGGGCCCTGACCTCAACCCCACTGAACACCTTTTACTGCCTGACCTCATTGTTGGTCTTGTGGCTGAATGGGCAAATCCCCAATAGCCACAGTGAAAAGCCTTCCCAGAAGAGCGGAGGTTATTACAGCAACAAAGAGGGGACTGGAATTGGATGTTCAAAAATCACACGAGTGTTATGGTCAGGTGTCCACAAACATTTGGCTATATAGTGTACAGTGAAGATCTCCTGTCTGCTGGACATGTCCATCATCATTGGCATCCTCGCTGTCCATCTAGCACACAGCTAGAAACCCAGATGATGGGTTTAAACTGTCTAAACACATCAACCACATGGTCTTGCAGATTGCTTCATAGGCTCAGGAGAATACAACCCTAGTAACAAGGAATTAACATAAGAACAACAAAACATGTAAAACAAACATAAAGTAAGGTGTTGAGCCACTACGAGCAGCCAGACCAGTGAGCCTTGGTACATAGTCCAACTAAAACAAAGATAAATGAAAATAATGTCAAACTGAATATTTTCGGCATAAAAACAATACAATGCGGATTGTATTTAATATGAAGAGAATCGCACACTAACAAGCAATTCAACAGCATGCATTGCTTTAAAAAGTGAATAATATTCACTTGTGACATGCATTCAGCATTTAATTCTTTAAAGACCAATCAGAAACCATCAGAACAAATATCCAAATTCTGTCGTTATTGTAGCAGGGGACTTTTACAAAGCCAACCTGAAACAGGTAATGTCAAACTTCCACCAACATATCACGTGCCCCACCAAGGGTAAAAAGACACTGGACCACTGCTACCCTCAATTCAGAAAAGGCTACAGGGCCACTTTGCTGCCTGGGTTCAGTAAATCCAACCACGCCATTTTCTCATACTGGAATATAAACAAAGGATGTTGCAGGAAGCACCAGTGCCGTGAGAGGTCAGATGCTGGACTGCCTAATCAGAAGCCGTACTGCGGGACACACTGATTGACACGAACTGGGACATGTTTCAGTCTAGTTCCGCCAATATCAGTGAGTTTATGGAAGTGGTGTTGTGTTTCATTGCTATACTGACAGATGATATCATTTCCAAGAGGATGGTTAGGGTCAGAAATAGTGGTTTAAAAATCCATACGCGATGTGCCGATTGCACGCACTGCTGCCTATAACACTGGGCTCCAGGTGGGAGATATGACCGAGAATAAAATGGCATCCTACAGACGGAGGCACACAATGAAAAATGACAAATGGACCTACAAGTACAGAGTGGAATCTCAGCTCCAGGAACATAACATCTGACGAGTGTAGTAGGGACAACAGACCATCACAGACTAAAGAGGCAGATCCTATGCTGCGCCGATCCCAGAGTGCCGACCACTCCCCAATTAACGAATGTAACCATTTCTAGGCATGCTTCATTAGTAGCACTGCTAATATTAGCATCCTGGCTAATACTAGCATTCCTGCTCACGCAACAGAAATGTGCTCATCCTTTGGAGAGGTTTGTGCACTCATTGTCTCAGAACATGACATGAGGAGGCAAGTGAAAGGCAGGAAGGCAGAAGGGTTCTGAAACCTGTACTGACCAACTAGCCCTGGTGCTCACCATTATTTCAACCTGTCCCTGACAAAGTCCATTGTCCCTACATGCTGAAGTTTGTGGATGACACTGTGTTGGTAGGCCTGATGACCAAGAATGATGAGAAGGCCTATGTGGATGAAGTGGAAAGGCTGTTCCAGTGGTGCCTGGCAAACAACCTGTTCCTAAACATCAACAAGACTAAGGACCTTGTTGTCTACTTCAGAAAGGAACAACAGAGCACACACAGCTCTTACAACCAACAGGACCCCAGTGGAGAGAGTGAGCAGCTTCAGGTACCTCTGTGTACACATCAACCAGGCCCTGTCATGGATTCTACACACTGGACTACTACAATTCCCATCTATGTCATCTCCTCAGCTATCCAGAAGTACTTCTACACTATGACTTCAGAGAGCATCCTCCCTGGGAACATCACTGCCTGGTATGGGAACTGCAGTGCTGAGGATTGCAAAGCCCTGCAGAGGGTTGTTAGGTCTGCTGAACAGATAACCAGGTCAGCAATGCCCAGCCTGCCGGACATCAACACCAGGCGGTGCAGGACCAGAGCAGAAAAGGTTTTAAAGTATCAGTATCCTACACACACCAACAATGGACTGTCCTGATGGCTGTGGTCTGAGAAATGCCTCCACAACCACATGGCCATGGACTGAGAGGCTAAGGAGAAGCGTCTTTCCCCAAGTCATGACCACCAACTCCCTTCAGCTCCTCTGCACATGACATCAAAACACACAGACACACAGAGTACCTGATCATACATGTCACATAAGGCACACCTGGGAAATTGCATATGCACAGGTCACATATACAGATACATATATACATATTTATGTATGTATTTATGTATGCTCTTGTTTTGTCTGCACTCTCTTTTACTCTCTTACCCCTACTCCAATTTTTATATGGTCTGTATAGTGTATTTATTGTTCTTGATATGCACAGTCTTTGAAGTAGCTGCATCTCATTTCACTGCACATTTGTACCTGATACAAATGCACATGTGACAAATAAACCTTGAATCTTGAAGAAGTATGAGTTCTCATAATCTCTCTTTCACATTCTACTGGGACTACATACAGCACAGTCTTTATATTTTATTTAATTGGTGCTATTAATTTCATTTTCCACAAAAAAACAGCCATATCACTGTTAGTTTGAGATAATGTTTTTGACACAGCCTCTTGACATAATTGAAGATAATCGATCAACAAAGCAGACACACACAAGCACACACAATGGCAATGTAAATGTACAGATTTGTACTGTAAGTAACATGCTGAGTCCATCTGCCTTAGTAAATTATTGTCACATTTGACCTTTCACCTTAGAGCCATCAAGTTATGGCCTGGGGTCAGTCTGGCATGCACCATCCCTCCAGCTGCCAATAGAAGAAATGTGTGTGTTTGTGTGCATGGTTTTTTTTTTAATTTTTTTATTTATTTATTTATACTTACTTTTCCTAGTTATTCTCAGCTCCCCATTTAGAATGCCTTGAGAAAGAGATGACAAATTGGTGGCTCGAGTCTAGGATGGGCCAATGCCCCAGTTACCATTTATGGGCCACCAGACCCCAACTCACCCCCCACCCCCAGAGGAGTGTACAAACCCTTAAGAAAGCCTGTTTTTAAGTCTGCAGTAGCCAAAAAGCTGCCGGAGCCTGTGCAACCCCAAACTAAAGGCTGGAAAGTACAACTGTCAAGTCAAGTCAACGTCAAGTCAATTCGAGTTTCTGATGTGGTCTTTCTCCCTAACAGCAGTTGATTTGTAACTCCATTAAATTTATTGCTCATTGCTTCGGTTGTCAGTGACCTCTTCTTTTGCATGTTATTATTTCTTTGTCTCTGGTCCAAATCTGGCATTTCCAGCTGAGATATGATCACTTCTGTTCACCAGACAGTCTACCGAATATTCCTCTGCTTCATCAGATGAGCTATAATCTATAACTCTCTATTAATTATGGCACTATTGTTACTGGTGGTTCTTCTACTGTGTGCTATACAGTCTATTAGAAGGAGTTCAGGATTGCTGTTGTTTTTAATCAGGAGCAGCAATACAGAATGACTACTTAATTATACTTTTTTTTTTTTTAAAGGAATTCACCAGTTAAACATTTCTACCAGATTAGAGGACATTTATACCAAATGTCTTGATTATCTTAGTGTACAAATCATGTTTCACATATCACAATAGGTGTCCAGTCCAAAATTAAAAAAAAAACATAAGTTATCAATAAACAGAGATCATTTCCTTAGTCCAGTCAGTTTGCCAAAGATTGTCTGAATAGTCTTAGATATATCTGATATAGTTAGATATAATGGTAGATGTTTGTGAGGACATTCCTTGCATCCCAAATTGCATATGTCTACTCTAATAGTGTACAGTAGTAATCAGTGTTTATATAATAGAAAGATCATTGTTTATGAAACTAAAATGTTTATCAAATGGTTACAAAACAAATTTTTCAATCTAAAAGGCTCATTTCATGTCACTGGATGCCCTGGCCCTAGCACAACTCTATCTAATATGTCTTATTACATACATGTTTACATTATATTATATATTTATTATTATTCCCCATTTTAATTTTGAAATGGTCTTATTTTATTGCAAACCCACCAAAAGATCATCTTAAGCTCAAATTAGTAAAAATGCCTAGAAAAAGGCTTAATAATCTGATCTGTTTTGCACTACTATTACTACTACTACTATTATTATTATTCAAGGTCACATTTGCTAAAATATTTTTGCAGTGTCTATCAAAATCAAAAAGTCGTCAACATATTTGGAATACATTTTAAAATTTATATGCATTAAAATACTGTAGTGTTGAAGTATATAAATTTTTTTGCAGGATGCTCATAAAATAAATAAGATTAAAGAATGTGTGTCTTCTGGGGTGTTTAAGGTCATCAACATAAAACAAAAAAAGCTGTTTTCTCTCGTTCTCTGCCTGAAGTGTGCTGCCTGCTCACCACATCTGTGCACTGTGCCCCTTAAACTTTTCTCTTCCTCTTTCACAATCCTTTACCTCCTCCACACTACCAAGTACTTTTCTTGTGTCCTGCTTCACTTTCTTTAGGCTTCTGTGTCACCCTTGTGCTCCTGATACATTATCACTCATTATCATTACCTCTCTGAACACATCCGACTCAAATAACTTATTCCCAACTTATTCCTAATTGGATCATAACTATAATCACAGTAAAAAATAAAAGATTTTTAAGTTGTGCACAAAATTATGCTGTTAAATCATAACCAAACTAGGTTTAGACTAGGGAAATGTACAAAAAGTTGATTTTAGTATAATTAACAACTGTGTTGGCTGTGAATATTTTTCCTTAAATTCTTTCATTATAACATGCTGAAGTACCGTGTAGAGGTAGAGGTGAAATCAAGTCATCCATAATATACTTTGCAGCTTTTAGTGAATAGGACGTAAGGGGCCTTTACAATGCGGATTTTAGAAATTGAAGTCCTGCAAAGGAAAGCTTGCTGGATGCGAACAGGGTGGTCATTGCTGCCCCCTAGTGACCGCAACACCACATTACAGCTGTTGAGAAACCTTAGCTGGAAGTCTGGTGAAACTAGACGCTTATGATGTGCTGTTATGATCTTTGTATTATGCATCATGTTTCTTATTCCTCATCACTGCTTTTGTTCTACCTTCTTAAAAGTAATACTGGCTTTCTCAGTCTGATGGTTGGAAGAGCCAAAATATATACTGCATCTAATATAGAGAGCACCATGAACTCATGACATTCAACACATTCTCCAAAACTGAATGAAAGAATGTCTGTGAGAAAACAGACATTTTGCCACTGTTAGTCAGTGAGTCCATTCCAGTACCTTCAACAGCTGACTCAATGCAAGGGGACCACAGAGAAAAGCAGAACGCCACATAGGGATGCAGGGGTGGATGGGTGGATGACGGGAAGAGAGAGAATAGTAAATGATAGCAGGGGAAGGGCTGCTACACCCTCCCAGGAGTACCAGTGGGACAGACATTGTTGCCAGGGCAACGTGAGAGGCTGGAGCTGCTTAGGTAAGTGGTAACTAAGTAACAGGAACAAACAACGGATTAGTGTGGTACCCATACACAATGGATATAAAAAGTCTACACAACCCTGATAAACTGGCAGGTTTTTGTGATGTAAAAAAAAAAAAAAAGAAAGAAAGAAACCAAGATAAATTATGTCAGAACTTATACTACCTTCAATGTGAAATTACAACATAAAAAATTAAGTGAAAAACAATCAGAAACATTTTAGAGTAAAATAGGCAAAATAAAAAAGTTGGTAAAAGCCCCTTGGCAGTGTGTTTTAAGTCACTGTCTTGCTGCATGATTCCTCCTAATTAGATTGGA
>CM040990.1:12048068-12086452 GCA_022985145.1 Pangasius djambal
AAAGAAAGAAAGAAACCAAGATAAATTATGTCAGAACTTATACTACCTTCAATGTGAAATTACAACATAAAAAATTAAGTGAAAAACAATCAGAAACATTTTAGAGTAAAATAGGCAAAATAAAAAAGTTGGTAAAAGCCCCTTGGCAGTGTGTTTTAAGTCACTGTCTTGCTGCATGATTCCTCCTAATTAGATTGGATGCATTTCTTCTGTAGACTTCTGAATTCATTCTGCTGCTACCATCACGAGTTTCATCATCAATAAAGAGTAGTGAGCCCGTTCCTAAACCAGCCCCGCAAGCCCAAGCCATGACACTACCTCCACCTTGCTTGACTGATGAGCTCGTATGTTTTGGATCATGAGAATATCCTCACTTTCTCCACACTTTGGCCTTTCCGTCACTTCGGCAGAGGTTAATCTTGGTTCCAGAACTTTTGTGGCTCATCATTGTATTTATTTACGAATTCCAATCTGGCCTTTCTATTCTTCCTGCTGATGAGCGGTTTGCATCTTGTGGTATGGCCTCTATATTTCTGCTCTCAAAGTCTTCTTTGAAAGGTGGATACCTTCACTCCTGCCCTGTGGTGGTTGCTGGTGTCACTGACTGTTGTTTTTGGGTTTTTCTTCACAGATCTCACAGTGTTTCTGTCATCAACCGCTGTTGTTTTCCTTGGCCGACCTGTTCAATTTCTGGTTTGTAGTACACCAGTGGCTTCTTCTTCAGGATATTCCAAATCGTTGTATTGGCCATGCCCAATACTTGTGCAATGGCTCTGGTCGATTTTCCCTCTTTTCTCAGCTTCAGTCTTCACAGTTGAAACTCAGGGCTCAAACATAGACGTTCAGAGCTATTAATTGTTTAAACAAACAATGTTACAGGGCACACCTGAGCAATACAAAAAATACCTGGCAGTCACATGTTCCAATATTTTTTGATCACTTTAAAAATGGACGGGTTCAAACAAAAGGTGACATGTTCTAAGTTGTTTAACACATCTAGATTATCAGGATCAGGAAATGAAAGCTGAAATTCTGATCTATTACCTCATATTCATCTTTTCTCAATATTCAAACCCAAATGTCTTCAGCGTATAGCAAAAACAATAGAAATGGCCTTGCGGTTTCCATTTTTTTCCTGAGGTAACTGTAGCTTAAATTTCAGTGGGTGTGGCCCAGTGTTTCAATAGACAACATTTTAATTGCTTTAACCACCAAGAATTGACAAATTGACATGTAGTAGCCTTCTTGCTACATTTTTACCAGCGTCATCATGTTTTTGATCATTACATTATAATAGTTTATTATATAGTAGTTACAAAGTGTACAAAAATAATTTTCTAGAGTGTAGGTCTATCTCTACACCTTATAATTGTCAATATTGAAATGACACACCAATAAGGCAAAGGTAAAATTAAATTGCAAGTGAGACACACTCCTAGAGAATATTGCTGTACACATTGTACACACACTACACTATACAAGCTCGGCAGCTTGTGTTTTTCTCCCATCTACTGTCAGTTACATACACACACTCTTATAATGCACCCATACTGCACCCAAGTGCCTCTTTTCTCCATGTGGTGGAAATCTCACATACCCTGCTTCTGTCAGAACTGTGAACAGGGGCCCTCTTTTCCACCAGAAAGACCTCACTCACTGTGCCTGTGCTGTAGAGATTAGGGCAGATCTGACTGAACTGAAATATTGCAGGAAGTGGCTTTATCCATTTCCAACGTTATGACTGTGGTCTGGCACTGCAGGGAACACAAGCAAGAACCCATCAGTTATCCCTCTGTGAATGAGATAATTGGCATTGTATGTGTTTGGGATTAGAAAATTGAGTAGTTGATAGACAAGGCATACATCTTCAGGTAAGAAATGCAGGAGGAAAAGTAAGAGTGGAAGAAGCAAGCAGAGAGATGTAGTTGTAAATGAGCAGGCCAGAGCTGTAAGCAAAAGAGAAAGGCAGTAGCGCTTATGCTGGTCCTGCTTCCTGTTCGAAACTGCACACTTGAGACATGGGAAAGCAGTAATAATGTATGTGTGGTGTGTGTGTGTGTGTGTGTGTGTGTGTGTGTGTGTGTGTGGGTGGGTGTGTGGGGGGTGGGGGTTTGGGGGTGTTGCAACTCTTCTATAAGCTGGGCCCCTTTGGTCATACCCCTTAGAGAACCTGATGAACTGTGCATAAGCCTTTTTTCCCTGTCTGAAAAAACTTTCGTCACATTTCCCCAGCACAATAGCAGGGTCCATAACCCTCTTCCCAACCCAAAATTATTTTAATTATTTTAAAAAATGCAAATACTGCACTATTATTTACTGACAATGTGGCCTGTCGTACACTCCAACGTCATTATCACGATCTGCCTCTGCAAAGATCAAGAACAAGAACCCATCAGTCATTACACTGTGAAAGAGCAATTGCAGAAGTGATGATAACACAATGCCTTGAGGACTGTACTGTATCACTGTTGTGTGTAATGTATCACTGTTTACCTGTTACTACTTGATTAAAATATACAGGATCCTTATTTAAGTTATTTATAAAAGGTATTGTAAGCTCATTACTTATAGTTATAGTCATCTCTTTTTAAACGGTTGCAATGACATTCTGTGCATGTCCCTATTTTACCCATCCTTGAGTTAGAACATGAAAGGTCTGCCAGAGAGCTTTAGGTGTGTCTCTAATACAGTGTCATAAATCTTCAAGCCTAATCCCTCTTACATTGTGCAAAATTATATCAATCAGTATTAGCTTAACTGATGTACTGTTCTTTTAAAAAAAAAAAAAAAAAAAAAAGGCTGAGTGCACAAGCATTCCCTATACCTTTTGGCCTAGGGAAAGACAATCCAAAGGTATCATATTCCTTTTTATATCATATTTTATAATTTGTTATATAGATATTACTCTGAAGATAGTGTTCAACATATGCTGTTATTGCTGATGTCTGACTTCAAATCAGTTCATCCGAATCGAACTTTGTAAAGCATATACACAATGTTAGTGGGTTCTTTTTAAGAATTCTAATACAATTCTGTGCAAAACAACACCATAGTCGAACCTATTAGGACCATCTATTTTGTATTCACTTAGACTGTGGGCCCAATGGCTTGGCTTCCTTTTTGAGCTATCTGCATGCCAATCTGCTTTGTGGCTCTGTGCATTGAACCATGAGTAGCAAAGTTGAAATGAGCTGAACCAAGTCGATAATCCACACACACACACTGAGCCTATCCAAAGATCCATTGTGGCAGTTGTTGATCAACTCTCTCACTAAGTCTGAAAAGTTGAGTGTACCAGTTTGTCATGTTCGACTCAAAATCCACAAACCAAACCCCAAAACAAAACAATGAACTCAACAGCCAATCCTATAAACCACTGTGACGTGAAGGTAGTACAAGAGTTTGTTGTAAAGGTACTAGGTTAATAAGCTAATAGGACAAGTACAACTCTCTCACTAAGTCCGAAAATTTGGGTGTACCAGTTTGTCATGTTCGACTCAAAACCGGAGGACATTTATTTACATCTCAATCAGGTGAACAGTGTCGGAAATATAGAATTTTTATATATTCCCACCACCCCCTTTTTTAAGGGACCAAAAGTAATCGGACACTTGGCTGCTCAGCTGAAGAAAGAAGAATTCTTTCCCTGATGAAGAAAAACCCCTTCATATCATGTATCATATATATGATATTAAACTGACTGTATATGATTATACTGTAAACACATAGGTCTGAGTTTTACACGGTGCAGTCAAGAGGCTTTTTATTGTAGTTTTCAGAAAACCTGGATCAGTCGAATCAGGCATTCAATTCAAAGACGCAGTAAATTAAATCAAATTTGCCATCATTAGCAGAAATCATATGAAAATGGTTAACACAGTGCAATTAGGAGGTTTTATTCAATCAATAAAGACATAAATCAATGTTCCTTTAGTCGAGTTTCAACTTGCATCAGTTCAATTATCATTCTATGATGTAGAGAGTATCATCCTGCACATATAGTGATTTTTCATGCTCTAATACAAATGATACAACTAATCCTTTTACTGCCAACCCTTCCTGATTTGACAATAGGCATGTTAGAGCAGAGAGAGTACTGAAATGTCCAAGGAACCATTGCTCTACTGATTCATACTCCTCATATCTATGATTAATCTATCTATGTTTCTGTCTGTTAAATTATTACTCTTATGCTTCAAATCAGTAAACTACCTTCAGGGTGAGAGGAGTTCAGTGAGGTGCCTCACACCTCATCTGTCTCTGCTGTCTGTTAGTGTGAAGTGAGTAGACAAAGGATTTTGAGTCTGAAGATTGAAGACTTCTCTATGCCTTACCTTGACAAACTGCAGGCCTGAACCCGCTGCTCTCCAGCCCAGTCACAACCTCAGAGCTGAAATAATAGACAACTGTCTTCCTTCACATATCACTACATACATGAAGAAAAGGCCAGGCCCATGCATACAGATCTGACTTAACGTGAGGTTAATATTTTTTTTAAACAAATTAAAAATGATCATTGAGCACAATCAGATATATAATAAGTTTCAAAAGATTGGAGAAGTTTAAAAAAAAAAATGCCAGTAATTGGCAAACCCATGAGCATACTCACCCCCTGCACAGTGAGGAGGATGGTGATGGGAAGCACTTTAACTTTACCAAGAGTTATTAGCATGACCTAGCCATTAGCATCACTGGCATGTATGACATAGAATGTGGACTGTATAGAAGAAAATGCCTCCAACCCCGATAGAATATGGTGGTGGATCATTGATGTTTTGGGGCCGTTTAGTGGATGGTGGTTCAGGTGCTCTTATGAAGATTAATGACATCATTAATTCTGCTAAATACCAGGATATTTTATCACAAAACTTGTTCGCCTCTGCAAGAAGGTTGGCAGTAGATGGAGCTTTAAACAGCATAATGACCCCCAACATACATCCAAATCACAAAACTCTTAAAATAATACAAAATCAATGTTTCACAGATTTCAACCCCTGGGCGGTTTCATCAAATATTAATTATATAAATGGCAATCATTTCTAAATCGGTGTTTTATAGTACAAATTGCACTAATGTTTTTTGTAAACTATTAAATCGAAACAATACATTGTACCTATATATTTAAACTCAAAAATCACTTTTTGCATGGTGCCAAAAATTCTAGAAATGAGCACAATAAACCTATACATGCACTATGTAGGCATACAGCTGCTATTTTACTCGTTCATCTCGGAACTCCCCAGATGCATGTGACAGAATTCTCAGTAATCGGTGTGTGCATGTGGTCTACTTAAATCCCGTGGAAATGAGACTTCCCCTTTTTAGTCTCTAGTGTAACGGTAAGTTTCTCTCTGTTTTCTCCATTTCCTTGTCATATGCAGGCAACCACGCATGCTCACCTACTGTACTGTGTTTATGTAATTGTGAGCTTATTACCTGGTCTGACCACTTAATTTCCTTCAGGTAGACAACAAAACCTACGATGAATCCTTCCAGTGAATGTCCTCAAGAAAGACTGCACACAAATCATGGAGTCCTGCTGGGGAAAGAAACACAGGACGAAAGAAAAAAGGGCACAGTGCGGTGCTTTCTTACTGTCGCTGGGTTCTGATCTCTCACATGTGATTCTGCAATTTGTTCAGTGGAACAAGCTCTGACATGCACAAGGTGTGAGAGAGAGAGGGTGATGAGAGACTAGAGAGTTCAAGATAAATGATGCAAGATGTTGGCTATAAATGTCAACGCTTTTGTGAAGAAAGAAAAATCTGAAAATGATTCGAAAAAGAATAAGAAATAAGCTGAAACCACTCAACACTGCTGAAACATTCAGCATGCATGGAGATACTTCAGTTTTAAGTGCCTGAGTTAATTTAAGCACAGAAACAAACAGATATAAAACTTTATAATTTGATCTTCTGAACATTGTGTTAAAATCTTGCCAGTTATTAACTCTAAGAAATGAATGCTGGAGTGGTGCCACCAAGAGTGCATGTTTTGTACTTTTACTACTGTATGTATCTTTTACCCAGGAAAGTGTATACGGTGTAACTTTAATTAACTGTTAGAGTAGTGGTCCTTAAGGTCTAATTATGTGCCTTAAATGATTTTAAAGTTTCCAGGTAAAATATACATACTAAACACACAACAATATGTCCCTGTGTTGGTAGTACCCAAGCGACATGGAAAAATATAGACTGTTACCTTTATACTTTTAATTCTGAGAGCTTTGGTCATGTACCGGGGGGAAAAAAATTATTCTTTGTATTGAACAATTTGTTTTATTAAGTAAGTAGATTTCATCATATAAAAGACAACAAACTAGTGAAGCAAACAGATCAAAGTGCACCAAAGATTTTCCTGTGTATGGAAACGTTAGAGTCATACAATAACCACTTATAAACACATATATTCATTCATGCACATACACACATTCAATAGCTTCCGTGATTCACCAACACTGTATTTGTCAACATTAAAGGAGTCAAGTGTGAACGGATACTGGTCCTCAACTGAAGCAGTCCATATTGGCTTTGGCTCTTTCCATCTCATGAAGGAAGTTATAGAACTGTGGTAGAGTCAGTTCTGAAAGAGCACAGAATAAAGAAAAAGATCTAGACCTGTCAATACCAATAATAAAGATCTGAACTTGATTATGGGCATAAATATTAAGGATAAAACAATCAGGTTCATTTCAGTCGTGAAATGAAACATTAGATGTTATTTTTTTTCTATTTGATATAAACATTGTAAGCCTAATTCTGAATAACTAAAGATCAATAAAACTCTTAGCAGCAAGCTAAAACCCAGTAAACAGAGCATTCAGCTAAATGAATTAGGAACTTAAAAAAAAAAATACATTTTGATCTTACCCATATAAACATTTTCTGTTGTGTTACCCTTCCTGAGCACCAGTTTAAGCTGTAGACAATTACAAAAGAGACAAAGTATTACTCGGGAAACAGATTTAATGAAGTCAGCTAGCAAGTGAATAACAGATAAATCTGTAAGCGGGCTGACATTATGCTCATCTCAGTCTCAGGTTTTATGGTATTAAAACAAAGTGTTAAAAAGCAAGCCCTTAGGCTATCATTCATGTGCGTGTCAGCATTGTGTGTTTGTGTCTGGGGGTGGGGGATATTTATGTGGGCAGGCTGAAGAGTGATTTACAGGTGAAAGGCTGTTCTGAAGTCAGGAGAAACAACAACAAGGCAGCCCGTGCTGTGATCAATCACATAAAAACCATTTGCAATATGTGTGTGTCTTCAAGGCTGGGAGAGATGGAAGGCCATTCTACCAGAGACAGTAATAAAAGATAGTGCTCTTTTTGTCCGTTACACTGTGCATACCTTTTCTTCTTCTGTTCTTTATACAAGACGGGGGCCCAACATTTCTTTAAACTTTTGTAAACGACCCTTTATTTACGTGGTCAACAGAGAGTAAATTACAGAGTAATCTTTTGGTGTGCTGGGTTTTGAAGTAAGTGTGATTCATTACCTGCAGGAAGATGTTTCCAGCTTTCTGCAGTTCACTTGTTCCTACAGTGACTACAAAAGTAGGCAAAGGTTTTATAAGTAGAATCATGCACAACAACTTCCTTTTTTTTAAATCTCGGCTCAGTATTTGTAGTAAGACCTGTCTGCATACAGAACTGATTAAAGACAAAGATTCAGAATTCATGCACCACATGATGAATATATAGCATGTTATATTTCATCCCAGAATCTATAATTACTTACCGCCAAATTTCCATTCCATATCCACCAGCTGGTTGACCATCAGTGTCTGTGCAACTGCCAATCTGGACAACACTGGGTAGTGAATCCTCCACTAAGACAAGAAACATGCACACAACCCAAATCACACATTATATTTGGCTTTGCAGAATACTATTGTGTCGCCTGGTGCATGAAATGCAGTCACACTTTTATACAGTATAGTCTGTATAATGGGAAAGCAAAAGATCTCAGTGGTGCCATGTATAGACAAAGTGACACAATATTTCTTTGTAAATTAATTACCTGATCAGAGAAGTGACTGGCCTTGTCTTCAGTCAACCCTACACAGTGACACATGAATCAGAGATTAGCATTATTTAGTCTGCGTAAGCATACACCCTCCACGAACTTTTTTACATTTTGTAGTTTCACAACGTGGAATTGAAACAGACCTAATTTTTGCCATTTGGTTTACCATTTGATCCAACCTTTTGTAGGTGCAATGTATTTCTTTTATTGTGACACAAAGGTTAATTAAACATTATTTCGTGCAGCCACCTTTGCCTGCAATTATAGCTTTAAGTCTTCTGGGATATGTCTCTATCAGCTTTGCACATCTGGAGCCTGATATTTTTTGCCAATTCTTCACGGACGTTTGGTGAATAGTAATTTTCAAAGCTTGCCACAGTATCTCTACCTGATTGAGGTCTGGGCTTCGACTGGACCAAGCATGCTGCTCGTTTTGAACCACTCCAGTGTACCACTGGCAGTATCCTTAGGGTTGTCATATTGGAAGGTGAAGCTCCGCCCCATTCTCAAGTCCTTTGCAGAATGGAACCGATTTTACTCTAGAGTTGCCATGTATTTGGCCCCATCCATCTTACCCTCAGCTCCACAACATAGTGCTACCACCACCATGCTTCACTGCTGGGATAGTGTTCTCAGGGTTCCGTCAAAACATAGTGCTTCGTGTCAGAGGTCCAAGGTAAATTTTGCTCTCATCAGAATAGAGTAACTTTTTTACACAAGTTGTTGGGTCTCCAACATGTCATTTGGCGAAGTCCATACAGGATTTCACAAGTCTTGCCATTCTTCCATAAAGCCCAGCTTTATGAAGCGTTCTAGCTATGTTTACCCTCTGAATAGCCCCTCCCAACTGATCTGTGGCTCTCTCAAGCTCTTTCCCTTGGCCTTTTGGTTGTGTCTCTGGCTAATTTGGTTGTGTCCCTCCTTATCCAGTGCACGGCTGTGACATTTTCTTTCCATTGTTTAATAATGGATTTCATGGTGCTTAATAGGATTTTTTTTTTAACCATACGCTCATTGATACTTTTCCAGAAGTAGTCTCAGACTTGTTTTGACAGATTTGTTCTTGATCTTCATGATGCTGTTTATTACAATGTGTTCTCTAACAAACTCTGGGGCCTTCAAAGAACAGGTATATTTATGTTGAGAACACCGCACTCTTTAATTGCACACAGGTAGGCTCCACTCAACTAATTATGTGACTTCTGATGGCAACCAGTTGTACCAGAACTAATTTACGGGTTTCACAGTGAGGGTGTATATTTTATATTTGTAAATAATTTTGCAAACTATACTGATTTTCCCCTCAAATTCATACTGTGGGATATTTTGTATAGATTAATGGCATATAATTCTAATTATGTACATTTCAATTCCAGGTTGTAATACTACAAAATGTGGGAAAAGTTGAAGGGGAGTGAATTCTCATGCAAACTGTACATTATGTAAACTACTTAAAACCACACATTAATGTGACTTCTACGCCAATGTTTTTGCATATTAGAATGTTTCTCTTTAATACAGTTTCTCATAGCCATTTTTAAAAGAGTAGAGAACATTGTATAGCCCTTAATGAGCCAAATGACAGTTCTTGCTGTAAGCAAAGCAAGTGAAGCTTTAAACTATTTACTCATATACTCATTGGTGATACTTTTACTTACAATTCTGTCTACGAATTTATGTAAGAAAACATATCTATCCCTTTTCATTTGTTGTTATAGCCAGATCAGGTGATGGGCTCACAGCTTTTGGTGTTATAAATTACTTAGTAAAAAAAAGTCATACCAAGTGAGAGCAGGTCCTCTTTTACCTGCTCAGCTGTCAGGTTCTTCTTCATAGCGCCTGAGAGAAACACACAGTTCATAAATTCCTTGGCCTACAACAGAAATGTCATTAGCCAGATGATGATATCAACTAAGCTCTGCTGTATTTAATCATACCTGCTTCATAGATCAATCATTGTGGGATTACTTACTCCTCCACTGTTTTAACCTCCTCTTAGGTCTTAAGTAGACAAATATTATTACAAAAGCCATGTGGGTGCTGTATATGTAACAGTACAAAATACTTACAGTCCCATTATAGTGAGTATAAAGGTTCTTTCCATATATTAAAGTAATTAATGTACATTGACTGGTTCCTGGCTATGACAATCTTCTTCTTTTTTCGGCTTTTCCCTTCAGGGGAAAAAATCGCTCTCCACCTATCCCTATCTTATGACAGTGATTCCTGATTCCTGATCCAACAAACGTAATGAAAAATGTAACAAAAACAAACTTATTATTATCTATTATCTCTGATTTTGATCATTTCTGTCCTTAAACAACAAGCTTACACATTGTAAATGCATCAGTTTAGAAACCAGGTAGCAGTAGGAGGCTTTCCAGTAGGCTATAAATGAGAAACAAGAGAAAACAGCTTTGATTTTTAAATCTGGTTTCTACCGCAGCAGTGAAAATCTACAAAGGCAATGGTGATTAATTTGTCTTAATACGTTTTTGTCTTAATGACGTCTTGCAAAGCTGCAGAACATACGGTTGTGATTTCCATACTCATTAAGGCTGTTTTTTTTTAAAATTTGTTTTCTATAGGTTTATTTTGTTTTCTTGAAGCCGGCAAAAAGAAATCAGAACTATGCTTCAGAGTAGAGTGTTGAGTAAAACATTTCATTCAAGATTCAAGACTTTATTTTCAAGGGTCCAGTAAAACAGGCACTTACACTGTACAATGAAATTCTTACTCTGCATTCCATCTGGTTACTATCAATACTGTACAGAAAGTGTTATAAATTAGTTAGAAATTACACTGTAGGATGGGGTATGATTTATATTACAAGTATGGTATTACATATACACTATATAGCCAAAAGTATGTGGACACATGACCATCAGATGCGTATGTGCATGTTGGACATACCATGAATCATTGGCATTAATATGGAGTTGGTCTCCCCTTTGCTGCTATAAGAGCCTTCACTCTTCTGGGCAGGCTTTCTCTAGATTTTGAAACAGGGCTGGGGCATTTTTGCTCATTCAGCCATAAGAGCATTAGTCAGGTTGGGAAGTGAAGTCGGGAGAGATGGCTTGGTGCACAGTCGGTGTTCCAATTCATCCCAAAGGTGTTCAGTAGGGTTGAAGTCAGGGTTCTGTGCAGGCCACTTGAGTTCTTCTACACCAACCTTGGCAAAACAGGGGCATTGTCATGCTGGAACAGGTTTGGGCCCCTTAGTTCCAGTAAAGGGGAATTCTTAATGCTGGAACATACAAAGACATCCTATACAACTGTATGCTTCAGGCTTTGTGGCAACATTTTGGGGAAGAACCACATATGGGTATGATGGTCAAATGTCCACACACTTTTGGCAATATAGTGTACAGTATATTGCATGTACAAATGTGAGGTAGACAGGGTGTAGTGCAATAAGACAGCGGCAGTAAACAAGTACAGTTAAAAGATATTGGGCTGTATAAATATAGTGAAATTATAGATCAGTGGTAACAAGATGTCAGGTCCTTATGTGCAAAGAGGCAGCGATAGAAAAGTGCATTGTGTAAAAAAAAAAAACACAGAAGTCCAGTGCCAAGCAACAAAAAACAATCCTTCCAGAAACTGAGGCATAATTCATTCACTGGGTCCAGGACCTTCATTTTGGTGCTTTCTTGCTAAGAGTAAGTAAATATAAACACAGTGCAAGTTGTCTGCACTGGACTGTTATATTATTATAAATGTGTTACCACTGATACAATAAAATAAAATTTATTAGGTTGAAGAAATAAGCTTACTGTACACGAAGCCACTTTCCATGTGTCACATTTAAAAGGCGCGTTTATTAAAGCGGCTCTGATTATAACGCTTCAATGAGCTTTTAATCCCACTAGAGTACACCACACCATTACCTCACTTTTAAACATATGAAGATGTGAGAGAGATCATACAGACTGTGATATACAGAACAGACAAACACAACGAGCTTGATGAAGTCGTGATCAGCTCCGGGGAATTAATGGACACGCTCATTTTATCTGTTGAGTGTTTGACCAATAAAAATGACCAAAATACACACTTCTGTACAGCTTCTACTGGCAAATACATAACATAGCCCTTCTTTCTGTGGGTAGTGCCAGTGCCTGTCCACACTAATCTAACACACGAGTAGAACTCAGCTGAAGGTCATTTGTCAATGAACACATTAAGAGTGTGTTTTGGGATTACCATGTGGAAGCAGCAGAATGCTCTTCATTAGTCCTCTAAGTGGGCCTGCGCCCATGCCATTCTCTCCCGCAAATTCACTCAGCTGGGCCAGGAACCTCTCCGACTGAAGCGCACACACAAACCCAACCATCAACCTTTAATCTCACACAATGCAGAAACTCAAAGGCACTGAAATCTATTCTCTACAGGAAGGGCTTACTCACCTCTTTAGGCTCCAACAGAAACTGGTACAATAAATCAGTCAAGCTCAGAAACTGCTGTAGACAACAGAAAGTAAGGTAATTAATCATAACACAATGATTAGCTACTGACTAACACACACACACACATTAAACTTTTAAATGTTATCTTCAATTAATAAAGTAGCTTTTCCTACATGCAGTGTCTGTAAAGCTACTGTCTGTAAGGCAACTGACAAGGATTGATGGATAACATTAAATTCCCCTAATCACTAACAGCTTATTATCATATTATTATAATTAATTACCTGATTACCAGCCTGCCACAGTCTAATTTGTCCGAAAATAATTTTACACATCTCCTAATGACATAAAAGATTGTTTTGCGCCATTGCTTTGGGAAAGCATCCCTCACTCCAGGTCAGTCGAACCTTTCCCCGGTCAATCAGACCGCTCCCCTGCACCACCACCCCAGCCCCATACACGCGCATGCTCACACACACTGGAACCAAAAAATAGAAGAATGAAAAATCATTAGAAGGATTTATGACGCCAGCTTCAATATTTGACCACTTTTTATGATAAAAATGGTTACAGTGACAATATTTTCTTAACTTCTGTCAAGACTACACATCAAACATGCAAAATCAAACCGGTAGTTATTGATATTTCGAGAGACATACATATTCATTCGTTTCTGTTGCCATTTATTTTCGATCACAGGGCTTCGCTAAACAACGTCCATTAGGGCTTTTAGTCCAAAAGTGTGCACATTTGGAGAAATACTGATGGATTCCCACATGTTTACTTCACATTTCTTTAGACAGAATCACCATTGCTATACATTTCCCACTAAAGTTTGCAATCTGATGAGCAGAAAGTGTCGATTAACGGTCTCCGTCTGTCTAGACAATGGGATAGATGACTATGACTCACAGACAGATGATTCGCTACAGATCCGTCAATCATATTGCGTGTTCATAACTCCCGCCTTCCGCATGACGAACATGTCGTATAACCTTCCACGTTCTTTCTCTGTACGTGACTAACAGATAGAAACATTTCTACAGAAGTAGCATGCAGCCAATAAATGTATGACAGTATATGGTTAGTATGTGTTTTTCCAAGCAATCTGAGGTATTTTAGAAGAATAAATGATGCTTATATGAGAAATGCTAAGTAGGTATAGCATTCAGCCTAATACAGAAAGCTAATGTGTTATTATATGACCAAAATCCACATTAGCTCACCATCGGAAGTTACTACAAACACTTGTTGGAGTTTTAAAGTGAGTTCTGAGCAAAAAACAGTCTTAATATCTCACAAATTGTCATATGTAGCTCGATTAATAACAATACCATGTTATTCAATACCATGTCCTCCTCATTCAGTATATATATTTTTTTTATTTTCTAAAAAAAAAAATAAACCAGTTCAACACAGGTAACCACTTTTGCTTCATTTCTTTGATGGCTCAAATGTATGCTCTAGTCGATTTTGTGTTTGGACCATTTGCGAACCACGTTAAACTCCGCCTTTTTATCATGCTATGTAGGCGTGACTTTTTTGCCATGTCATCACCATTCATATCTATACAACCAATGTGTTTATGATTAAATTACTACGAGAGCACAAAACTGTTTACAAGAGCACATAGTTCTTCATAGCTCTAGCCTCTTAATTTTGCTCTCAAAGTGCACCAGACTGATGCACTTAACTTTAAAATGTACAAAAGTTTCTTATGTCCACCCACTACAGTCTCACAAAATCCTGTGGCAAACACTGGAATATATTATATATTATACTTGTATTAGATTATCTTATTAGAATCATTAAACCATGATACAAATATTAAGTTCAGTTTAATTAAACTGCAGTTTTCTGCTGATCAAAGTCTGCAACAGATGAAAAATGTAATGAGGAAATGTTGCACTGTAGCTCTCTGGGTGGCCATTAACTTTTTTTTTTTTCCCTGCTGAACTTTGGACTGTGTCAGTTTTAGCAAGTAAACAATAAGATGTAGCATATGGGATGCTGAAAACTGATCAGGCAAATTATAAACTATAAAATGTTTAATAATGATGATTATAAATAACATTTAATCATTCTGTTGTAATGCTATGAATTCAAATTATTATCAATTATTATCAAATTAACGAACCTCAACTAACTATGATAATGATTATACCACAGTGCTGTTAAATTCTCAAATCTGATTGGTCAGGAGGTAATTCATTCTCTATAACAGCAGCTCTGTTAGTAGTGTGGGCCGTAATTCGAATCAAACGTATATATTAACATCATTCTAACACGTTATCAATTTCGGGACTTCTTCGGTGGACATGCGACATAATCTAATAGTAAACAAATTTTTTAAAAACGTGTTGTTATTTAACAAAAATCATATAATCATAGATATTTTGGAGATTTTCTGTAGACAGACCTGTATTCAACATTTATGGAAGAGTCTTGGGTATATGTGCTTTGTAACAGTAAGATGTCTTTCATGGGAGAGTCTTCAGGACAGAGGTAACATTATAAGCTGTGTTTTTTTTGTGTGTGGTTTTTTTTTTTTTGCTTGTTTTATTAACTTCAAGAGAGAGAGAAAAAAGGAGACTGTTGAGACTATGTTAATGTAAGCAGTAACAAGAACTAACTTGTCTCATGGATATTTCATGTTAAACATAACTATGAACAGTTTAAAAAAAAAAAAGCATTGTGTTGTTTGTCAGGGAATTACAAATGATCAATGGCAGATCAGTTGAAGCTTTTTGGGATGTGCTGTTATAGGAATATAATCCACGTCAGGCTGTATCACACCATCCTGTCATGGGTTATTTTCCTAGAACAACACGCCCCGTCTTTTTTTCCTTTGGGTTTTTTCTTTACACTGTCTTATGATGATATTGGTATGAATGCTCTTTTTATAGTAGGGGTGTTGTGAAGAAGGGATGATTTGTGAATGCTGCTTGAGGAGTAGAAAAGCAGTGCTGATAAAAGTAATGCCGTTTCTGCTAATGATTAGATTTCCAAAAACACAGCATTCCTCAAAAGCTTTGAGAATCAGCAGCCATGTAAATCTCGTGTTATTTATCAGTTTTGAAGGAGTAGGCAGTGGATAAGGTTCTGAACTACTCACCAGAAGGCTGTAAATTCAAATAGCAGAACTTGCAGAGAACCACTGTTGGACTTTCGTGCTTGGATAAAGCTTCTGTCCATTACATGGATATATACGGAGGCTAAGTGCATTTTGATTGTTGTGTTCATGGAAATTTGTATTTCATGGATAGCTGCAAGTGTAACTGCTTTCAGCTCATATGTGCTGAAATAATCCCAAGTCAAACCCAAGTTGTGTTGTGTTGTGTTAAGTTAATTAGCCTGTGGTTCTTGTGAAGGCAGCAAACACCAGTCTGTCTCAATCTCATACAAAACTCGAATCCAGAAACTCAGAAGTCTGCGGTAGAAGAAATAACAGCAACCCAGATAACAACACAGCCCAGATGCTAGCAGCTTAGCCTGCCGCTACACACATCCGTCAACAGACAAAAACCTCAGTTTCATTTGTAGGACTCAGAATCCTTACCTGCTCACTGAATTTATTCAAAGTCTGAAAATCGCTGCTGACATTATCGGGCAGAGCGTCTTTAGTAAAATGCAACTGCAACATTATATCAATCAAGTTCCTTGTCCAATAGCTACTGTAACTAAGCTTCACATCTGCTTCCGCATTTCCGCTCAGAACGAGAAGCGTGACATTCATTTCAGCACTTTCGACATTGTCGCACAATGTGTTCTGCGGGTTTGTTTGGTGGTAAACGTTACTCAAAAGTGTACATTATCATATGCATTCGGTGAATTCCAAGTAATGCAACGATAAAATAGTTGAAGAATATATTTCTGTGATAAGGACTTGATATGTTGCCGCTTATACGTTTTATTTGATTTAGAATGTATAATATGCAGGCTTTGCCACATCTTAAAAAAAAAAAAAAAAAAAAAGTTCTGAATAAATAGTATATAGCCATAATTCTGCCATAACCTGGAGATCTGTTTTTTTTTTTTTTTAACTGTGTTACAGTGGTGGAAACCCACTATTATCAGTGGTATTATACTTTATACTTATAAAGAACTGGAATCTAAAGACAACTCAGAAGTAATAAAAAGAAGAAATAAAAAACTCTCAAATAAAGAGCTTATCATGGTTAAATGGGTACCACAGAAAGTTTGACAAATCATGGGCTACAGTATTGACAGGTGCGTCTTCCAACAAAGACTAGCTTGGAAAGGGCTTCAAGCTGATAAGGTAAATGTAACTTTCGTTTTGTGGTATCGTGATTCGAGACCCGGGAAAAAGTCACGCCTGAGCACTGCGGCAGCCACCGAGCAAGAACGAGACCAGATTTACATATTCGCCCCAAGGGTTTAAATGCGTGGGTGAGATCGAGGTGAAGTGTGACTCACCGCGACGGCTTGGCAACCTCAGGAGGAGTAGCGCAAAGGATTGATCAGTGTCGTGCTGTCCCGCGCCGTGAACACCAACATTCCTGCAACAGGTAAGTTTCATTCCTCTTCTGCATGGAGCTGCTCGGAGCGCGCGCTCGGTGTGAGTTCAGCAGCACTCAGACCGCACACATCTGAAGGTACAGCTTTTACCTGCCTTTTCTACGCTTTTGTTCTTATTTAATAATGCAAATTATACAACAACAAAACCTTTCTGCTGGGAAAATCATATATGAATCATCCACTAGAAGTTTCCTAAGAACGATTATGTAAGTGGCATGCATGGAAACAGGAATTATTAGTAAGACTTTTTTTTCCATATTTAGACGGTGTTTATTTTTCTTTGCAAAGTCTGTATAGAACGTTTTGTAAACTTTTCTTTCGATTAAAAACTAAACCTTTCTCATTCCTAGGTTTATTTTAAGGGTTCATTAGTTTCGCCAAGTTCCACTGTGCGAATGCTGCATGTGGATGACACACGGCCCAGCATGCTGGGCTATGATAACGTCTACACTGGTTATGCCAAAGTCAAAGTTCAGTGATTGCTGTGGTTTTGGAGTTGGCTTCAAGTGGTGTCATTGTGCTAGGTGTATATTCAGTGCAACCAAATGCCTATTAAACTGTTTCAGAGCACACAGGAAGCGCGTGCTGTAGTTTGCAGAAAGAATCGCCTTTCTGTTGCAATCCAGATCGAGTTGCGTGGTGATTCGGCTTTAGGTTTATTCACACTGAATATTCCAGTGGCTTGGAGTTCAGATCAGGAAAATAAAAGCTGCTACTCTCAGTTATTTGATAAGCAGCGTAGCAGCAAAGCACCTGAAAATAAATAAATAAATAAATAACACAAACAGTGAGGGGAAAGGCAGTGAAAATGGGGCGCACGGCAGATGAAACCCCCTGGCAGATGAATTTTCTGCTCGAGTGTACACTTCTGCTCTGTCGCGTTTTACACACTGCGGCGCGCGCTAATTGGCGTCTTGGCGACGGCGCGCGCGAAATTCCCACAGGCCCTCGCGCAGGAATGACTTTACTGACTTACTTACTGGCTTACGTGATTCTGAGTGTGTGTGCGTGTGTGTGTGTATATATATATATACATATATATATCAATTAGTCCTTGAAACTAGCTTTTATTCCAAATATTACTTTATAATAGACTTTTATAATAATTGTCAACCTGGTTTACTATTATCATCTGTTATGTTGTTAAGACTGCCCACGTGCCGGTTAGATTAGTGCTGCACACAGCAGTGTTACCGAGTCTTTTCAGGGGAAAGTATAGCTATTACATGCTCAGAAAGTCTCTGGAAGCCGCCAGATGACGCCACAACCTAATATGCATATTCATTGATCTATCCTCTCATTTGCATATCAAAACTTGTTGTGTGAAGTAGGAAGATTTTTTTTAGAATAGAATAGTGATTGGTCATTGGGAACAATGGTGACCAGTGATTGGTCATTGGGAACAATGGTGACCAGTGATTGGTCATTGGGAACAATGGCGACCAGTGATTGGTCATTGGGAACAATGGCGACCAGTGATTGGTCATTGGGAACAATGGCGACCAGTGCTTGTTAGGAACATGGCGTTGTGCAAGCCCGACTTAGTCAGGCTTTACACACTGGTGGTGAGTCAACCACACCTGCTATTTCAACTCGTTTAACCAGCAGTTGTGAGATGGAGAACCATATTGAGTGCAGGAGAGTTACTAACGTCTGCTCATTTGTTACTGGATTTGTTGATAGTCTCTTTTTTTAATAAATGAAGTTGCTAAATGGGTCTAAAATGTCACCAAATCTAGCAACAAAGTCAACGTGGGTGGCACTGGATGGCATGCTGTTTTGACTATCATTTATTACTCTTTCATTAACACAATATGGCAAATAATTAAAATTCTAATGTTCAATATGTCTTAAATCCTTAGGTAAATAGGCTAACATTTTTATGTTGATGTAGTATTATGCCTATAGACAAATCCAGTTGAGCATGCCTAGGCAAGTCAGCTTGGTAGCTAGACAATTCATGTATTTGTGGCCTTTCTAAAGCTTGACCATCAAGAGTTGCCACTGCAGATCAGCTATTAATGTACAACCTACTAGTATGCTTTTGAGAAATGAGAGGGCCTGATTTAGTAGTACAGTAGGACCCCCGTATCTGTGGGGGGGAAGGTTCCAAGCCACCCAGCGGATGCCTGAAACCGCAGATAGTAGCGAACACTATATATGTATGTATGTATATATATATATATATATATATATATATATATATATATATATATATAAATAAAATGGCTGGGTAGCATATACAGCATGGATACGCTGGACAAAGGGATGATCAGTGTTCTGGGCGAGCCTGTAGGAGATTTCATCATGTTACTCAGAACTGCTTGCAATTTCAAGTCAAATCAAGTTAAGTGAGTTTTTATTGCCATTCCTCTATATAGCTTGTATACATTGGAGCGAAACGTCGTTTCTTCAGGACCATGGTGTAACAGAACAGTACAGAAGACTACATAAAGTGCAAATACACAACAGTGTCAGACGAGGGCAAGACAATAAATACACAGAACAATACAGTAAATACACTGGACAATGAATACACAGAATATGGGCTGTAAACTGTAAACTGTTGTGTGACGTAGCAACACAAGTGTAGCCACAATATTGGCAGCAAAAATGAGTTCCATAATATAAAATTTACATTACGAATGTTTATTTTATTTCTGAAATTTTCTATTTAATATTTTTCGGGCCACGGTCAACTGTGGTTAAGTGAAACCGCGGTAACTGAAACAGCGGATACAGGCGTTTTACTGTATTATTATTCAGGCTATTGAAGAAGATTTTCAGTATCACACTGAGGTTCTGGAAGACCCCAGGCCTACAGAGATTTCCTATTGTAACATATCAAATACAGCCTCAGTAATTACCTGAGAAGTTGAATATATTGTGCTAAATGAGGTAGAATACTACACCCTAGAGTGCTATAGCCCTTCCGCTACTGGAGTCTGACACCACTAGTGTAAGAAAAGGTTCCTTTGATCGTTCCTACCTATTCTCATTCTAGAGGTCATTTAAAGAAACTTAATAAATGAATATTAACACAGTTAAGACAGAAAATAGTATGTTCTGGGAACACTCAAATGCACACAGAAATGGCTTTCTTTAGTGTTCCCGGGGCAGGTAGGGACTGGATTAAGTATCATGTAATGGAGAAGAAATTATGGAATGTACTTTTTAAGCACATTTGGTATCTTCCTGTTTTTAAAAGTCTGACATTCAGATCTAATGAGGTGTAGGAATTTGGATTCAGTGGGTTACACCTGATCTGATATTTTTGAAGAGTTAACAGTCTAGGTCTACAGAGATGATTTCCGGAAGCTTTACAAGAGATAATGTTCTTGTTCAAGGCCAATTAATGTAAACTTAGATTGGAGTACTTAAAGTGAACCTTTTAGGAATGGGATCATACAGAACAGTCATACAGAACACATTGGTTCTTTCCCTCGAATTCTCTATTTCTCATATATTTCTCTCACTTTCTCACTCCCCTTCTCTTTCTCTCTCTCTCTCTCTCTCTCTCTCTCTCTCTCTCTCTCTCACGTGCATGCACACACACACACACACTGCATTTACAGAAAACCCCCTCCCATTAGGTTTAGTCCCTAATCTCCTCGCTCAGATTTTCACCTTTGATGTAGCCTTTCTTTGTATTCTCACATTCAAACTCATTCATTCACTTATTCACCTTCACAGACACTCCCTTGGTGTGGCCTGCAGTGTGTGTGTGTGTGTGTCTGTGTCTGTGTGTGTGTGTGTGTGTATACGCGCCCATGCCCTGTAGCGCATGTGTGTGTTTATGGAACCACATAAAGAAGTCTTAAACATCATAACTCAGGATACAGAGGGATGTAATGAGGTACATCTGCTCAAGCTGTGTGTGTGCTCAAGTCAACACAAATGATTAGTGTGTCAGTGTACATTGCTTTTATATGCAGGATGCACCTGGATACCTTGTGTTGCCTATTGCAACTGTGTATAGGGGTTTGTTCACCTCTTAAACATCAGTATTGATAATTCAGTAACTACAGTGAATAATTCAGTCACTAACACAAGTATGTAGGTACGAGAATGTAAGTCTGGAGCCGCCAACAGGAGTTAAGTTAGTGTGTTTGTGTTTGTACAGCTTCGCTCCTGTTTAAAAGAAAAGGCAGCCTAAGAGAATGTGTGATAGACAGAGGAGAAAGGAGAGTATAAGTTTCACACAGTCACTAATCACACACTGTTTTTTTTCACACAAGTCTAGCAGCTTTTCATCATCCTTACCTTTGCAGGTCACATTTTTTTCAACACTTTCAACACTTCAGCTGCTACAATGCTGTCAGGATAAGTGATGTTTTCAACCGCAAGCCAATCATTTTGACCTAATGTAGTGACCTGAGACTTGAACCTACAGTTCCGTCACATGCACATACCAGGGTGGCGGGACCATCAATCCATTTGTTTAGAAGGAGTTGTAAGCTTTGTTGTATTTACAAGGCAGCATGATTGTTATTCGGTTTTGTAGCAAAGCAACACCACCCAAACTCATTTGAGAGGCAGAAACACTCGTACAGACAACTGTTTATACTGTCAATTGTTATTCATGTCCTCAGTTGGTAGATAAGTCTGTCTGCCAGCTAACTTATATGAATAATGCATGTTTTAAAAAGGTATCATTATGTAGTGTTTATTCAAATAAGACAGGCTGATCTAAGGATAGCCTCACCTAGGCAAATCATTACCATTAACATTCCTAGAGGGGACATGCATCATCAAGGTCAATGGGCTCAGTGACCTCTACATACCTGTGGAAAATCCAGAGCTCACTCGGTTATGGTTTAGGTGCTTCCCCATCATTAGTCTTTTTTTTATAGACGGTTGCAGAAGTAAATGTTTGTTTTTTTGCTTGACTTGTATTTCTACTTGTCACTTGTCAATGACCTTGAGAGGTCTGTCACTTTCACAGTTGTGCATTTAGCTCACTTAACATTAGGATAGATCACTTAAAATTCTTCTCTCTTTTTTGAGTAACTGTGTTACTTAGTGACTTTGTGCCCTGAAGTCACAGATTTACATCTTACACTAAAAGTTTTGTGCTACAAATCACTGTTATCGTTATCCTTAAATTCTTGTTTGGAGAAAAATATATGGGCTGTATTAATGGGATGAATGGGATTAATGTGTAATTGTTTTTATTACAGCTTAGCAGACAAGAAAACGGAGAAGGAGATACGACCCAAGCAGTGATGCCATCCAACAAGTATTCCTCCGCTATCATGGCGGAAAGTGACAAGATGACAGCCACGGTAAGAATTTGTGGCCCTCAGCTCTATTGTAAGCTATATCTCAAACACAGGCAAACATACACACACTACTGTGGTTACAGTGGATTCCAGTTCCTGTTGCATGTCTGTGCAGCATTGACAGTGTGAGGTAGAGTTATACCTATGTGTTTGTGGTATTATACTGTAGGAGAAGTGAATGTGTGGTATCAGCACAAAAAGTACCCTGTAGGTATTTGGTATTCTAAAGCACTCAATCACACACACACTTTTAATTTCTGACATCCTGCACCATCCTTGCTGTGTTGACAAGCTGACAGGGAGGGAAGAGGGACAGAGAGGTTTTTTTGGTGTGTGTGTGTGTGTGTGTGTGTGTGTGTGTGTGTGTGTGTGGTATGTGTGTGGTGTGTGTGGTTCTGGCAAAACAGAAAAGCGTTCACCCGAGCGTTTGTCAGGAACCTGCAAATTCAGATGACAAGTGCTACAGGTACTGCTGGTTTCCACCAACTGGCTTGAAACAAGTGTGCAGGAATAACAGAGTGAGCCAAACCAAGCATTAAGGGATGATGGTGCTGCAAGCACTAGTCATGATGCACCCAGTCAAACTATGAGTAAGGTTACACATGGAGTAGGGGTTGACTAGTGGAATAATACATTTGAGGCCAAAAGGTTTGCATACACATAGGCTAAAGACATTTAAATTCAATTTTTCACAACTTCACACATTTCATGTCACCATACATTTCCCATGTTAAGTCAATTAGGGTATGTACGTTATGTCCGTAAGAGGGCATTTCAAAATAATAGCTTTTATTTACTGTATAAGATGTTCAGTGGGTCAAAAGTTTATGTTCACTTTGTTAGTATTTAGTGGATTTTCCATTTCATTACTGAACTTGAATCAAAAATTTGGGGTAACCCCCCCACAACATGATGCTGCCACCCCCATGCTTCCCAGTTGGGATAGTGTTCTTTGGTTTAAACCCTCAGCCTTTTTCCTCCATACACAGCACTTATCATTAAAGGCATTATATGATTATGACCATATAATAAGCATTATAACCATTATAACAGTTCAGTTTTTGTCTGACAAAAGGCTAGGTCTATATCCTGGTGCAAAGACTTTTTTTATGCCAGTCTTCGAGTGGGGACTTCTTCTTTGCATGACAGGCTTTCTTAAAGATGGATGTACATATTTGGTACCTGATGCCTCCAACTCCTTCAGTTCCTTTGTTGTTGTTTTAGGGTTCAGATGACCCTTTCAGACCAAAGTATCCCTGTGAGTTCATTTATGCCTCCTTCCTGAATGATGCAGTGGCTGTGTGGTCCCAAGATTTTTATATTTGCATACAAATATTTGTACAGATGGTACCTTTATTTGGAAATTAAGTAGGAACTAGACTAGTGGAGGTCCACAATTTTTTTTTCTCTGGGTCTTTGCTCTAAAGTTAGGCCTTTTTACAGCCACAGGTGCACTCCCAATTTACTTCTAATTGTAAAAATTACTGCAGCAATTTCTGGAATCTTCCAGACTGTTTAAAGTGACAGTCAATGTGGTGTATGTAAACTTTTGACCCACTGGAATTCTGATATAGTGACTTAAGGCTGAAATAAATCTGTCTCTAATTTATTGTTTTAAAATGACCCCCGACATGAACAAAGTAGATTGACTTGCCAAAAGAAATGTATGGTAACATGAAATGTGGTCGTGATGTGAAAAACTGAGACTAAATATATGTTTAGCCTAGGTGTACGTAAACTTTTGGCCTCAATTGTACATTCACTAGTTGCTGCTGTGGGGATGGTGACTGAAAAACAGTGAGGCATTAAAGAAAGCATCTAATGTACTTAAAATATTTCAGAACAGATTAAGCCAATTCTACAGTTATCTGCACAAGACTACGCTGGGAAATGTCTTTAAGTAGGGTTTGCTTTAATGAACCTTTAACACTTTGATATCACTGTGCATGAAGTGGAGAGGTGTGCACAAGATTATGTTTTTAATCCCATTACCAAAGGAATTCCTCCAGCAGTTATTTTTTGTTGTTATTTAAAGCTAAATCAAATTTCACGATAATCCTTGCACTGTGGCTTACTGAATTCCACTCTGACCAGCCTAGTGTTAAAGATTGCATTCGGAGCCACGGGCTGCGCTATCCAATCCCACTCAGCTAGTTTAGTGTCAGATTAGCAGCACATGCCAACTCAAAGAAGCTGAACCAGACTTGTTTTCAGGCACTACTGAGGCTGGAGTTGAACAAGGTGGAAAAACATCCCATACGCTGTTGTAGACATCACATCCTCATCTATCATTAAGATATAAGGAGCTTGCAGGCTGTGCTGCACGCTCTTAATTTCAGAATCAAAATTTTCATCTGAGCTGCCAGCTCGACCGAAGAATTGGTACACCCTTACATAGTGTAATATAATACGCAGATATATTGTTTTGCCCATTTATTGCACAATTGTATTTACCTTCATTGTTAACAGCGTAGCCTAAAAAACTGAAGCTAGAAATTTAATATACAGCCTGTGTGTGTGACTCTTAATTGAAGCGTGATGTGAAGCATTCTTTGCTGCTCAAATAAACCAGCCGAAAAAAGTCCTGAGATGAATTTACCATATTACTGTAGACAAGACATGTTAACAGGATTTTGGGATAGACTTTTCACACTAGAAAGAGTTGAAGCAAACGCTAACAGGTCCGGTCTGTGTGGCCTTCAGGGTTGTTAGTTTATTCTTACCGTTAGGAGTGTAGACTCCTGCATCTTCCTTCTGTGCATTGAAGGGAAGCTTGGCTCTTTGTGCTGTGACGGCAATATTAATGAATGCTCATTACATTCAGGTCAGTGAGTGGTCCAACCATGCATGCCCATTTGAGTGTAGCTATGGGTAACAGCCACACTTACAATGAGTGATTGGGACAGCTGTGATTCTGTGATACACTAGGGTCCAAAATCTTTGAGCCCACTACCAAGAACGGTTTTAATTTCATAAACCGCAAAAAAAAAAAAAAAAAGCCCCCAAGTGTTACAAAAGAAAAGCGTTCTCCTTTGCGTCAGGAGAGTTTGAATACCAACGATAGCCATCTGTGGCCGGGAGCCAGGCGAGCGAAATTGACCATGCTGTCTGGGTGGGAGGGATGGCAGACTCCTGTCAGTAACACTAATACTAGCCAGTCATGGACGCCTGTGAGTTCATGTATGTGGAAGAGGGCACATAGTACTTTCTTCCAAGTGTGTTTTGCTGCCCTGAGAAAGAGCATAATCAGCAGTTCGCAAAGATGTGTTTCGCTGGCTTCACGTGTGTGGAGCATGCACATGTTAGCCTTCACCCTCCCCAGTTGGCAGCTGTTGTATCATAGGGTAGAGCTGGCTGGAGGGGAATTAATTAAACAAATACCAAAAAAAAATTATTACAAACAATGCCTAATTAATTTTAAATAGAAAGTATACCTGTACACAAGTTAAAAAACTGAAAAATTGTATTTCAGACAAGATTGTATCACTCTGTATTAATACAGTAAATGCCAAAATTATTGGCACCCTTCATGAACATAATAAAAAAGAATATATAAAATTTATAACGTAATTAAAATAGAATAAGTGATACATGATGGAGATGCTAAACTGCACAGTATTTTTAACACAAGAACTTTTTGAAAACGTTTTCTTTATCCCAGTCAGCAGGTCCAGATTTACTATACAATTCTTTCCTATTAGTTCCACTGTAGTTACTGAACAGTTCATAGGAGTTACGGAATAATATACTTTAAGATAATTATAAGCCTTATGTTTATGTTTTTACAGAGTGCTGTGTACAGTTAATATTTGGTTAAGTGTCTCTTGAAGAGAAGAACAGCACTGACCTTCTTCCTGTAATGTCTAACAAGTTTGGAGACACTTTGATGAGGATTTGTGTCCATTCCTCCATTCAGAACATTATTTATATTCTTTGTGAAATTTATAGTGGCATCAGAGAGGCCTAAATGGTCATCAGAAAGGCCTAAATTCGCCTTGTAGCTTGTGTTTTTTTTTTTTTTTAATCACTCATATGTTCTATACAAATGGTCCCTATCTAATGTATCACTCTGTAATGGAGAGATAAATAGCTGTGTGTGTATGTATAGTGGGGGTGTATAGTAGAAAGAAATGGCTGCACACAATCAAGGAATGCTGGGAGTTTTAAGGGAGTGTCACTTGGTTTCTAGTAGCTCTCTCTCTCTCTTTCTCTCTTTCTGTTTTTACCCCAAGGGGCCCAGTCCAGTCCTAGAGGAAGCAAGTGTATGAAGCGAAGACCTCTTTAAGCCCGTTAAACCCCACCTTCAGATTTTCCCCCCTCCCTAAAATTCCAGTCACACAGTTTTTGGAAAGAATCCTTAACTGCTGGCCATTCAACACCTGCTCATGCAAATTCAGTCTTCCATTTGGTCTTGGTCATCTGCTAGTTTACTTCCAGACTTCATGTACAGGAACTTTTCAGATTTGATCTCTTCACTCACAGTGTGCATGATGGGGTTTATTTGTGGAACTTGCTACTAATTTTCCCAGAACAATAATCCTTAATCCATAGTCCATGGGACAGTAGTTACAGAAGCTTTATATACATGTGAAGCAAACTAACCACATTGTTTTGTACTGCTGCTCATGCTGCCTCACAGGGCAGTGTAACACACTCAGAGGAAAGTGCTATATGCCCTCTTCTGCATACTTGAGCACACTGACATCCACAATTGGCTAGTGTCGCCGAAAGGGGAGGGAGAGTATGCCATCCCTCCCACCTGGAAAGCACAGCCTAGCCACAGAGGCTGTAACCACACACATGCGATAGTATCACCGGGATTTGAACTTGCAATATCTCGACAATAGGGTGTACGCTTTTCTGTTGTGCCCTGATACATTATTTTTCTTTATCGTGTAATTTCACAGTCATATGAAAGTGCTGCTCAGAAGCATTATCATTTAGTTGGTTATTTTTGTCGGTGTGTGCAGACAACATTAGTGAATAATATTCTATCTTTATTTTGTTTTTATTTTTTGTATTTCATGGTCTGTACTTGTGGAGACAAACTCTAGCGCTACCACTCTGTCTCACAGTCTTTGTCTTAGTTTTTTAATAAACTTTGCAACCAAAACATTTTTATAAAACACATTATAAAACAAGTTATAAAATATGAGTAGGCTATACATGAATACTAATCGACTTTAAATCAATTTCCCTCATAGATAATAAATGTTAGTGATGTTGCTTCAGAAATTTTTAGAGTCAGCTTTTGAAAGCTTTGAAGTCTTCTCCACTTGCGCAATATGAGAGGCATGCTCTACAGTGTTTATATTTTTATAGTATTTTTAATGTGCTCTCTTGATTGCTGCCTTTGAGTTTTAGTTTTAGAAACCCAATCTGTCCACATGGCACAGGGAGTCATCCCTCTGACTGAATTGTGTGTGCGATTCAGAAGACTAGATCCAGTGGCATGTGGATTTAGGGAGTGTACTAGGTTACTGTGTGTGTGTGTGTGTGTGTGTGTGTGTGTGTGGTTACAGGGTTAACGGGTGCATACTGGGGAGAGAGGGGGCATTTACCCACACAGCAGTCCTTTCATGTAGAGTGAGGGAGAGCAGTGGGAGTAAAAAGGGAGGGGCTTTCTTTTTTTAAGTCTCTTTTTTCATTAATTGCTCTAATGGGAAATATCCAACTGTACCCTCTCTCTGCCTTCCTCTCTGACTAACACACCCAGACACACTCACTGTCCATCTGTTGCTTGTTCCCTGTCTGCCTCTCTGTCTGGTGTGTGTTTGTGTGGCATGGAATATAAGTGAGTACATCATGGATTTGGGTCTTTTGTTTAAACTGTATTTATTTCACTCCTTGTCTGAACACAGGTTCAACTGTAACCGTTTAGACAATCAATAATTCAATTAATCAATCAATCACTAAATAAATAAATAAATAAATAAATAAATCTTTACAGAGATATAAATCTCTTCTTTTAAATTTCCAAATATAAAATTCATTCAAATTAAAAATGTAATTTTGTTCTTTTATCGTTCCATTCAGTAGATGAGTTGCAAGACATTCAGAGCCATAGTAACCTGGGACAAAACATCCGTTTTAAATTGTGCGACTAAATAATTGCAAACTAATATAAAAAATAAGTGGAAACTCACCCAGCACCCAGCTTTTTGCCTTTTTATGTTTCCAAATATCAATAGGTTAATCCTTTAAAGTTTAAATAGCAGTATATGGAGCAAGGGGGTGACAAAATACTCATTTGATGACATACTGTGATAAGGAAATCTGTTGTTAAAGAATAAGAGTAATCCTAAATTTTCTTAACAGGTCTGTTATTTTTAAAACTACTCAGCCAAATAATAACATGATTGAATTTTTAATATGATTCCACTCTCAGCCTGGGGTCTATAGTCATGCATAGTTATTTACAGTGGATATAAAAAGTCTATACCCATGGCAGGTTTTGTGATACAATGTATAAAAATTAAGTGAAAAACAGTCAGAAACATTTTAGGGAAAAATAGGAAAAATAGAAAGGTTACAATAACCTTGTTGCATAAGTGTGCACACTCTTTTATAAATGGGGATGTGGCTGTGTTCAGAATGAACCAATCACATTCAATCTCATGTTCAACAGTAATTATCATACAGCTGTTAGCAATGAAATTATTCTGATTAACCCCAAATAAAGACCAGCTGTTTCTGTAGGATTTTCTTCACATCTTCTTTGTTTCATCTGATGTCTGAAGAAATGGTCTGCAAAGAGCTTACAAAGCCTGTACAGGGTCCCACTGTCAAAAGGTATCAATCAGGAGAGGGGTACAAAACATTTCCAATACAGTAGATGCACCATGGAACACCATAAAGGCCATCATCAACAAGTAGAGAAAATGGAGCACCACAGTGACATCACCAAGAACAGGACGTCCCTCCAAAATTTATAAAAGGATGAGACAAAAACTTACCAGGGAGGCTGCCAAGAGCCCTACGGCAACACTGAAGGAGCTGCAGGAATATCTGACAAGTCCTGATTACTATCTGCATGTGACAACAATCTCTTGTATTCTTCACATGTCTGGGCTATGGGGTAGGGTGGCTAGACAGAAGTCCTTTCTCACAAAAAAAAAACATCCAAGCTCATCTAAATCACCCCAAACCATGTGGCAAAATGTGTTATGTGTTAAGGTATGTTTGGTGAAAAAAAAAAGCACATCACCAAAAGAACACCATACCTACGGTGAAACATGGTGGTGGTGATGATGATGCTTTAGGACTGCTTTTCTTCAGCCATAACTAGGGCTTTTATCATGGTGGAGGGAATCATGAATAGCTACAAATACCTATCGATTTTAGTGCAAAACCTTCAGGTGTCTACTAGTAAGCTGAAGATGAAAAGAAATTTCCACTTTTAGAACAACATTGACCCAAAGCATACATCCAAATCAACAAAGGAATGGCTTAACCAAAAGAAGATCAATGTTTTTGAATGGCCTAGCCAGAGCCCAGACCTGAATCCAACTAAACTTCTGTGGGGTGACCTGAAGTGGGCTGTGCACAATTTGATGGATCTAGAATGTTTTTGCAAGAAAGAGTGGGAAAATATTGCCAAGTCAAGATGTGCCACGCTGATAGACTCTTAGCCAAAAAGGCTGAGTGGTGTAATATAGTCAAAAGGTGCTTCAACAATGTATTAGTTTAGGGTGTGCATACTTATGCAACCAAATTATCGTAAGTTTTTTATTTTTCCTATTTTTGCCTAAAATGTTTCTGATTGTTTTTCACTAAATTTTTATACGTTGAGGGTGGAAAACATTCTGACTTGATTTATCTTGGTTAAATTTTTTTACATCACAAAAACCTGCCATTTTAACAGGGGCATGTAGACCCTTTATATCCACTGTAGATGATGCAGAAAATAAAGCAGACATAGGAAGCACTGAAATAGAGAACAAATGTTAGAAGCTAGTAGTTTGCTAAAGTTCAAACAGGTACAGGTACATACACTATATGGCCAAAAGTTTGTAGACAAATGACCATCACACCCATATGTGGGTCTTCACCAAACTGTTGCCACAAAGTTGGAAGCACACAATTTTATAGAATGTCTTTGTATGCTGTAGCATTACTTCACTGGAACTAAGGGACCCAAACCTGCTTGTAGAACTTTGGTGTGGGTGTGTGCCGAGGAAGACTCGGGAGGCATGCAGAACATTGGCAGAGCTCGGGGCTTGCGTTTATTGTCACTGTGGTTTCCAAAACTCCAAAAAAGGGACAAACCAATGAAAAAGGGGCCGTCACTAGCTTGCGGCTTTTACCCTGTTCAAGTTCAAGGTTCACTTGCACGCTGTGTGTGTGTGTGTGTCTTGCAAGCTCCACCCGCTATATTACTCACTCTCTCTTTCTCACACGAGTTATGGGAGTCCCTGAAAGCACAAAGAGACACAGATAAGTAGACTGGCAGTAATAAGACACAATAAGACTCCTGTCCGTCTGCAGCTGACACTCAACCATGCCCCTGCTGCCACACTGTTCCAGCATGACAACGCCCCTGTGCACAAAGTGAGGTCCACAAATACATGGTTTGCATGGGTGGTGTGGAAGAACTCGAGTGGCCTGCACAGAGCCCTGACCTCAACCCCACTGAACACCTTTGGAATGAATTGGATCGCTGACTGCACCCCAGGCCTCCTCGCCCGATATCGGTGCCTGACCTTACTAATGCTTGTGGCTGAATGGCCAAATCTACACAGCCATCCTTCAAAATCTAGTGGAAAGCCTTTCCAGTAGAGTGGAGGTTATTATAACAGCAAAGGGGAACTAAATCTGGAATGGGATGTTCAAAAATCACATATGGCTGTGATGGTCAGGTGTCCACAAACTTTTGGGCACATGCACATACTATACGTTTATGTACACACATATATATATATATATAAACCTTAAGAGACATATGTGCATTATTTTGCATTGGACGGAATACCATAGTATTTTATGTTTGCTTGTACAGTCTATCTTAGCTCAGTTAAATGTCAAAACGCTCACTTTCAGAGCGTGTGTGTTCGTGTACGAAAGTTGGCAGGATGTGTGAACCTATGTGGCACAGCTGTGGTGTGAACAATGTCTGTCATCCAAGTACAAGATTACAGAAATGGAACAGCAGCCCATAATCCTTGTGAGGACCATTTTAGCACGCACACTCAAGTGACAGCAATATATTCTTCAGTGTGTCATTGATGTGCCTATCAGCCAATAGAAATCTTTCTAACCAGCACAGCCCATACACGCACCTTCACTGGGTGTATATGCACAAGTACACCACCCTCTGAAAGTACTGGAATGAGAGGATATGAAAGCTGAAATTCTGACCTATCCTGTCATATTCATCTTTTCATCTCAAACCTAAATGTCTTCGGTGTATAGCAAAAAACAAAAGAAATGGCCTTGCTATTCCAATACTTTCGGAGGGGACGATATGTATCCATGCATTCAGTGACCCCTAAGGTCACGTTGTCAAAGCTGTAGAAAGAGCATGCACTTAAGGCATGTCTGAACACAAGGCCACTAATGCACATGATAGACAACCTTTAATCTCTTTACACATCTCCAACTGTGTGTGGGGAACCAGTTGTCAGAGAGCAGTACAGAGCCTGATCCACACTCATTCAGGTTACTTACTGCCTCTTCTTCAAGTCTCAACACAGCCAGTGCTGACAGCTTCACTTACCTTAAAGTGTTCCTTTGAGCATCTTTACATTTTGACGTGGAGGTTTAAAACAGGTCCAACTAGATAGTTATACTCTGTCTCTTATCACCTGCTCCTGTATTGAGGTATGTTATCTAACCCCCCCCCCCCCCCATCTCTCTCAGCTCTTTCAAACTCAGCACTTAAATATGTTTTATTATTTCCTGTTTATTTTGATTATTGACTGCAATTTGACAAATTCATATTTACTTAATAATTTATTTTTTTATTCTACAACCCTGTGTAGGATAAACGGTACAGAAAATGAATGGATGGATGGATGGATGGGTGACATGCTATGCTACAGTAATAATTAATACCTTTTTAGCCACACTTTCTTCCAAAAACATTCTAGAGCCATCAAATTGTGAGGGCATCTCCTGTGAACAGCCATTTTTTTGGAATTGACCAGACCGTAACACATTTTGCCACATGGTTTGGAGTGATTTAGTTGGGCTTGGATGTTTTTTTGAGAAAGGACTTCTGTTTAGCTACCCTACTCCATAGACCAGACGTGTGAAGAATATGAGAGATTGTTGTTACATGCAGATAGTAATCAGGACTTGTCAGATATTCCTGCAGCTCCTTTAGTGTTGCTGTAGGGCTCTTGGCAGCCTCCCTGGTAAGTTTTTGTCTCGTCCTTTTATAAATTTTGGTGGGACATCCTGTTCTTGGTGATGTCACTGTGGTGCTCCATTTTCTCCATTTGTTGATGATTGCCTTCATGGTGTTCCGTGGTATATCTAATGTTTTGGAAATTCTTTTATATGCCTCTCCAGGGCCCGTATTCACAAAGCTTCTTAGAATTCTCTCAGAGAGCTCCTAGAGTCCTAGCTGGGAGTCCTAGACTAAAAGTGAGTAAGGAAAATACAAACACCTTTATCTTGGTGATGAGGTGTGGTTGACCCCGTTGCTAGGGATAACGCAGCAATTCAAGGACTGTGATTGGTTGATAAAAGACTATCTGTATGAAAATAGAATATATGATAATAGAATGGACAGTGAAATCATAAAATGTTTGTATCAAGAAATTGTATAATCATGAACACAGGCTACTTTATGCAAAGTTTCTGTTATAGGCTAAATATCTGAAAGTTAATTAAAACAGCCAAATGTTGAAAATGTGTCTACTTCTGAAGCAACCAATTTCCACGCAGTAGTTACTATAATTAAGTTCTTACATTTATTTACCATACTGATTTTATTACTTGTAATCCATTTCAGATTGATGGGAGCAAAATGGCTCACCTTTTACCAATTTACATGACTGCAGCACAGTCTATTTAAGTTGCACTTTTGGATGGTATGTAACCAACAATCCAAGAGAGATGGAAGGAAGTAAAAGAACAAGAAAACCAAATTGGACAGAAGAGCAGTGTTTGGAGAATATTTCTTCTTTCCGCCATTTTGTCCTCTGTTATAGAAACTCTTAAGCCTCTTAAAAGTCCTCCTCTCTACTCTTAACCATTTTGACCTTAGGAGCTGTTTTTAGGGCTAAGATGTTTCGTGAATCATTTTTATCTTTACTAAGATTTAGTCCTAAATTTAAGGGGAAATTCTAAGAAAACGTCATAATTCTAAGAATTTTCTTAGATGTGAGGAAAATCCTACAGAAACAGCTGGTCTTTATTTGGGGTTAATCAGAATAATTTCATTGCTAACAGCTGTATGATAGTTACTTTTGAACATGAGATTGAATGTGATTGGTTCATTCTGAACACAGCCACATCCCCAATTATAAAGGGTGTGCACACTTATGCAACCAGGTTATTGTAACTTTTTTATTTTTCCCTAAAATGTTTCTGATTGTTTTTCCACTTAATTTTTTTATATTGTAATTTCACATTGAGGGTGGAAAAAGTTGTGACATGATTTATCTTAGTTTATTTCTTCACAGAAACCTGTCATTTTAACAGGGGTGTGTAGACTTTTTATGTCCACTGTAGATAAGACTGATCTAGAACAAGGCTGATGAGCTGTGCTGATTGAAAGCATTGCCTCAAATACCCTTAAATATACTAACAGAAAGGATGCTAATGAAGACAAACTGTTTAAGATATTTGACTTTGCTGTGACCTTCGCCCTGTTTGGATTAATTAAAAAATCTAATCAGTTCCTCTGCTGGTTACACTGATAATCCCATATAAATCCTACAAACATTCAACCACTCATTCTTGAGATATCGTGCTAACAATAATATCGCATGACTGGATGCATGGACAGATGGACACACAGACAACCCGAAAAACCTAATGCCTAGTGGCGAAGGCATAAATAAATGGGGGGAAAGCCCAACTTTGCACATTTTTGTCAGTTCTCAGTTTATGGAAAGCACGTGAGTAGCAATGAGTGTGGTCATTGAAAAGGAACGTATGGTGCCAGGAATTGCATTCACACAAAGGTATTTGCGTGGAAGGAGCGGTGAAGCGAGCATGCAGAGAACCTGTTGTGCCTGAGAGCACTTCAGTTCTGTGAGCACTGCAACACATACGGTTCCTTTCCCCTCGTAGTAAAAGTTAATGTGTAATCGTTATTTTATTCGAATTTTGAGAATTAATGTGTAAATATAAAGGTACACAAGTTAAATTGAAAATGCGCGTTTTTGCGAATTCTTTTGTCACCACTTTTGACATATGTCTCTAATCATTGTTATTATTAATGTTAAAATTATCACTATATATGAAAACATTTACTGTAAATAAAAAGTAAAGCAATGTAAAAAAAAAAAAAATCATGGCCTGCACTGCCGTTTGTAGTCCAGGTCAATCTACCCCCTAACCCCCGCTCAGGTTAACCGTTAACCACAGTTATTTTCCGCACAGTTAGTCGATTAAGATGATTATGTTACCAGCAGACCTACAGTTTTCTAACTTCAACAGATTCCGTTAAAAACCTACACTAATTCATACAATTCCTGGACATTTGACTGATCCAGAATTCTTCAAAGGTCTGACTCAAGTTCCCTATGCTTGTATCTTTTATATAAAGCTAATCTAGCACACTGACCACAGAGCAGATCTGTTTTTCAAGTCATCCAGGACTTCCAGCCATGATATAGACTAGGTGAAATGTTAAGTATACACATATTACAGCAGGAAATGTGGCTCTTATGCAAAAGTAAAATCTGCTGATAGAAGCAAAACTGCTAATATACCACTAACTATTTCAGTTTTATGTTCTCAGCTCCACATGATAATAATTATGAGAGCAAGTTCTAAACAGTCTGAGGCAACTGAAAGAGCAGTAAAATGTTGCCACATATCTTTGTCAACAAGAAATTGATATCAATTTAAATTACATTTATGTGCTGGCTCCATTCCTTTGCTTGAAAATGTGCTGAGTGACTCGATTGAAGCAGTTTATTACAAGTGGGTGAATGGAGAGCAGGGCATGCCACGCACTCAGTAAATGCCAGCTCATGACTGAAAATAGTCGGAAACTATTTCGTTTAACACCACGTTACTGTTTTTTATAAGGAACATTACTGTATTCTAGCAGACTGTTGTTTTGTTGGTAATGATTGATCATAGGCATGTACTGCTTGAAGTGTTGTGTACAATGAGAGTGCGAAAATAATGGACAGACTATATCATTAACTTGCATGAGCTGACTACCAATACAACACAGATCATTAGTTTATTTACAACTGGAACTTAGTGGCTAGCAACCAAGCTCATAAAGTAATTAACGTTGAGCATTAATGGGAAAGGAGAATGTTTTACCAGCTCCATCTGGTTTTTCACTCATATTAGAGACATTTCTGCCTCTGGTTGCTCTCTTGTTCTCTCTTTCTCTCTGTCTCTCGCTCTCCCAACTTTCCCAACCCGCTTACTCTGATCTGTGTTCATGGAATGAAGGTGCATTGTTTTCTCAGAACAGTAAATAATTAATCTTTAATTAATTAAATGAATGAAATAATTAATAAATAAAATGCATTTTTGTAAATGGCACACGATATACTTTGCCGGTTGCAGTATACCCAGGCACAGTGTATCACCTGTGTATCGGAAAGGCTGATGTCCTTTGGTGTCAACACACTCCGTAGCACAAAATGTAAGAGAAAGTCTAAATCCAAAATCCCACTGAGTTTGACAGACTGAAACCTGGTGAGTCAGGGAAGTTGAACGCTGCTAGGTGTTGCCAAAAGGGGTGTGACAGTTCCCCTCCTTTGACAATTGGTACAGCCTTTTGGATGAGAAGCACATTGATTTAGACAACGTTGATGGGAATTTCGCCATTTGTGGGGTTAAGTATCTGTTAAAGGGATCCAGCAGCACTTCCTTTGACCAGACCCTTTTGAACAGACCCCATTGGAGTACACTATATAGTGTCACTGTCTGATGAAAAACATGCACCCCTTTTTTGTGGTTTTCACTTTTTTTTCTATACTGTATATGGAATGCAGGCATACTCCTTTCTTTGCCGTAGAAGCTGACATCTAAGTGACAAATCGAAAGCTGATATATCTTAACTAGTATGTCCGTGTATACTTTTAGTATGTTTAATGAACTGAAGATTGAAATGGATTAAATGATGGAACTGTATTTGTAGACTTTGTTTGTGAACATGATTCCTAATGCAGAGATATTTTCTAATATTGGTTGGAGACACTTGTAAAGGGGGCTTGGTCTCCTCTTTCACAGGGAATGTTTAATGCGCATGTGGACGTCCCTCTTCAGTTCAGACCACAGGCTTTTAATAGGGTTCAAATACAGAGATTGCGATGACCACTGCGAAACACTGTTTGTTTAACCGTTTCACAAAAATGCAACCAAACATAGCCAGAAATTCCTTCCAAAAAAAAGAGTAAGGCAGAAACTAACAGGAGAAACAAACAGCTCAGAGATGCACTATGCCGTTGATTTGCTGAGGGTGCACACAAGTGATACTTTATAGGTGTTAGAAAGAGGTGAGACATACACTCATCATTTTTTTATTATAGTTATATGTTTGTCCTAGAAGTTTATATGTTTTCCTAGCCTAGTTGACTAGTCTGTGCTTTAATTATGGAAAAGGCAACTAGGTAATTTTTTTTTTGACTGATTTACTGGCCAGCTAGTAAAAATGAATATATAATTTTACAACTTTATCAGTTACATTTGACATCTGCAACAAGAGAATTTTCTCCTACCCATGGGAAATGAAACTCTGAATTTATGTTCTGACCATCTGCACTCCTCAAGGTCGCTGCTATGTTTGCATGTGCATACCTACATCCCATTCTTCCATTGCAGCAGGCTAGTCGATCCTCTTTCCTGGTTGCCTGGCTCCTTCTGGTTTTTTTTTTTTAAATCCCAACACAACAGAGCCAGTCTCTCAATTTCATTTCATTTAGAGGAAGCTGTTGTATTCTGAAAACTCATTGTGGCCCTGCGTGTGATTTATCACTGGGAAAAAGGAGGCAGTGTTGATGTTCAGACCTGCCCTAACTTTTGTCTTGTTTGAATGAGGCCAAATGATGGTGCAGTGTTGCAAGATCACACACTTGCTCAAACATAGCTTATTTGTAACTGCATATTCATGCAGACTGTTTGAGCACATTTACACTTGGCCACGTCATATTTCTTGTATTTGGATAGTATCCTGCTAAGATTTTTACTACTTGCCTGTAGCCAAATGCATCTCCATTTTGATAGACTGAACATGTTAATATGCAAATCAGCACATTATATTCAGACACCAACTTTCAGTGTTGTTTTTTTGGTTTTAATTGCTTTAGGAATGAGATGGTTGCCAAAAAAAAATGTGGTTTTAAATCTAGTTAATGTTTTTCAACATTCATAGAGCATTTATCAGCTATATGTGGCTGGGGGAGACAGATGCATTTACACTTGTATTACACTGATTATACCCTGCTTACCTTTGGTCATTCTATGCTTCCTGAGTATCAGGATTACATCTGGAAGAGATTATCCATGAATATAAAATGAAAGTGTAAATGACCCAAGATACCACTTAATTTACACCAGGAAATCTGTTTTTTGTGACAACTGTCAAACGTTGCTGGAAAAATTCAAACATAATTCACAGCTGGGTGGTGTGGTGGTGCAGCGGGTAGTTCCAGTGTCCGCAGTTTTATCCTGACCTTGGGTTATGGTCTGTACACAGTTTCACATGTTCTCCACATGTATATATGGGTTTCCTCCAGGGCTGCACAATATATTGAAATTATCGAAACATCGCAAATGTAAATATCGCGATATGCCTATCGCAAGGGCTTGCGATAACAGAATGATTTTAATACTTCAAAAAGTTACATAAAATTCAAAGTTTGAGGGCGATGCAGACAGCAGAGATTGCTTTCTTTTATGGTGGTTATGTCATTTTCAGTTTTTAAATATACATATATATATATATATATATATATATATATATATATATATATATATATATA
>CM040990.1:12086552-12199153 GCA_022985145.1 Pangasius djambal
CCACTTCGTGGCTGAGTTGCTGTTGTTCCCAAACTCTTCCATTTTGTTATGATAAAGCTGACAGTTGACTGTGGAATATTTAGGAGCGAGGAAATTTCACGACTGGATTTGTTGCACAGGTGGCATCCTATGACAGTTCCACACTGGAATTCACTGAGCTCCTGAGAGCGGCCCATTCTTTCACAAATGTTTGTAAAAAACAGTCTGCATGCCTAAGTGCTTGATTTTATACACCTGTGGCCAGGCCAAGTGATTAGGACACCTGATTCTGATCATTTGGATGGGTGACCGAATACTTTTGGTAATATAGTGTATATATATATATATATATATATATAATTAAAATTGATTTTACACACTTATAGCATTATAGTAGCGCATATCGCATTATTTAACAAGTTATCACATATCGCGTTTTTCTTCAATATCGTGCAGCCCTAGTTTCCTCTGGATTTTCCAATTTCCTCCCAACTCCCTGAAGCATGCATATAGGTGGACTGGTTCTGTTAATTTCCCCCTAGGTGTGAATGGGTGTCTGAATGTGTGTGCATAGCGCCATGTGATGGGCTTACGTCCCATCTAGGATGTATTCCCACCTCAAGCCCAGTGTTCCCGGGATAGACTCAGGATCCTCCGCAGCGCTGACCTGGATATAGCTGTTATATAATACATAGTTAACCTGTTGCTAAAAAATGATATGTTTAGTTTAGGCATGTGCTGGTAAGCAACTATGTGATATACCAGTATATTTAAGACACACAATATTGTTATCCTGGACATTTAAAATAGTCTCACTATATTGTGTATCATGCAGGAGCACTTAGGATATGCAACCTAAAGAAATCCCATATATGTTTATTAAAGCAGATGCTGTAACTCTGCTTACTAAATGAAAGCCAATGGGAACTTGACAGACTTGGTGGGCAGAACTGGAATGTTTGGTTTCGATGCCGGTGGCATACAGTAAAGTGAAATTGAGTAACAGTTGCTGTAAGGGATTAGGTAACTGCTAAGGCCCAAACTACAACTTCAAGTAGTATGCATTTATTTATGCAGGGCTTTATCTTGACATTACATCTGAAGGTGACTGACTAATAGAGAATGTTGTGAGAACTTTTTGTAAAGTATTCAACAGACTATGTAATGGTTAGGTAATGTTGTTAGGCAAAATGAATGTTCATACAATGTTCCAAAAACAATGTTCCTAATATAATAATGGTTGGCTTTGTAAAGTTCTTAGGATACCTTTAGAAATTATATATATATATATATATATATATATATATATATATATATATATATATATATATATATATATGTTTTAAGACAGTGTTGAAAGAATGTTTCTAACATTATAGAATGCCCAGGAAACCTGAACGAAACATTCCGCTAACCAAAATTTTTAGCAGTGAGGAGAGGACAGTGATCAAGTTTGATTATTTATTTACCAACTTTGTTCACTAATTAGCAACAGTTGGTCAGTGGACTAAGGCTATCTCTTGCAATGTAGTTGTAATATTAACATATATATACCCATGATAAGTTTATCTCACTTATTAGCAATATAAGAATATTTACTGACCCCTGTTTGGGGACATCCCTGATGGTAGGTCTGTGAGTGTACAGGTGTTGGAGGGAATGTATAATCACCTTTTGTTTCATTTTTACAAATATGAGTTTTATACCATTTTTATTTCACCTTGTAACACTCAGAAATCACCTAACCACAATCTTAACATGAATCTTCAATTTCCTCCAAGAGCCAATGACTGCAGATGAGGTAAACATTTAGAATGAGTCATTTTAACCCAAACTCTCTTTTTCTCTCTGAATTCTTTTCTCAGGCTGCTGTAAATGGTGACATGTCCACAGTGGAGGGTTTGTCAGAGAAGGACAGCGGACTGGAGATGACCAATGAGAACAGCCCCTTAACGGGGGCAGAACCACCTTCACCGTTTAGCCCCAAACAGAACGGAGGCGCAGCATCGCCTGCAGGTAAATATGCACAGATACCAAATCCCACGTTGGTATATACAATGAAGTGCATATTGCATAGCGCAGATACGCGCATGCAATACTCTGAGCTTTGACAATACTGACATACAACTTCTTGGCACTGTTTCTCTGTCTCTTCTCAAGACCCACCAAGAGGGAAACTATAAGGACTATAACTATAACATGTTGGAATATGCCTTTGCATTTTTAAAACTAATTCACTGTCATTTTCTCTCTCTCTCTCAGATGAGAGTGTGAACAGCCTGAGGAGGAAGAGATCTCGGAAGCGTTCTGAAACAGATTACGAGTGTGCCTGGGACTCGTGCAGTGAGGTCTGTGCTCACCACTCTGAGATTTCAGAAAATGTGTTGGTTTTGTGTATTTGCGTGGTTTTGAATTTTCATTAATACATTTAGCAGGAGACACACATTATGTACATCCAATTACAATCCAAATTGCATGTACATTGGTATGTGTTCTGGGATTTTCTTAATTTGTATTTTTCTGAACTTGTGTTTTCAGTGGATTCAGAAAGTATTCAGACCCCTTTACTTGTTGCACACTTTATTGTGTTGTGGATTTCATTCTGAATGGATATAATTGCAATTTTTACCCATCAATCTACACTTAATCGCCCATAATGATGAAGTGAAAACATGTTTTTTGAAAATTAATTAAAAAAAACAAAAACTGAAGTCTCTTATTCGCAAAAGTATTCCCTTTATTCAGTACTTTGTCGAAGCCCATTTGGCAGCAATTACACCTACAAGTCTTCTTGGATATGTCTCTACAAGGTTTGCACACCTGGATTCGGGAAGTTTCTCTTATTCTTCGTGAGGGATCTTCTAAAGCTCCGTTAGATTGGATGGTGTGTGTCTGTGAACTGCCATCTTCAGGTCTCTCCACAGATGTTCAATGGAGTTTAAGTCTGGGCTTTGGCTGGGCCACTCAAGGACATTCAGAGACTTGACCCAAAGCTACTCCAGTGTTGTTTTGGCTGTATGCTTAGGGTCATTGTCATGTTGAAAGGTGAATTATCACCCCACTCTGAGTTTGCGTGCAATCTGCAAGAAGGTTTGTTCAAGGATGTTCCTGTATTTGGCTGCATTCATCTGTCCCTCTCCCCATCCCTGCCACTGAGAAACACCCCCATAGTGTGATGCTGCCACCATCATGTTGTATTAGCCAGGTGATGCACAGTTCTTATTTTTTCCCCAGACATAATGCTTGCTGTTCTGCCCAAAGAGTTCAGTTTTCATCTCCTCAGATCAGAGAATCCTTTTCCACATGTTGCCAGAGTTCTTTATGGCATCATATATACTTTTTACTCAGCAGTAACTTCCGCCTTGCCACTGTACCATGAATGCCTGATTTATGGAGTGCTGCAGAGATGGTTGTCTGTCCAACAGGTTCTTCCATCTCTGCACAGGACTTTTGGAGCTCTTTTAGAGTGACTGTTGGGTTCTTTCTTACCTCCCTGACCAAGGCCATTCTTTCCCGGATGCCCAGTTTGGCCTAATGGCCAACTCTAGGAAGGCTCGAGGGTGGGCCAAGAGGTCACTGAGGCCCTGGGAACACTCAAAGCCTTAGAAATTGTTTTATATCCTTGCCTTGATCTATGCCTTGCCACAATTTGATCACGGAGATCCACAGACAGTTCCTTGGACTTCATGGCTTGGTTTTTGTCCTGGCAATGCATTGTAAATTGTGGGCCCTTATAGACCTTGGTGTGTGCCTTTCTAAACTATATCCAATCAATTCAAATTGCAAACAGGTCAACTCCAATTGAGTCCTAGACACGTCTTGAGAATAATTAAAGCAAACAGGATGCACCTGACCCCAATTTGGAGAGACACAGCAAAGGGTCTGAATACTTTTTTGATTTTTAATAAATTTTTGAAAATCTCTAAAAACATGTTTTCACTTCGTCGTTATGGGCTAGTAAGTGTTGATTGATTGGTAAAACTGGCAATTATATCCATTCAGAAATAAATCCATAACACAATAAAGTATGCAACAAGTAAAGGACTCTGAATACTTTCTGAATCCACTGTATGTTATAATAACATTCTGGCTGCCAAAGAGATTGTTCTGAAACCTGATAGTGGAAGGAATTTAGAAAATTCGGTAGGGGAAAAAAACGTTAGCTCCTATGCAATGGACTGTATAGCTTTGTGTTGCTTCTCCACCACCACTGTCTGTGTGTGTGTATGTGCATGTTAGAGATACTCAGCAAGACAGGTAGACTAGCTGAACAGGTTCCCCCTGCAATTTGGTCATGGGTAGGAAATTGTTCCTCTAAAAATGTCAGTTAATCAGATAAGTTAGCACTGAGAAATTACATGTGTGTGCATGCGTGTGTTCTAGTAAAAAACGTATATTAGTAATAAATTATGTCATTGCAGGAAAAGTCTGATCTGGATTCAGGCTGTGGTTCCGGTCTTAGAGAGAAGCCTCCTCCTAGGACCATCTTCCAGGCTGGTCTAACAGCTCAGACGAAACCCCGTAACAGAGAGAGGGGCCGCGGCAAGCAGGAGCCCAGGAGTCTGGTAATGTGAGCACACACACAAATGCAACTTTCTACACACTGAAGACAAATGAGTTCCTATCATCAACCTATCATTATACACATATACCTTAGGACAAAATGTTGTGCAATGCAATGCAACAAACAGCAGCTCAGTACATATAACTGCATAAAGTGCAAATAATTGTATGCCATACATGTATACTGTAAGTGCAATGTATAAAACTACAGGACCAGCTAAATGACAAGTGCAGGACAATACAATAAAGATAATACACAGGAATGTATAAATATCGACACCAATAACACTAACTACACGTTCAGTAGCAGGAACATAAGAGTTGATCTATGAGTGTGATTGCTTGGGACCATCATAAGTAGCAACTGGGTGAGAATGGCAACATTAACTTGTATATACATACAAGTAAACTTAACATCTTAATGCATCCAGAGCTACTCTATGTTCACATTCTGGCTGTTATTGCTTCTATTTTAACACCTCATTCACAGTGACTGGTTTGGCAGAAGCTGTACATAATCTAAGGATGTTAATAAATGGAAGAAAAGCATTTAATAATTGATCTGGTGAAGTCTTCTCTACGGACACCTTTACATGACATATAAAGGGGTATACAGAAGGAGTCTTGGGCATCATTGCTTTGTAGTGGCCAGTTTTCCAAGTTTTCCACCGTAGCAGAGTCTTCAGGACTTTGCGTTTTCCATTTTTTCCACTGCGTGAGGGAACAACAGTTGATAGCTGCTATAACATAAGTGATAACAGGAATTTAACTTGTCTCGTGGACATTCCACAACATTAAATGTAACTATAAGTGGTTAAAAAGCATGTCATTCAATAATAAATAAAAAAAAATTGTAATCATTGGTAAATTGCTGTGATATGAATAAAACACTTTGGTTCGTGCTGTTATATCAAAATAATCCACTTTGGGAAGCATCACACCACCGCGGCATGGATTATTTTCGTATAACAGCACACTGTCCTGTTTTATTCCTTACTTAGCTTGTTTTTTTTTTTTACATCCCATTATATTTAAAGCAATAAATTTCTGCAGTCAGGTTGTCTTTTAAACTGGTATGCTTAGCCAAAAGGCCTCTAGTTCCCATGTTTTTTAAAGAATTATGAAGAAATTAAGACACCCCATGAAAGCCTGTGGTTTTTTTAACATAGTTATACATATGGACATTTGATCTTCATTTTAACAATATTGGGAGAATCAAGTAATATAACTAAATAAATGAATCCAAAGAAAAGTCTTTTTTAAATTATTTGAAATCTTTAATTAAAAAAAATCCAATTTCTTGTGAGGAAAAAGTAAGGACACCCCCACATTTATTTGTACTTAAAATGGCTAAAATTACCTACAGGTGTATCACATCAGGTGCAAATTATTAGAACATCGTTACAGAGCATTTTGAAGGAGGCTTGCCTTATTTAAACCTCACACATTTAGTTTGGTTTGCTCTTAATTGTTGAAGTGAGAGGTATCACTGTGGTGATATCCAAAGAGCTCTCTGAGGCCTTCAGAAAGAAGATTGTTGATGCTTATGAGTCTGGTAAGGGATATAAAAAGATCTCAAAAGAATTTGTAATCAGCCATTCCACTGTCCGGAAAATCATTTACAAGTGGAGAACATTTAAATCAACTGCCAACATGGCCAGGTCAGGCCGTCCAAGCAAATTCTCCCCAAGAGCAGACCGCAAGATGCTTAAAGAAGTCTCTAAAAACCCTAAAATATCATCATGGGACCTACAGCAAGCTCTTGCGACAGTTGATATCAAAGTGCATGAATCTACAATCAGAAAGAGACTGCACATCTTTAATTTAATTTAATTAAAGGAGGTGTGCAAGGAGGAAACCTTTGCTGTCTAAGAAAAACATGAGGGCAAGACTGAAGTTTGCCAAAGAACACATAGACAAAGGCCAAGACGTCTGGAATAATGTGCTTTGGACAGATGAGTCTAAAATTGAATTATTTGGACACCATAACAGAGGGCATGTTTGGCGGAAACCAAATACAGCATTTCAGCAAAAGAACCTCATACCAACTGTGAAACATGGAGGTGGAAGTGTTATGGTTTGGGGATGCTTTGCTGCAGCAGGACCTGGCCAGCTCAGGATCATAGAGTCCACTATGAATTCTGCATGTATCAGAAGGTGGTTGAGGAACATGTGAGACCATTTGTCAAAAAATTGTTGCTGAAGCAGAACTGGACCTTGCAACATTAGATTAGATTCAACTTTACTGTCATTACACAGTATGAATACAGAGTAACGAAATGCAGTTTAGCATCTAATCAGAAGTGCAAAAAGCAGCAAGTGCAGTATGTACAATATAAACAGTAAAGGGAATGTACAGTATAAACAGTAGTAAATAAACAGAATGTACAGTTAAGACCTGTTATGTACAGACATGACAATGACCCAAAACATACCAGTAAATCCACCAAGGACTGGCTGAAAAGTGAAAAATGGAGAGTTCTGAAATAGCCAAGTCAAAGCCCAGATCTAAATCCTATTGAGATCCTGTGGGGTGATTTGAAAGGGACTGTGGGGTGATTTGAAACCCCTCAAACATCACACAGCTGAAAGAATTCTGCATTGAGGAGTGGGGGAAACTTTCTTCCAGTCGATGTCAGAAACTGGTCACTACAAGAACTACAAGAAACGTCTAACTGAGGTTATTTCAGCCAAAGGGGGAACACTAGCTATTAGAGTATAGGGTGTCCTAACTTTTTCCTCAGTTGAAATACTCATTTTTGTTGATTTCTTTTGTTTAATAAGTGAAAACAAAGTGATTTTTTGTTGTTTACATGCAATTAAATCACTTTCATCTACAGGTACAAATTAAAACAAGATCAGAAATTGACATGTTGATATTTCTTAATAAAGAACTGAATATTTAATGGAGTGTCCTAATTTTTTCACGATTGTATGTATATGTATGTATATATATATATATATATATATATATATATATATTAAAAACTGTATTCAGCTTTATTGAGTTGCCCAACCTCTTACTAAAAATCACAGAGGCATCAGGGATGAGATAAAGTAAGTACACATTGTCTATCAGAAGCAAAAATGAAATGAGACTAAATCAGTCCATGCAAAATAACAGGATGGCCACTCTATCGCAGTTTGCTTGTCAGCTTTTTATTAAACATCTCTCGTCAGATCAGCCTTTGCCACTGTGTTTTGAGCCAGTCCTTTCTCTGTTAGCTCTCGTATAATCTGTCTCACGTGTTTCCATGTCAGCTTTCAAGCATCTTCTTTCTAGAAGACCTATGAGAAAGATTTAATACTACATCCTTTGGGTTATACCCTCTTTTTACCTCATGTTCAAACAACTGTTTCCTAAAAGCAACAATAGCAGCTTAAAAAGTAAATATTACCACAGCCATGCGAGCTGGCACTGCCTGAGGCACTATTATGACAAACCACACTCAACAGAGCACCGACCATCTCAAATTCTTAGGAAAGGAAAATGAATAGGCATCTCCTTCAAAGCCCTTTCTCTGAGGCTTTGTGATACAGCTTGTGGTGCTGTTTATGCTGAAGCCCAGGCCGAGCTATTTTGTGAATCAGACTTGATCACGCAAAGCGTGAGCAGTGTACATCTACTCTGATTTGGAGCAATTTACTCGTATTTGTAGAGAAATATCTTCGATGAAGTGGATAAATGAATACCAGATTTTCAACTGTATAATTTTCACATTATATATTCTTTTTTTTTTTTTAGCATGCATTAGCATTGACTTCAAGACATATGCATTTATACATCATAATCTTTCATGTTAAAGTAATTTTTCTTAATTTGTGACCTGTTTCCAAAAAAAAAACAAAAAACAAATGTCAATTCTGAACTGGATACTCCTTCCTTTTTGTAGATATTCATACTGTAAGGTAACTGCTTTGCACTTGTAAAGCAGTTCCTGGACAACTTGTACAAAAACAAAGTCTGGTTCAGGCAGGTTAACTAATCATAGCTTTTAGTGCAGGTGCTTGTTCATTGCAGTATATTATACTTAAAGTATCTCATGACAGTCAGTGCTACATTTTTAATCTGCATTTCCGTTTCACCAGTTCAGTCCCACATCTATTGGTTTTTATCTGTGGCCCATCCACTTTCATGTTTGTTTTTCCTGCTTTGAGTCCGTTTGCCCACATAGGGGTTCTCCGGGCTCCTTTTCTTTCAGCTGCAGACATGTTAGTATTGACCCGTATCTGCTATGCGGATGATGGATATCTTAAAGGAACACTGCAACAATTTTCACCCGAATCCCTACCTAATAGTGTATGCACAATTTGCACAGGCAATAATTTCAACAAAATTGAAAGAAAAAAAAAAAAACCCAGAATCCATTTACAGGAAACTTACAAAATGGAGGGCAGATGTTGAATTTCACTGAAAAGCACAAATTGAAAACTAAATACATTACACTCTCTAAGATTTATCTAACTTTCCAACACTGTAAAAAGCAATTATGGTAAATTACTGTTTCTATGACATTTTGTGTTATCTATATGGCACCAGGTAGAAAGTGAGGCACTTTTGTGTTTGCTTGTCTGTGTTGGTAATGCATAACCCTATCTGGAAAGTTAAATTTCAATTTCTAGCCTTATTTACAAGCATCTTTGACTAATGAATGAAAGAAAATGTCTGTTAACTTGTATTAACCATCCCAAATTCCCTTTATAAGTGAGGATCACATTTTGTATTCTATTCCCAGTTCAGGGAATGTGTTGAAATTCTTTTCTGCGGTCATCACAAATATACTGCAGATAGTATTTGTTTTTCAAACTAACTAGCTCTCTTGTGTCTGTAGATTCCTAGTCTTCCTGAAGACCCCCAGCTGGAGCTGATGGAGCAGGACTCTAAAGACTCAGCTCAAAGCAGCGCTACATCCACCTCCACTACCGACACAGCCAGCCAGCCTGAATACAATGTACACACTTACACACCCACATGCCAGCACAGTGCAGCCATGTACATGTCCTCTTGTCTTGTCTTGTCCCTCTTTTTTCTTTTACACAAGACCTCAGTTATGTTTGTCCACCTGTCCTTTAAAAGTAACAAGAGACTCGCTTATAGAATAGCCCTCTTTTTAAGTGCAGACAGACGTCTTTGTGTCATGGTCTAGCCTGAGGGTTAAACTTTACAAAGCCCATCAGCTATATCTTTATAGAGCTCATTGACAACACACTCAAAGAGACAGTTAGTTCTTGAATTATGCCATTGTGAGCCAGAGATTTTAACAGAGTCTCTCTATTGACTGTAACTGCTTGTGCAGAAAAGGACTATGACACACATACACAAGTAACAAGAAATAAGAGGGCACAGTAACTACATTGATAATGTGTGTCATGCTCAGACAAGTCCTATAGATGCAGTCTTCATATCTGTCATGCTAACCAGGCTGACCATTCTCCATACTACTTCTAACAGTTTCGCTTGTTCTATTCATGCTTGTGTAAGAGGATGCAAAATATAGCATTTTCAATATAGAATGTGTAAATGTTTTTATGCTAAATCTATGTTATTATGTAAAATACATATGTTAAATTGACAGTTCATTAGGGGAGCTGTGCACAATTTGTCATTCACTATAGGTTCAATTCAATTCAATGCAATTTTATTTGTATAGCCCTTTTAACAATGGACATTGTCGCACAGCAGCTTGACAGAAATATATAAATTCAGGATATAAATTTTAAATTTATGAATTTATCCCAAATGAGCAAGCCAGAGGCGACAGTGGGAAGGAAACACTCCCTGGGACGATATGAGGAAGAAACCTTGAGAGGAACCAGACTCGAATGGGAACCCATCCTCATCTGGGTGACACCGGATAGTGCAATTATAAATAATTCCCTTCTATAACTGTATACTATATAGTCAAAAAGTGCAATTGTGTAACCTGGAAAGTTCATTATAGTTTACACATGAAGTCTATTTTGTTGAAGTTATCCATTGTTCACTGATAGATCCTTGAGTGCGAAACCGTTCATGGGAATTGCAGTCCTAAAGCTTGTCAAAGCAATTATAGTCCTAAGCCATCGTAGTAAAACTGTTCATATCAACTGAAGTCCAAAGCCATCTTCATGGTTTCTAAGTGGCACTATCCACTATCCTCATGTAACTTTGGGCTGTCTGTGTGGGGCCATCCAAGTGATGAGAAATCTAACCAGAAATATTGCATCAGGATGGATCAGACAGGTCCGGAGAGCAGAATGGATCAGGATCACAGGATAGGATAGGATAGGTGTATTATAAACATGCCTAACTTTTGGTCCACATTGTAGGTGTACATTTAAAGTCTTTTTTCATGAAAAATATTCTTCCTCATCTGTGCTCAGTTTCTGACCACAGGACTGCTACTAGGTAGATAATTTTGCTTGTTGTACTATTCTCAACACAGCAGTGACGGTTTAAAAAAAAAACCCTAATAACTCTGCTCAACCTGATAAACTCATAGCAGTACCACACACACTACCATGTCAGTGTCACTGATGTTGTAGCTAAACCTGCTAAAATGGCTAATGACTGTCAATTAAGTAATTAAATAATTTTAAAAGGTAACTTAAGGCACTTTGTCAGTCTTGGAACTTTGTGCATGTTCTTATGTAATCATCTGTCCCCTGTAGGACAATAAAGGCTTTGGAATCGGGGAGCTGGTGTGGGGCAAAATTAAGGGTTTCTCCTGGTGGCCTGGCATGGTGGTGACCTGGAGAGCCACGGGGAAGAGACAGGCATCGCATGGCATGCGCTGGCTCCAGTGGTTTGGTGATGGCAAGTTCTCTGAGGTGAGTCTGACTCTGGAAAAGACATTGTGGAGACATTACAACAAAGGTGAACATCTCCACTTATACAGTTATCAAATGATTTATTTATGGGGTGAATAATGTGTGGGGAATGTGTGTTTTGCTCGTAGGTGTCTGCAGACAAACTGGATTCCATCACAGCCTTTTCCAAGTTCTTTAATCAGTCCTCTTACACCAAGTTGGCTTCCTACCGAAGAGCCATATTCCAGGCCCTGGAGGTAAGACGGGATTCACTGGATAAATGCTTATGTTGATCATTTGAATAAACACATGGCACATAGAGGTTTCTGTAATGTAACCTCAATAGAAAATTAATGAATCAGCAGATATGACATCTGCATTCTGTTTGTCCAGCTGAGTATATATGTGTGCTTGTGTACATTTAAAAGACTGAAAGATAAGAGTCTAGGTAAACATTTATCTGAAAGCTTTGTGGAATTCCCCGACAGCTCCCTTAATTACCTTCCTCTAGTGAATAAGATGTTCTACCAAACAACACAAAGGTCAGCATGTCCAGGCACGCTCGAGAACCAGAGCCCTGCATGTCTGCGCTCCCTGCCTTGTTATTTCTCCAGATTACCACCTTTCCTGTGATGTACTATGGATAATTTGTCTCCATTTTGTCACCCATGAAGTTTGATTGATGTTATGCTTTTCAAAAAAAATCTCAGGTGTTTAATCACAGCCTGTGCGCTTTCTTATAGTGTCTCTGGGTGAGCCTGCCTACCCACTTTGTTCATTTAAATAGAAAATTAGTTAGTGCAAACTCCTCTTCTATGCTAATCTTATCAATTACTAAATTACTGCAGTAGTTGAGATTGAGTAATGCAGTAAGTCAGGTTGACATTTCTGTGTAAACTAGGAGAAGCTGTTTTTGGAGCAAGTGGAGGTAATGCAACTCAAAAAAGTAATCCATTGCCCAGCATTGTCAAATCAGCTTTTTATCTCCAGTAGATAGATAGAACATGAAGTTTTTTTTCTTTTTGTCTGCAAATAAAAATTGTGAAAATAGTACAAGTTAATGCTAATTTAGACTAAAGTCCTCTGACTATACTACTAAGTGGCCATGCTCTTTCTCATTTTGTTGATTTTTGAGAAGAAACAGTTTCCCAGAATCCACAAAAAAAAACACAAAGGAAAAATGCATAGGAATTATTCATGTTTCAAGTCATACAGCTCTCTGAATTGCCAGGCGCCATGATTCACAGGGAAGTAAAGATTCTTAAGGTTGTCTACCTTAATTTCCTCTGAGCTTATATTTTATTGACAGCTGCCATAATGAGAAGAGAACGACTCAAAATATTATTTAAAATATTATAAAAGTGAAAAACACATTGGCTATATGATTATGTATTCATAATAACTAGATAAGGAAATCATACAAGTTGATGGATAAATCAAAGGTAGCTATGGGTGATAAATGACAGGAAAAAATGTGGCTCTGTTATGCTCCGGGGGCCATTTTGTTGGCATGGTTTGGCTTGTCCCTTCAGAGGGAAGTACTTCTAGGGAAGTTATGACTGACTGCTCACTTATGATGAAACAAGGATTGAGGGTTCTCTGAATGGTTGGATGAGTATCAATGTATCATATGCTGTGCATGTGATATGCGTAGTATATGCCTTCACAGTCACCAGAACTCAACCCAATTGAACACCTATGTGAAATTTTGGACCAACGTGTTCCACAGCACCATCATAAATAGAAACAACATGCTAGTATGTTCCTAGCAAGATAGTTACTGCCCTATGATGTGTGGCAACAAGCCAGAAAAAATAAGCCAATGTCATTGCATCTTTTGTTTTGAAATGCTGCCTACATGGGAATGACACTCCTTCATGAAGCTGGATCAGGCTGTTTCAGCAGCCATTTTGCCATCACTATATCTGTGTTTTATTTCAACATACTGCTTGCTTCACTGTAATACATTCCATATTTGATATGCTTGTTTTTACTTGAAGTAGGAAATATCAGTAAAAATATTACTTCATCAAAACTCTCATTCTTTCTCCGCTATACCATTGGTTTTCTATAGATGGCTAGCATACGTGCTGAGAAGACGTTTCCTCTGTGTGAATCGGATAATCCAGAGGACCAGGTGAAGCCCATGCTGGACTGGGCTCACAGCGGCTTCCTGCCCAAGGGCAAGGAGGGCCTCAAACCCAAAGAGAACTCCTGTGAGTATGAGTGCCCTGGAACATCAACCGCTAGTCATAAACTACTACTCACAGCCTATCGATTCATCTACAGTTCCTATTAATTAATCCTTACATCAACAACATAGAGCTGATAAAGTCATCTAGCTAATCTGTACATCTTTCTTATGAGGTCATAGAGTTCACAGACTTCCAACACATGCTTACACACACACACACATATATACACAGAGGAGTTTCTCCTTTGCTCCAGCAGCTGTGCAAATCGTGATTAGTGTGAAGAAGGAAACTCAAACAAGAGCAAAATCATGTGTTTATTTAGTGCTCTTAACACACATGACTAATAGCTGAAATATGAGATTCCACACATTCAAAAACTACAGGCTTTCTCTGTGTTATGGTTTACCTTATATGCTCTTGTGTTTGTTTAGTGTACTTATTACATATGATTCAGGGCAGAAACACGAGATGAGGATCACTTGAATACTTGTCAAGGCATCTCTTATATTCTCATTGTGTGAAAGCTTGCATTCTGACGGGGGAGAGAATTAGCATTTTCGTCATTACCTGCGTGCACATTTTCAAATCAAATAATTACTGTTACATTACTAGTGGAGACAAAATCAGTTGTTCTGATGTATTTAAACATACACCTTAGAGGAAAAGTTTGTAATGGAACTCTATAATGTCTATAATGGAGGTTGTGTTTAATTTGCTTAATCTCACACCGAAAATATGAGAGAAATCTAACCTTTAATTGAAGTAAAATTATTCTAATAAAATAAAAAAGTTATCAAAAAATATCAAAAAAGTTATCAAAAATATATATTTTAACAGAACCACACAATTATTGACACCCCTAGAAATTCTTATAAACAAAATGACAAGTTTATAAGATTATAAGTTTACAAGTGACAAGCATGTTCCCATTTCGGTTTATTTTTTAAGTTTACCTAAGAGTCACACAGAGGACATACTCCCTCAGTTATCCATCCGTCAGCATGGTGGTGCAGAGATTAACATTGCCAGCTCACATCTCCAGGGTCCCCTGTTTGATCCTGAGCTCAGGTTACTCTCTCTGTTCTCCTTTGTCTGCCTGGGTTCTTCCTCCTAAGTGTGAATGTGTGTGTGTGTGTGTGTGTGTGTGTGTGTGTGTGTGTGTGTGTGTGTGTGTGTTGCACTGTGATGGAGTGGCATCTCATTCAGCGTGTATCCCACCTCCTGCTTGATGTTCCCGGTATAGGCTCTAGATCCGCGACCCTGACCAGGATAAAGAGGTTACTGAAGACGAATGAGTGATTCATCAAAATGGGGAAGATTAGAGAATATACAAATGAAATTAAACAGAAGTTTGATGACCTTCATACATTAGGCAATGGCTATAAATATAGCTACCTACCTGGAATGTCCATATCCAATATTTAATATAACCCCAAATCTACAGTTAGATGCCATCCTCATGGCAACAAACTATCTGGACGGTATGCCAGAAGATGGGTTCTTTCATCAAAGCACAAACATAAGCACCTGGAGTTCACTAGATGCTGCTAGAACTTTGACTTGAGCCAGGTTCTATGGTCATGAGGGAAAAACAGAGCTTTAGAAGTGTCCTTGGTATAAATCGAAGGATGGTTAAAGAGAAAAGAACAACATCTCCATTGTTAAGTAAGGTAGAAGATCTGTGATGCTGTGGGGCTGTTTTTCCTCCAAAGACCCAGGGAACATTCTTAGGATATGACAACTTGGACTGTATGTAAGCTACATTTGGGTTGTGGTTGGCTCTTTCAGCAGGACAATGATCCAAAGATACATTTAAATCTACACAAAAATGGTCATCCCAGTCCACTGACCTAAACCCCATTGAAAACTACCTCAGCTGCCTTTTCGCAATTCAGGGGAACAGTGGCCCTTCACCCTATCATGCAGAGTAACCCTGGCATCCTCTTTTTCTGCTGCATATACCTTATTCTTTCGGTTACTACCCACAGCTATTGAACATAGGTGAGAATAGATAATTAAAGACCCGGTAAACAGAGAGCTTTTTTCAAAGACTGAGCTCCTGCTTGACCACCACAGACCAGTACAGCAACTGTAATGCTCCTGCTGCTGACCCAATCCTTTTGTCAATCTTTTTTCCATCACCTGTGAATACAACCCCAAGGTACTTAAACTCCTCCACCAGGGGCAGCGTGTCTCTGCTCACCTGAAGAAAGCATCCTGCTCTTTTCTGGGAGAGAAATATGGCCCCTGACTTGGAGGTGCTGATTTTTATCCCAGCCACTTCAAACTTATGCTTCAGACATCTCCTTTGTATGGTGACAAGAGAACAACATAATCTTCAAATAAGAGTGTCTTCAAATAAAATTTCGGCTAACAAATAACAAGATGTTACCTTTAGCCTCCCATTCTTGACATCTTTCCATCCGTGTCTTGATATCCTGTCCATGAAAACCACAAACACGAGTGGAGACAAGAGATATTCTTGACAGAGTCCAATACCCACCATAAATGCTTTTTACTTAATGCCAAGAGCACACACCTCTCACTGTGCTCATACAGAGACTGGATTGCACAAAGTAGCAGCCCTCATATCCTGTACTCCTTCAGTATCTCACAACAAATGTCAAGGCACACAATCATAGGCATTCTCCAAATCCCCAAAACTCATGTACAGTAGATTAGCATTCTGTTCTGCTCTCTAGAACCTAAGCATAGACTGTTCCTGGGAGACTGAGTAGGGTAATTCCCCTGTAATTAGAACATGCTATCTGGTACACCTTTTAAAAAAAAGACAGGGACCACCCAGTTTCCAGGTCTGCTGCAAAACTCCATACAACACTGATTGATTGTCACCTGTTCCACTTTGTCCAAGAAAGCTGAATACTCTGAACTGCTGTTTATTGTGTATGCACAAATAACAGTCAGAGTTTTCCTCCTAGAAAGCTGAAATCTCATTGAGGCAACCCTGTTGTTCACTGGGACAAACTCTAAGTGCAACTGGAATTTGCAATATTTCTATGCAATAGAAATGACTATTTTCTTCATTTATGTCTGCATTGTACTTTTTTTTTTCCTCCCCGGAAATTAGCTCTTTTTAGAACAAATTGCTTAACTCTAGCAACTTACAAGGCAGGTATAGATTTAATATAATGTATATACTATACTATAATATAATGTACTATACTATACTATAATATAATATAATATAATATAATATAATATAATATAATATAATATAATATAATATGGGTTGAAAATGTGATTTTCAATGATTTCACAATAATTGCAGTTTGTCTCTCAGGCAGCAGAAGATAAAGTGTGCTCCTTTAAGATAAAGTGTGATTGCTATACGAGATCTCTCTCACATACCTTGCCTGAGAGGTTTCACGAGGTTTTGTGTGTGTGTGTGTGTGTGTGTTGAGTAACATGGTGGTTTGTCTTTCACAGCTGAGTGCTGTTTGTTCCCAGCAGCTCCAGAGAGCACAACACTGCAGGCTAAGCTTCTGGAGTCCAATCCACCGGAGTTTGCACCATCCGCCAAAAGGGCCCGACTCAGCATGTGCAAGGCCAAATCAGCCAGTGAGGACATCTACAGCAGAGGTCAGAGGTCATACATGGCATTGGAATTTGGTAGCCCTGCATGTACACCGTTTTGTCGGATTCACATATTCTGTATGGATAAAGACTGTGCTGTATATCTCTAAAGAACACAAAAATTCATTTTTACCAGTTGTCTTTTTTTCTGGTGATTTTGACTTAACAGTAAAAAGGTGAAGTAAAACTGGACTTTATCAATATGAAACTAACAGCATCCTTCCGAGGCATTCATCCTTCGTCAGTCACTTTTTCCAGTGTATTTGATCGAGTGCATCTTCTCCATTTCAGAACAAATGGTTCATGAAGTCTTAAAGAATCACAGAAGTATAGAAGGTATGGTTTTGCCAAACTGTACATTTCTTTCTTTTCTTTACCACATGATGATCCTGATTTTGTCTGTCTCTCTCTCTCTCTCATACACCCACAGAGTTCTGCCTGTCTTGTGGCAAGACAAGAGCAGCAACCTTCCACCCCCTGTTTGAAGGAGGCCTTTGTCAAGCATGCAAGGTGAAAACTCCATCAGACTGATTTACTTATCCTCTGAGTGACTACACTACATGTAGACATGAACAAACAAGAGGGATTGCATGTACTGTCACTCATTACAATGAACACCTGGAAACCTTTATGTCTAATTAAGAGGCAGATTGGAGCATTAGGTTATACGACACAGTTATTTACGCTCATTATGTGTTAATAAATTGGATTAGAAATAGTCTTGGGCTTCTTCCATATCTCATTTATGATGCCCTGCAAATCTTACTTACTGGTTGTCATCATTTTATGACTTGTTTGGGTTGTGTGTGTGTGTTAGGATGTATATTTAGAGATCTCCTACATGTATGATGACGATGGCTATCAGTCGTACTGCACGGTGTGCTGTGGAGGCCGAGAAGTGCTACTTTGTGGCAACGCCAACTGCTGCAGGTTCAGCATCTCACACACACACACACACATACACACACACACATTTAAATTCCATATGCAAGTTCAGAACAGTGGTAGATGTGAGTCTAAATGTGAGCTTAATATCTAGTTCTGAGTAATTACATTCAGATGAAGGTTGGACTTGATGTTTCATGTCATGCATCCATTCAGTTCTACAGGAGCTTACTTAATAAAGTTGTTTCCTACAGTTTAGCATTGAAAAATCATTGAATATTTGATTCATTTGATCTTTTATCACTATCTCACATAGTGTTACAGAGAATTTTTTACATGTTATTAACTCCTTTCAATCGTAATCATAAATTAGCCATGACTTGTTGCTGCAGATGTCATCATCTTTTCATTTTGGGGCTTCTTGCATAGCTTCTTGGTTCCAAAAATATAACTGTTAATTTTTTATCACAAGCACTGACATGACTTTGTTTCCATCTAATATGACGATATGCAGAGTACTGAGAAGATTTCTCAGAACTATAATTTACAACTATCAAATAATTTACAACAACCATAAGCACTAGGCCTTGAAAACATATTTGGACAGAGATATGTAAATCACGCTTGCAAGTTGTTTTTTTTTTGTTGCACGGATGCCACAGTGGTCATTGATGTATAGCCCTGTTATAATCATACTCCATGCACCCTTCATTTGTTCCACACATTTCTCTTTCTCATTAATAACTTGACTAGATTTCTATTTTTACTTTCCTCACTTATTTATGTGCATTCACTTGATAACATGTATCCCGTTTCCTTCTCTCATGCTCATACAGCCTCAGACATTGAGCTTCTTACGTGTCCTGCTCAATATCCTGCTCTGATGTCCTATTGTTTTAATTCTCACCTTTCCTTCCCTCCCTCCTTCTCTTTCCTCAGGTGTTTCTGTGTGGACTGTTTGGACCTGCTGGTGGGTGCAGGAGCATCGAACAGTGCACGGGATTTGGACCCGTGGCTGTGTTATATGTGTCAGCCATTGCAGCAGTATGGCGTGCTGAAGAGACGTCACGACTGGAGCCTTAAACTGCAGGAGTTCTTTGTCAATGACAATGGACAGGAGTTTGTGAGTCCTGGGTCACTGCATAATAATAACCTTTCTAATTCTTTTTATATATACAATATATAGCACTTTTCGTACATTACAGTGTTAAGAAATGCACTGTTATTCTTGTTTAATGTTAACTTTCTTAACTTTATAGTCTGTCAGGCCTTTTTACATGTTTGTTTCATTTTGTCCCCTAAGGAAAGTCCAAAGATTTTCCCAGCAGTCCCAGCAGAACAAAGGCGTCCAATTAGAGTTCTGTCACTGTTTGATGGCATTGCCACAGGCAAGTGTTTTTGCATATGTATCTGTTTATGCATGCATGAAATTTTTAAGTTGCAGTAAAGGAATCCTTCAGTTTTGTGTGGTTATGTGTTAGCAAGGGAAAAAAGGTAGTCTGTGAAATGATACTCCTTTAGACCTTAAACATTGACTTTCATCAAAGTTTTCTACAAAAATATGTGTTTTACATACATGTATAATTGTATAAATGTATAACTCAGCCATTCAGGGACAAGACTACTTTTTAAGAGGAAAAAATGTTTGGTTACGTGCTAGCAAAGTAGAAAAAGGATAAGCAACCCGAGATGGTTTTTACTGCTCCATTGTAATTACAGCTTTGGCAAGACATTCTTTCATTTCTGTCTCCTCCTAAAACCTTTAGCATTAGAGCGGCTTTAAATACTGCCCTTACACTTCTATTATACATTTTCTGAGTGTTGGCTTTTTTTCGTGTATTTTTTCGAGTATATTGCGTTAAAAAAGCTGGATTATTCCTTAAAACATGCTTCAGTCAGATTACAGGTCACTTTCAGGAAATGTTGTAAAGAAGTATTTATTTCTTGGCCCGTGGCTTTTAGGTTATCTGGTGCTGAAGGATTTGGGTTTTAAGATTGATGCGTACATTGCCTCAGAGGTGTGCGAGGACTCCATATCCGTGGGAGTCGTCCGACATGAAGGAAAAATCCAATATGTGAACGATGTTCGAAATATCACCCGGAAAAATGTAAGTAGAGAAGTCATGATCCCTTTGGCAATGTTCTCAGTCAGCTGAGTTCAGTCTCTGTCATTCTAAACCATGTCCCACAGACACCTCTAGTTTAGAATGTTAACTGCAATCATATTCTCTCTCTCTCTCTCTCTCTCTCTCTCACACACACACACACACACACACACACCTGGTCTAAACCTGTTATTTGCTTTGTTGTGAGTTGCATGTCCCAACAGCTCTTGATAAGAGCAATCAGTCCACCGGAGAGGAGTCTGGCTTTTGTAGTCCCTCCTCCCCATCACTTCCTCCCTGTTTGGCTTTCAGTTTCTGCCTCCCCCTTTCTCTTGTCCACCATCATACATACACACACACACGCACGCACACATACTCTGCTCCCTGGAGCACAAAGCATTCCCAAATCCCTCCTTTACACATTCACTCATTCACTCCACCAGCCACCCTTTCATCCATTCATTGATCTCCTCGCTCAGTCACCAGTTCACCCCATTGTCATTCTGCAGAGCCTGGATTGAGGTGGGAGGGGAAAAGGGAGGAATGAAAGGGCACCAAAGAGAAGGGGAGGGCAGGAGCCTGGAGCTGGATGGGGGAAGCATGAAAAGAGGCTGAATAGAATCCAGCTGCATACACTCTCTTTCACACACACACACACACACACACACGCACGGATATGCCTGTGATATCAGAGAGTTCTCGCAGACAGTGTGGGTTGTGTCTGTCTGTGTGTTTCCTAATCTCTGTGTTTGTGCACACACTCGAGATGTGTCTGTGTTCTCCATGCCCCAGTGACCTCTAATCACACAAAGTGTGATCACAATTTGTGTGCATGTGTTCACTGACATGAAGGGATTTCCTGTTACTCATTGGCTTTATGCTGCTTGTCAGTGCAAGACTCAATGTTTGAAATTCTAAGACCTGCGAATGATATAACTTTTAGTACACAATGAGTTTGAATGGCATTTGTGGTTAGGCTTTGCTTTTTTTAATTAACAATTGTGAACTTAAAAACAGGTAGAATTGCAGCAGCATTTCCTCAGCCACAGAAGAAACTGAGAGTTGGGATATGAGTGTTGGGTGGAGAGAGGTGGAGGTGTAATGGGCTGATTAACACTATGTGGTGCTGTTTTGGCTTCCACAGATTGCAGAGTGGGGACCGTTTGACTTGGTGATTGGTGGAAGCCCATGTAATGATCTGTCAATTGTCAATCCAGCCAGGAAGGGCCTTTATGGTGAGGCATCTATCTATCTATCTATCTATCTATCTATCTATCTATCTATCTATCTATCTATCTATCTGTTAGTCTATCAGTCTATCTAAATTTCTAAATATCTGTCTGTCTGTCTATCTATCTATCTATCTATCTATCTATCTATCTATCTATCTATCTATCTGTCTGTTAGTTTATCAGTCTGTCTAAATTCCTAAATGTCTGTTTGTCTATCTATCTATCTGTCTATCTAGGAAGTAACTGCAGTATACTTTCATCCACAGATAGTGGATGTAGTAAAAAATTACACTGAACATGGCATGCTAAAACAATAATACACAAACCATCAATAAAGTTCTATCAGGTGGCTGCACCTTACCAGCTTACCTTGGCAATTAATTTTAAATGGCTTGAGGCTTTTGTTTTCTAATAAATCACAACATAAAACACGCTGTGTGTGTCCTGTTTGCAGAAGGGACTGGCCGCCTGTTCTTTGAGTTCTATCGCCTGCTGAGCGAAGCAAAGCCAAAAGAGGGAGAAGACCGGCCCTTCTTCTGGATGTTTGAGAACGTGGTTGCGATGGGCGTCAATGATAAACGGGACATTTCCCGCTTCCTTGAGGTTTTTGTTTCTCCCAAATGTTTCTCCCATGTTTCCCCCATTGGGAATCATCTTCTCAAAGCCAAACAGATCTGCTGAGATTAAATGTTTGATTGATTAATAATTGATGCTGGAGTGCAGAAATTGCAATTCACTTTATTGCTGTGGTCATTTTTAATAATCTTCCTCTAAGATTGTGACATTTCAGTATGGTATACTATTCCTTCAGAAGGGAGTAGGAGCTGTTGTTTTACCTATGCATTTGTGTATTTAACATGTTAATGTGTTTGTGCTTGCTTATGTGTTTGTAATCCAGTGTAATCCAGTGATGATTGATGCTATTGAAGTGTCAGCCGCTCACAGAGCACGATATTTCTGGGGCAACCTGCCTGGAATGAATAGGTAATATATATTTTTCTATTGTTTCTCTGGTTTACCTGAAGCAAGTAAAGTACAATGGCTGCTGAAGGCTTCTTAACAAGTAGACGTAATTTCACATATTGACTACTGGGAAAAGATACCGGTTTCTGATTTCCACGTCTTTAGATATCTTAGTTATACACTTGTAAAAAAATGACTTTAAAAATGACTTTAATTTATCTAGACCTTCTTCATCAAGTGGTGAGTGTGAGGTTTGTGAGTTCATCCTAAAATGATATTCAGCATCCCACAATCCCCTTATTCACTGCATCTGGACATGTGCTTTGAACATAGTTCCAGTTGATGATTCCAATTTAGCCAATTATGTGCCAATGCATCCTGGCCTAAAGCGTCTCTCTTTGCCCTGTCCATGAACCACGTTGGATGAGTTGTCTGTCTGTTTGCAAACAGATCAACTTCCTCTCTGCTGTAGGTGTCCGAATGGATTTGTCAATTCCCACATATAGGCTTGACAGACAACAGACAAATTGGCTAAATTGGCTAGGGTTAAATACCTTTAACCTAGGGTTAAAGACCAACCACTGTCACCATTATGAACGATACTGCAGTGCATTTAACAGACTAAGCAACCAGTGCTGCTGCTCCATTGTGCCTGAACAGACCATGGTTGCACTTGTTGATGTTACTGAAGGGCACTCAAACCAGACGTACTCTCCCAGATGAACAGGTCACTCAAGTGTGGCATTTGCATTTGGTATCTGTTGCTGCTAACTCTCAATATGAAGGGCAAAGAGCTGTCGCTGCCATTGATGCAAGCATCATTAGGTTGAAAAAGCAAAACAAACCAATCAGAGAACAAGCAAAAACATTAGGTGTGCATCCTGCGACTTCCAGAGCTGGTTCACCCACCTCAACATCACTTGCAATCTTTGGCCACATAGCACCAGAATAAGGCGGTGAATAAACAGCAGTATTTCCGTAGGCTGTGAGGGGTGCTTTGTGCATTGCTTACTGCATTATGCAGCAGTTAGGACAGGGCTCTGTAAGTATGTCATCTTCATCATCCAACTCCATCGGGGCTTGGCAGAACAAAGAACTTGCCCTGAAATATTCAAGAGGTTGGAAAAGTTGACATGCTCAACAATTCACACAAGTTTATGATTTTAAAACTAGTTACTCTGCCTCGGAGTGCCCATGCAGCTACACGCTAACTTAAACAATAGTCCCAGATCTTGTTCAGCAATACAATCAGTCATGGCAAGATTAGTAAAGTCAAATATGAGTATTGCCATCACCTACAGTGCACCTCAATGCTCTCTCTCTGACAGTGCAGATTTTAACAGTAACAAAATGAGCAAAAATCGAAAGATGAGAGTGCTATACTCAGTGTCTTTGAAGCCATTTCCTCTACTTGATGAGACCAGAATGGGAAAGGGAATGAGTTTGATGTAGCAGTGACCTTTTTAGTATACCCATATGGAGTCACCATCATGAGTTGATGACTCGCCATCAGCTCCAAAATTGGTACTCGGCAAGGAAATGAGCAAATGTTCAGAAAGAAAACACCCTGCAATCTAGAACAAGAGGAAGCAGAATAATATTTATTGAAACAGGCACACAAAGCCTTTTCTCACTCTTGGAGATCCTGCTAAAGGCAATCAAGAGTCTGGACAAATATGACAAGGACTGAAATAACCTTTTAGTTTTCTTTTTTCTTCTTCTTCTTCTTTTTTTTTAACAAAGACATTTTCAATACTGAGTCATTTTGTCCCAAGCATATGCTGTACATGGCATAGTACTATAAAGCTTACTGTAAGAAACTCCTCTGTTGTAGGCCTCTCTGTGCCTCTGGCATGGATAAGCTAGAACTACAGGACTGCCTGGAGCATGGCCGCGTTGCAAAGGTAATCTTCCCCTTTCAGCATCTTTCAAAATTTTTACTGAACATACTGAAGATATGGTCAAACAGCCATCACCTTCAGAGACCCACACTGGATTCTATTATTACTCACTGCATTATTCACCAACATAGTACCTTGAAGTGTGCTTTTATGAACTTTGGCCTTTTGTAAACTCTTTGTGAAGTAACACTTTATCACCGTGTGTCTCAAGTTTGGAAAGGTGCGTACCATCACAACCCGCTCCAACTCCATCAAGCAGGGTAAAGACCAGCATTTCCCTGTCATCATGAATGGCAAAGAGGACATTCTGTGGTGCACAGAGCTTGAGAGGTGAGCACCATTTTAGATCAAAGTAGCATTATTTTATGTACCCAGGTAGGACATGTCACAATGACCCATAATTATATTTCTATATTGAATATAGAATTTACAATATAGAATTGCTTGAAAAGAAATTTCACTCAGAAAATTACACACTCTAATTAATTGTACTAAAGGAATCTAATTATAAAAACATGCAAGGTACAGGGTGACTGTAAGAGATAAATGACTCAATAAATTGGCTCATTTTGTGTATATGTACATACAGTATATGAAAATTGTGAGGAACTTTTCACCTACTTGAAAAAAATATTGGCGCTCATCAATCATGCTGTATCAAAAATGCAGTTGCTTCAGCTACTTAATTAATAAATCCAATATCAGGAACATTATGTTTTCAGAGATTTAAAAAGTTACAGAAAAGTTTATTGCTATGTCATAAGGATAATTTGCTGCAATATACAGTATGTTATTTTAACCAGGTTGTGGCAGTAAGAGCAATTTTAGTGAACATTTAATAGTTAATCTTTATCATTTATGTGCTAATCACACTTAAATATAAAAAATCACACAAAGATACAAACTCCAGGCCTGACTTAAAAATGAAAAAGGTTTGAGAAGCTATGATGTATAGTACCTTTAATAATTTAAGCTGATAAAATATATTGTCATTTAAATGGTCTTCTCTTCTCTTTTAGGATTTTCGGGTTTCCTGTCCACTACACAGACGTGTCCAACATGGGACGCGGTGCCAGACAGAAACTGTTGGGTCGTTCATGGAGCGTACCAGTCATCCGACATCTCTTTGCCCCTCTGAAGGACTACTTTGCCTGTGAATAACAGCCAAAAAAGGTGTCCAGTCCACTCAGGCCAAAGTCACACTGGCTTAATACCTACAGCGACAGAGCACCAAATGGCTTCACAAGACACAGGGGAACTCGTGAGCTTTAGTTATTTTTGTCTCGTTAGAGACACAAGCAAGATTTTGTCCAGCAGGTGATGCTGTTGCTTTGAGCCAACTAGTCTCATGTATGGTTTTTAAGGGCCTACTTAAGGTAGGACAAGAGGCTGTTTTACTAACAGATGACCATACACCTTCAAACTCATAACATTTTACATAAAAGTACTTGATTTTCAGGGATCTTGTTTCACTTAATGATGCCTTTTCTACCTTGACAGACAGAAATGCTGGTGAACAGGTTTAAAGATCTCATCTTGACAGACAAAGCTGACATTCTGGCAAAGATTAACATTGTATCTGATTTAATGGTTAGGTGATGTATGTGTACTGAAATCCCATGTTTTTTTTCTGTGAGCTATGTGCCATCAAAATCTGCATTATTATAGTTTACTTTTTTTTTTTTTAAACTATTCTTCAAGGACTTTTTGCAGTTCAATATTTTAGTTTCTAGTAGAAAGATGTAGGAAGATTTAATGTCCCTTAACTTTTTATTGCTTCTCAAAGAATTGAAACGTTGATTATTTGCCAAAATGTCAGAGTTGTTTACAAGTAGAATGAGTTATTTAAGAGCTTGAGGTATTTAAGCATGGAAAAAAAGAATTCAGTTAGTCACGCCAAAGATCAAAACACCCAGACTGAATCTTAATTTCAAGTCACAACATGATTCTTTAGAGTTTGGACTTTTCCCAAAAAGGGAAAGGTTGACAATTTTTTTTTATAATATTTTGTTGTTATTGTTGTTGTTGTTGTTGTCGTTTGTGTAGTGACTGTGGATTGTGTGACCTTTGACAAGCATTTGTAATGCATTCCTTGTACTATAGGTCTTTTTACTCAAAGAAATACTTGAAATGAGTGCATCAGTGCAAAAGCTAAGCTGTGAGCCCACAATATATATCTTTGCAAACATGTTTTTCTACAAAGGACTTTCCATACATTCAAGGGAAAAAAAATCTTTAAAAGATAAAGCATTGTAAAACAAAGCCAAATTGTTTTACAAAAGCCAAAAGCCAAACAAAGTACAATTGCTAGATAAGCAGTTTATCTGATATTTTATATTTTTAAATTTATTACCAGTAATGTCATGAGTATAAAAAGAACATGTCACATCCAGGTCTTCGTAACAAAAAATCAAAATGCAGTAATTACAAATAACACACAGGGTACTGTTTTTATATGTTTACATTCCTAACTAGTTTTTTAAGGTCTTCACATAGACCTTTACTGGAACTGTATTATGAAAGCGTCTTCCTGAAAGATGAGGACTGATTTTGAACTAAAAAGTATCCAAGTTTTTTTACTGCTGTTTCTTTATTGTATTGGGTGCTCTGTCATAACAGGTTGCATTTTTGCGCTCCTTCCTTTTACATTCTTTTTTTAGTATCATTTTCAAATGTTTTTTTAAACTTATGGTGCCTTTTGAAGTACAATATACCTTGGAGCCTGTTTGATTGCTTTAAAATAGAAAGTAATACTTAAGCTCTACATATATGTGCTTCAGAACGACTACTGTCCAGAATTAAAGCTTGAATATGATGTTAACTGTTTAAAAACAGTATGCTGAAATATCTTTGTTTTAGTATATCATGTAAGATAGAAGTTTTCTATCACTTACAATTGCATTATAAAATGACAACTACAAACTTCTAATAGCCCAAATGTAGGTCTATGTAAAAATAGCACAAAGTACTGCCTACTTTTCACATTTTGTAGACTTTATATTGTAGTGTTTTAATATTTTTTTAAGTTCTAACATTTTATGTAGTTGTTCTTTTAATATGATGCATAAATATTTGTCATCTGCTTGCTATTTGGTAAAATAAAAACACATTAGCACTGAAAACTTACATATTAACAGTACATTTTATACAAAGTCCATGTTGGAGCATTTTTGATAAGTACTCCATGACTTTATTTTTATACTTTTGTACTCATTTGTATGCTTTTGTATACCTTTTTTATTTTTTATTCATAACTATATGTAACAAAATGTTGTTAGTGGCATTGACACCAATAAAGAAGACACAACCTTTACTGTACTATACAAAAGTGTGCTGAGTGTTTACACTGACAATTATTTATTTGGCAAAGGTGATGTGGAATCCCATCCATGCATAAGGCTGTTAAAGGAGCCGACAGTGATACAAGTGCTGAAGGGCTACATTTCCATCCAATCAGACAAAATGCAAAACAGTCGCAGGAAAAACAGCATGACAACTAATACCATATGCTTTTAGACACACAAATACACATGAACACTCACACACACTCACACACACTCTCACAGGGACACAGGGAGAAAAACACGAATTACACAAAATTTGTCTACATACAGGACAAGGAACATGGACCATCAATCACCCGAACAGATGTTCAGCAAAGAGAATATTCTTAGACAGGCATACACAACATGCTCGGATGGAGAAAGGTGCAGTGCAAATTACACTGGGTACATAATTCCATTATTAGAGTCCAGATTAAGAACATACTTCCATGTGGTGAAGGTATCACCGGGCACAGATCCTTCACAGAGGATATGATTGCTCTAACTGTGGCATAGTGCTGGTGAGGCTGGTTTGAGTATTTCAGAAACAGCGGATTTTCACACACAACAGTCTATAGTGTTTTCACATAATGGTGTGAAAAACAAAAAATTCAAGTGAGCAGCAGCTCTGCCTCGTTGACATGCCTCGTTGATGAGAGAGGTCAGAGGAGAGTGTCCAGACTGGTTTGAGCTGACAGGAAGTGATGTCAAACTTTGAGGTGAATGGGCTACAACTGGAGAAGACCACATCACGTTCAACTCCCGAATATGAGGCTATATCGAGCATAGGCTAACCAAAAAGGACAGCTGATTTGAAAAAGACCAGGTGCCATTCACCCACTGAACTTCAGCTCACTGGATGGTTTTGTGTTTTTTTTTTTTTTGGACCAATCTGTATAAACTCTGCTGTGCATGAAAATCCCAGGAGATCAGCAAATGAAATGCTCAAACCAGCCTGTCTGCCACCAAAAAACATGCCACTCAGAAAATATATTTTTTCTGTAACATTTCCTGGAGATCTTCTACATTATGTGCATGATTTTATGCACTGCGTTTCTGCCACGTTTGGCTGATTAGACAACTGCATGAATAAACAGGTGTCAGTGGTATATACACTCCCCACGTACTTTACTAGGAACACTTGTACACCTACTTATTCATGCAGTTATCTAATCAGACAAACATGTGGCGAAGGCACAGTATATAAAATCATGCATATAACGTACAAGAGCTTCCAGGAAGAATATAGTAACTCATAAGAACTTGTTACAACCGTAGTGAGCAGAAAAGCATCTCAGCATGCACAAAACATCTAACCTTGCGGTGGATGGGCTACAACAGCAGAAGACCACATCAGGTTCCACTCCTCAGATTCAACAAAAGTAGACAGTTGAAGATTAGGGGAAAAAAATCACCTGATCTTTTTCCAGTCTTCAACTGTCCAGTTTCACTGAGTCTGTGCCCCAGATTCTTACTCTTGGCTGACAGAAGTGGAACCTAATGTGCTCTTCTGCTGTTGAAACCCATTCATCTCAAAGTTTGATGTGTTTTGCTTTCTGAGATGCTTTTCTGCTCACCTTGGTTGTAAAGAGTGCTTATTTCAGTTACTATAGACTTCCTGTCAGCTCAGACCAGTCTGGTGATTCTCCTCTGATCTCTCTCATCAACAAGATGTTTCAGCCTGCAGACCCTCGACTCACAGGATGTTTTTAGTTTTTCGCACCATTTTGTGTAAACTGTAGAGACTGTTGTGTGTCAAAATCCCAGAAGATCAGCAGTTTCTGAAATACTCAATCCAGCCCATCTGGTACCAATTGCCATGCCATGGTTAAAGTCACAGAGATCACATTTTTCTTCAATCTGATGTTTGATGTGAACTTTAACTGAAGCTCTTGATCTGTTTCTACATGCTTTTATGCATTGTGCTGCTGCCACATGAATGGCTGACTAGATAACTGCATGAATGTGCAGGTGTTTCTAATAAAGTGGACAGCGAGTGTACATATACCAGAGTTTCATACGTACTCACAGGATTTATAGTCAAAGGCTTTAAATGTGTATGCACTTCATACAGAAGACTGTTTCAGGTGTATATCTGTGAGCATATTTAGTGGCATAGTTTCATAGTTAATATGTATTCATCTGCAAAAAATGCTCTCTAAATACCGCCCTCGCGCCATGGCTAGTCAAGGGCTAGCATATCATAGATATGATATTAGTAGCTACACACAGTGAGCGTTCTTAAACAGTATAAATATGTTTAAATATGTTTGAGACTTCTTCAACTCGTTTACTTGTGGTCGTCAAAAGTTGTCGAAACTGTCATTACTTAACGTTGGCTAGTTAAAGTTGTTCATTGTTAGAGTAGTTTGTTTAATCTAATAAACTCGATATTAGATTATTAACCAGTCAGTGTTTCGCAAATACTGTAGCCTTAGGTTTCTCTAAGCTTAAAAATGTTAAAATGGCTTTATGAGGATTTATGAGTTATAAACGTTTAAGGTGAAAACGTAAAATAGGTAAAATTGGATACAAAATAGAAAAGCACACACTTCGCTGCTTTGTTCACTCATGGCGTGGGCTAAAACACACCAACACACACACCGTGCTTGTACACGTTACCAAAGACGTCTGCGTGCGAAAATATAATGCAACAATTATGACACACTGCGAATTCATATAATTAGGTTTATTATTTTTTGTTTTGTAGCACTTTGCTCCCTCATTGCTGTTTGTTTCGACCTGGCCTTTAGGTGAGCGCTACTTGCTCGCCTTTCCGTTCCTCGTGAATATTAACCAATGATAGCGTGCGCGCGCGCGCGTGTTGAGGGCGGAGTCACGAAGAATCGTAACAATTAACGAGGTGCTCGTACGGGCGCGTGCTGGTAAGTTGAGAGAGAGAGAGAGAGAGAAAAAAAAAAGAAAGCCTTTGCTAAATGAACTTATTTAAAATAATATTAATAAATTCCAGGTATATTCCGGTTATTTAGATACAGTCGGAAAACACATACTTATTACAGTCAACCAGTGTAAATAACTTTGCGGGGTAGTGTAGGTGTTTTTCGTAGACATGTCGGTCAAGTTACGCGAGTAGCGGCTACAGTTCGGTTTCTTAGCTAGCTAGCTAAACTGGGAAGACATTTTAGAAGCTAGCCTAAATGGAGCCATTTGTAACACACCGGTCCTTTTCGGTGTTTAATACTCAGTTATAATGAAATTTTCTCATTTGTACCAGGAAGAATCACAATCATAGCGTTTATTTTTTAGTTTCTTTGCCTGCTATTATTGTTTGTAAACATACAGCTGGCCAACTTGTCCTAAAACAAATGGTCATACCAGGAGAAGAATAGCGTTAAACTTAATAAGCAAGTTAAAATGGATGTTTAAGCACCAAAATGTTTGATCTGTTCCCCGGTTTTCTTTAGCTGCCTACAATTTTGCTGCTTGGCAGCTGTTTCTCAGCCTTCCCAGTTGCTTAGACTTGCAGTGGTTGGATTATTTTTTTCATCCTAGTCGTTAATCGACCACTAGTTCTTCAAGTGCTTCAGGTTTTAACAGCATCAAGACTGCAGTAAACATTAATGTGATATTTACTCACCATAAAAGCGTTTATACTGTATAATCAGGAAAAAAAAAAAAAAAGGACACATGCTGTCGCATTTAAAGCAAAGAATTAATGGAATGGAGGAGAGAAGGGAGAAAGCAGAACTGAAGAAAGAGAAAACACTTGGAAGACGGTGAAAGAAGCATGTTAAATTAGCCGTGCTCTATTAGGAGAGAAATGTTTTAAGTCCTGTGGCAGAAATAGGCTTGTATCACCATATTCGAAGCTGTTTTTGCAATACACAATATGTATCACAATATTTAATATTCTAACAAAGTGATAGCAACACAAAAGTGGCACATTTAAAAGACCTCTGAAAAACATGCATACATTTTTAGTAAACTGAATTCCTGTTCAGGGTCTCAGTGAACCTGGAGCCTGTCCTGGGAACGCCGGGATGGGACACCAGTCTATCCCAGGGCACCATGCATAAACACACGAACATTTTAACACCCTCCGTCACATGTAGGAGCAATTTAGAGTTGCTAATCCAATCTTTTTGGGAGATTTGAAGAAACCAGAGAACCTGGATACACAGGGAGAACATACACAACTCTGCACAGAGAGTAACCTGAGCTCCAGATGGAACCAGGAGACGCCTGGCTGAGAGTCGGCAATGCTACGCAGTGCGCTACTAAACTACTTCCATTTCCTGTCTGCAAAGAAAAATTAAACCTTCAATGCCTATTAATGTAAATACAGTTGTGTACACTGTAAAAGTAATTAGTCAGCGATATTGCTGAAAAGCAATTTTTTATCTAATTTATCACAATATTATCAATATTGTCATATCACTCAAATTTAAGTCAGAGTTTATAGAAAGATTTTTACCATTGTCACCATTTCAATTTAGAAGTAAACCAGTAACTGGTGAAATAGCAACTGTAAGACTTTTCAGATTACATTAATTAAAAAAAAAAAAAAGGTTTATATGTTTAAAATGTTTAATGAATGAATGAATTTCTTCTTCAGTAACTGCTTTATCCTGGCTAGGGTTGCAGGGAAAATTTGTAATTATTAATAGTATGTATGACTGAGCGTAATTTACGTGCACTATATGTTAATAATATTAATAGGTAATTTATTTCTTTAAAGCCCACTTGTCATGTTAACACTACAATGCATTATTTCTGTTACAAAAACATAACTGCATGCATGTGGCTTGGAATTTCCCTCAGGTTATGGAAAGATGGTGGTGAGTGTGACACTTAAATCAGATGCCGAATACAGTGACTCTGAGCTGCTGGCCTGGCTTAATCACACTTTGCAGTCTGGATTCAACACTGTGGAGCAAACATGCTCAGGTATTTATAACTCAGGGTTTACGCAAGTATTTAATTTAGCCAAGATCATCAGAATCACAAAGCTTTATTGCCAAGTGTGCTTACACACACAAGGAATTTGACTTGGTAAGTGAAGCTTCCAGTACGTACACAAATGGGCTTTGCTCATTATATACAAATTAGGAAACGATGATATTGCAAAAACATCTTCAATGATATTTACTTTTGCTAAGGTTAAAGGTGAAAGACAGAAGACACTATGTGTAACAATATGAAAATTATAACTCGTATGTTTTTTTTTTTTTTACATTCCAGTTTTAATAAAATAAAAAAAAAAAGTAAGGTGACAACTATTTATAATAATGTTTTTATATTATCATATTGCTTCTTACAATGAAGTTATAATGCAAATACACTATATAGCCAAAATGTTGAGGATACCTGACCATCGTTCCCATATGTGCTTATTGCACATTTCATTTCAGATTTAATTTCTCCTTGCTTTTATGATGACCTCCACTCTTCTGTGTGTGTGTGTGTGTGTGTGTGTGTGTGTGTGTGTGTATACATTTTCCAGGTGCTGCCTACTGCCAGTTAATGGACCTGCTTAACCCTGACTGTATTGACTTGCGAAATGTAAAGTTCAAAGTAGAGGATGAAATAGATATGACGAACAACTACAAGCTACTTGAAGGTGCCTTCATCAAGACTTCTATCAATAAAGTAAGTTTTAGTAACGTGTGATATCGTATGACCCATCATACAGCACCTGTCCCACATGAAAATGCAGGTAGAGTTTACAGAGGTGGTTTAGCTGTACCATATATATTTGTTTGTCCCTTGCTATGGTTATATTGGAGACGATTAAAATTTGCCTGGCATAAAAGCAGAAGAGGAATGGATGCAGGACATGAACGAAGTGTTTCAGGTAGCAGTTACTTTTCCTTTGTGCTGACTTTATCTAGGTGAAATTTAACTGGTGAACCTAGGTTTTGCGAGCCAGATTTTAAATGGGTTACCTGTAGGCAAAAATGTGCCAGGTGCTTTATATATTTTATTATAAAAAGAGCATTTTGTATTTCTATATCAAAAGATTGGTGATTCAGTAATAAAAGTATAGAGTGGGATGTGAAGTGTCATCATTCAATATTTTTCTTTCATTTCACAGGCTATCATAATTTTCTGTAAATACCAAATTTTATTACAGTGCTGATGCTCAGATCTTCAAACGTCTACAAATGTTGATTGTCTGCTGATATCTTTCACTTAGGGGAGAGCTGGTACAATTGTAATGTTTTTTTTTTTAATTGCTCAGCAATGATTTAAAAGACAGACTTCATACTTCTCAACGAAACATCATGCAACAACAGCATACTTCATGTCTGCTTCTTTTATCAAGTGCAAGTTTACCCATATCGTCAGCATGTACTCAGCAATCAGTGAAACTAAAAGGAGCCTCATCTTACAATGGTACCTGCAAAGTTGCACAATTGTATCATCATGTGGGTCAGTTGTAACACCACTCAAAAACTTACTTGTACAGCAAGGGAAAAAAAATCAAATCAAAACCATCATGCATTCATTACTCCTTGCGATATACCTTTTTATGGTAAAATATTGCATAATTACAGTAGATCAGAACAGTTACCTAAGCATGTATTGTAACTGACTGATCCTACAGATCTCATAAAGATGAAATACTTTTTATGTTTTATTTTTTCCCTTTTCTTTCCTTTTTCTCGTCTCGATTAAATGAGTTAAAAGTTAGGATTTTTTTTGTCATAATTTTTTTTTCTCCTGTTGCCATGTTTGTGTTTATTACATATAAAATAGTTTATATTCATACATTCATAGGAAGGGCAATGTTTGGAGTACATACATGGCATTTGGCAGACAGAGTATTTTGTGCACTGTTCTGAAATGTTCCATTCTGAACTATTTTTAATTATTAACAAACTCTTTTTTCCTACAGACACTGGAGATTGAAAAGTTGGTCAGTGGCAATATCACAGAGACGTTAAATCTGCTGAGGTGGTTCAAAGTGTATTTTGAGCACAATTTTGCGGGACATAGTTACAATCCTGTAGCGGCTCGAGGTGGACAGATTCTGGAACCCTATGTCCCTAAGAAACCAAGGGCTCTTGTGCAGCTGGACTTTTGTGAGACTTTGCATTTCCTTTCCATTTTCCTTTGATACTGTACAAAATCTTAGATTACATAAAACACCTGGTAATTTCTTATGCATTTTATTTCTTTGCAACAGCGGTTCCAGACCGGCTTAGTGAAAATGCTGACACAAAAGTGGAGAGAAATGTTCTGGAGTCTTTTTACTCCAGCCGGGCTGTGCTGTGTTTTATCAGGAAATACTGTCCTTCTGTCTTAGCCAGCACAGACTCATCAATTACATGTAGCAAAGCCATGCAAGTGCTGGGCCAGAAATACCCAAAAGACATTGTCGCTGTCTGTAACCAGGCCCCTTACTGCCTGTATATGTACCATGAAGGGGAGAAAGCTTATGTGGTCTTGATTGGGTATTTCGACCAGACTGCTGGAGAGACCAGAGTGAGGCTGCTTGACGTTATTGAAGAGACGCATACTACCTTATTGAACTGTGTTGTGGAGACTCTTAAAAAATTTGATATCCCTCTGGCTAAGCTTGCAGCATTTTATTCCAATGCACCCGATCTTACAGAGCTGATTTCAGGCCTGAAAGCCTTGAATCCTGGCACTGTTTTTCTGTGTAGCCTCACTGGTGTTGCAGAACAAGCATGTCACAGTGGCATTATGGCAATGGAGCTGTCAGCACAGATCCAGGAACTGATCAAGGAAGTCCACCAGCACTTCTCCTCTCTACCAGATTTTCTGAAGGGACAGCTTAATAATGTGGAGGAGTTCAATCTCACCCCTTCTTTGATATCTGATTGTCTTAGCCTCAGAACAACAATTTACAAAATGGCCACAGCATGGTCAGACTTAGTGCAATACTTTAATTTTCAAAGTGGCAGCAGTAATTCAAATAGACAAATTTGTTGCCTCCTCAATGATAAGGCATTAAGACTGAGTTTCCTGTTTCTGAGCCATGCCCTGCAGCCTCTCTGCAAATTTCAGGAGAGTTTGGACTGTGGTAAAGATGTGAGAACATTGCTCCAAAATGCCTGTAGTTTAGTTCATGTTTACATATCTAGCTTCCTCACACCCAAAGCTGTGGATCGCTTCTTCAGGAGAGGTAACCTGGGCTCACCAATGAAGGACATGATGGAACATCTTCCAAGAGACAAGGTGAAGGTTGGTGAAGAGGTGGCGGAATATCTTCGTCAAAATGATGCAGAGCTAAGTGGCTCTTTAGACCTCTTTTACAAGAGTGCTGTTTCATTCTACACAGCAGTCAGTTCCAGTATTGTCAAGAGTTTACCCATGTCTCATTCTGCTCTGAGAAACATGGATGCCCTCTTAAGCCCAGAAGGCAAGCTGGAAGTCACCGGGAAGGCCGTATCTGATTTAGGTGTCCAGTTTGGTCTTTGTACGTGTGGAGAAGCCTCCAGCTTGTTAACTGATGAGTTTCTTGAGTATCAGTTTGCTGAGCAGGAAGATATACTCGCTGGTCCGGCTGTACAGTCACTGGAGCAGTACTGGAAGGCAGAGCTGAGGATTATGGGAAAAACGTCTCTCTTTCGAAAGCTGATCCTCAGCCTGTTGGCCTTGCCCAAGACACTGAGAATGGAAAGGGTTTTTGCACAAGTGAGTGACCAATGAAAGACTGTGTGTTTATGGACTGCATCTTAGTTCATCCTGTTAAAGTAAGGCACGATACTGTAGAACAAAATTCAAAATAGAAATATAATATTCTGTGTTTGTTCCTTCATTTGTTAGTTGGAGATGCCTACCAAAGCCTAGATGTAGTCCATTAATGTATTTTAATCTCTTAAATGCATTATGTAGTTATATATATTAAATATTATTCAGGAACTACTGTGAAATATGTAGTAACTACAGTGAAGTAGTTACCAAACAGGAAATTTTGTGCTTATGAGAGTGAGGAATGCCAGTCTAGACTCAGGAATGTAGGTACTGAAAGGTTAAATCAGGTTCCATATGATTCACCTTTCTCTTATTAGTCAGTTATAATATCCGTTTGTAATAGTAGTTAATTCGCCTATTATTTACACCCTGGCCAGGAATATCTGGTCTTGAAAACTTAAGGGTATTGCCTGTATCTGTATGTTTTTGGTGATCTCAGGTGTTTGAGAGTGTTGATCACTGCATGGACAGCAATGTGGAAGAGAGAAATATTGATATCTCTGACGATAAAGACATGGTGCATGATGATGATGATGAAGATGATGATGTCACAGACACCTACTCCTACAAAAGTGCCCCATCACACCCCCTCAGCCCTGAGTCCCAGGAGAATTCAACATCAGGTAATTATTACTTCCTCATATTCACAACTGGATGAGTGTGTGACCATGGCCCTGACCAGGATAAAGCACTAAATTAATGAACAGAACATAAGCTTAATTTCTTAATCACCTCAAATCACCTGCTTTAAACTGAGACCTGTTATGATTCTCAGATGTTATTGATCTGACTGAAGTTGAGGATGTTATTTTTATGGAGACGAACGCCAGTGCCTCTGGTCCAGACACAGAGATGGCAAAGGAAAACCCAGGTTAATAACATGACTATTTTACCACATAATTTCTCACTGATGTGGTTTCACGTGCATTGGCAGAAGATAAAGTATTAAAGGTTTATTTTTGCTTTTTTTTTGTGGTTTAATTTGTCCACAACGAAAGACCTTTCAGAATCAATAGTTATAGATGATGATGATGATGACGATGATGATGACGACGACAACGATGAAGACACAGATGATGATGTTATATGGACTGATACTTTATATCCAGAGGTACTTTTTTTTTTTTCTTTTTTTCTTTTTTTTTAATACTTTTCCCTACACAGTGCTAAATGTGTTTATTGGTTTAAAGTTACAATTTCAAATGAATTCATATTTCATGATTTCTTTTTCAGGAAACAAAAGACAATATTTCCTCTACGCCTAATAAAGAAATGGATTATCCATACCAGGTAAACTAATAAAATCAAATTATTGTAAATTTTCATTGCCATTGCTTCAGGCTGTGTAGTCTGAAATGTTGAAATTACTTTTAAAGTGTAATATATTAATTTCAAGTTACTCTACGTAATGCAATTTAACATAATTTTACAAACCGCAAGCAAATGAAGCACAAAAAGCCCGATATATATTAAATGGAGGTTTATTGAAAAAGGAACATTATCAAAATAATATTTTTCATATACATTTGCTATTTTAGCAGCCTGTACTATCAGTATCAGGAAGAAACACACTTAGTAAAATCTCTCTATAGTCAGGCATATACAATATAGGATGCAGTGCATCCTCTTACATGGTTACCCATGAAAGTATTAGTATTTCTGCATGTATTGCTTGGGTAGCTATGGGAAATTGGGGAGAACTTTAGTCTAAATGATGAATGGTGTACTAAAAGCTTTGTATGTAATGTTCATTATTTAAATTACAAGACTAGATAGCAGTTTCTGAAAGAATCAAGGCACTTTGAAATCAGTAATAATATTACAGAATTGTAATGCATTACTTTGTTACTTACGAAAACAATACAGACTGTTGCTGTCAGTCCGTGAAATGAAACTTACGATTGTGCTGAACCCTGTAACTTGGCAATCTGTGCGTTTCTTATGTTTTTCTCTCTGGGGAACCCCTTAAATTTTTATTTATTTTTTTTAATACAGTGGTCTACACACCTCTCTTAAAATTGCAGGTTTTTGTGATGTACCAAACGATACCAGGATAAATCATGTCAGATCTTTTTCCACCTTCAATGTGATAACAAATAGAAGACACAAATAGAAATGTTTGAGAAAGAAAAAGAAAAGTAGTAACTAAGGCTTCGTTTACATGACAACGATGTAGTCAAAAACGGAAAAGTTTTTCTCTTGCGTTTTCAAAAAGTTTCACGTATACACGACAACGTTTTTAAAACGATTTCTGTTTACACAATAATAACGGATACGTATGCCAGGCCAGTAGTTGGCGCTGTCACCTTGTTAGTAAACAGTACCTGTAGGGAAGTGACGATTAGCTCTTTGTGGGCAGGAGTTCCGTCACTAAAATCAACATACCCACTGTTGCTCTACTCCTCATTCATAGAGATAGCAGCTTGCACACAGATGTAAACAAACAAGCAATATGGCGAAAGCAGCGAGTAATTCTGTCTGGACGCTTGCCTTTACAATAGACACGCACTGCGCATGTCTACATACCTAACATGTACTACGCACGCGCATGACGTCACCGTTTTCAAAGATTCCTGTATTGGGTGTTTACATGGAGACGATAACGGCGGCGTTTTCAAAAACTTGCACTCTGAACCTCATTTTCAGTCCCCAAAACGCCGTTGTCGTGTAAACGAACAGGCAAAACACATAAAAAGTTTCCCGTTTTTGGCTGAAAACATTGTCGTGTAAACGGCCCCTAATACTTTGTTTACGCGTGTAGAAGCTAAGTACACTTAACTACCAAACAAACCCTTGAGGAACCCTTTTTTAAGAACTGTACATTATGTATATTGTATTATATACTCTCAAAAATGGTACCAAACTGTACCTTTCCCTGTCACTGGGGTGGTACCCTTGTCTTTTGTATTTTTGGATAATACAGATATAGTGTGCCATTTAAAAAGATTTAAGGGACATAATTACACTAAATGCACCTTTCAAGGTACAAGGTAGGAAGGTGCATACTAAATGACCAAAAAGTACATGCTTAAGTGTGCTACATTTTGGTACCATTTTTGATAATGTATACAACACAATGCACTTTCAAAATGGGTTCCTCAAGACTTCACTGGGTATTTGAGTTCTCAAAATTTGACATAGAATCCCAACTTTAAAAGGGAAATCCTTAGTTGTAGGGTTGTATGTATAATATTTAAGGAGCTCCTCAGACGAAGAAACCCAAGAATACTTCATGGTGGTATATGGAACATTTTTCACTAAACACTTTGTGCTGTTTTTCCTTTGGCTTTGTCCACACCTGTAGGATGGGAAGCCTTTTGCAGCAGGGGAGATGGTATGGGGACAGGTGGAAGGCTTTGCTCTGTCTCCTGGCCTGGTGCACAGATGGACTGAGGGGAAACCCAGAAAGCATATTCGTAAGGTGGTGTGGTTTGGGGATGGTATGGTCTCTAAGGTAAGAGTACAAATAGTTTGTTTGTCCTGCACTAAATCTTCAAGCCGCTCAGGGTTGACATGCCCTTTCCGTTCCTACGATTGCAGGTTCATTCAGATGGTCTGCGGCCTTACGCTGCATTTGCACAGTACTTCTGCCCTAATTCCTTTGCTCTGGTAACGACGTACAAAGATGCCATCTTTCATTCTTTGCAGGTCAGATTCAGCATTGACCTATATGCTGCACTCACACCAGCAGCCATTTTTCTCCACATATTGCTCATATTGATGTACCCTGGTTGCTAGTGGGCCTTCAGTGGGCCCATAGCAGCACACTGACAGGCTCAGGAGCTGCAATTAAAGACTAGTATGTGAAAACAAATAGCACAGTGAGGGAAAACAGAAGTGTTACACTATCCCTTGGCAATATTGAAGTTAAGCAACCTACCTTGGCAATTATGTGCCATTTTCCCTACCCAATTTCCATGGTCCTTTCTCTTGTTTGCTGTACCATGCCAACTCACACTGAAAATGAGCAACTACCATAAATGCTGACAGCAAATGATTAGAGGTTCACTCTACTAGAACTTGTTGTCAGTGTTTGCTTACTCTTGCCTGTTGTGTAGTGTTGTAGAGTGCATAGTTTTCCTGTTTGCATAGGTGCTAAGTAGAGGTTTCAAAACTTCTTCACTAGTATGAGAATTATGGGCTGTTGGTAATATTTGATAATTAAATTCTTATATATCCTGGAACATAAAAGGTATTAAATGTATATTCAATTATTTTGATGGAAGTCCCTCTCTTCAGTGTTGTCCCCCCATCCCACCATTTTAATTTAAATTGTATTCAATGCCTCCAGATTGTTTTAAAGCTTGAATACCACAGTTTGTTTCTGTCTGGTTGTTGTGGGAAAGAATGTGTGTCATCTCTTCCTGTGTCATTCAACTTGTTCCTGTGTGCCTTCAGGTGGCTGCTGAGCGTGCAGGAAAAGTCTTTTGTCTCAACTCAGACTCTAAGGAAGACCTGCTTAGACTAATGTTGGACTGGGCCTTTGGAGGCTTTAAACCATCTGGACCAAATGGACTCAGACCACGATCAAGAGAAGATGGTATACAAGTTCATTAAAAAAAACCACTTCAACTTCCCGAAGTTGTGTCATGGGAGACTCTAAAGCTTATTAAACATAAACTGATCTGTTGTGTCCATTGTGTTCATTTACAGAATGCCTTAAAATGTTCAGTTGGAGTGTCCAAAAATGGAATAAAATCATTGTCAGTGAGACTCAGAAAGATCAAGAGAAATTAGAAAAGTTATGCAACTTAAAAGAAGTGTCTGTGTGCTTGAAGAGACTGTCTCTGGACCTGCAGAATGGCCGGTTGGACCTAAAGGTTGAAAATGTGAAGGAAAGGCTTTCGTATGCAAAATCAAAACAGTCTTCCTTACAGAATGAAAAGAAATTCTCTCTATCTGCCAGTCAGCCAGCTCCCAGAAAACAGAAATGTGTTTCCAAGAATAAGGATCAAAACAAAGACCAAAGCTCAGTTGTTCAGGGAAAGCAAGACTACAACAGGTGTATGTATATCTTTCCTGTTAAGTATAACTTTTCACAAAGTGGTTTATTCATTTGAGTTTGTAAAGGTTTTTGTTTTGTTTTTTTTACTTTATAGATCAAATGGCACATGAGGTTTTGCTCAAAGGGAAGGATATTGAAGGTGGGAAAATTGGTTGTTGAGTGCACCATGATTGTTGTAACTCTGTTTTAGTTTTGTAACTTCATTCTTATTTTAAATTCTTAAGATTTCTGCTTATCATGTGGAACCGCACATATCGAGATCTTCCACCCACTGTTTGAGGGCAGTCTGTGTTTGAAATGCAAGGTACTGTTGGGAACAGCTGTTCACCATAAATACACCTTTTGTTAGAATACAGTTTACAGTGTAGAACTTATATTTCATAGTCTAACTGTAAATGATATTTTTTATGATTTTGTTGGCTGTGTATAATTCACATACAGTCGTGGGGAAAAAGAAAGTACACCTACCTTCAGTTCTATGTTTTTAGTTATCAGGGGCTAACATTAACATTTAATGTGCTACAGAGGCCTGTAGGTCACATGATGTGGCTCTTGGGTTTTTCTTTATATCTTTGAGCATTAAACAGTCTGACCTTGGACTGAATTTGCTGGGATGCCTGCTCCTGGGAAGATTGGCAACTGTCTTGAAGGCTCTCCATTTGTAAACAATCCTTCTCACTGTAGAATGGTGAATTTCAACTTTTTTTGGAGATGGCCTTATAACCCTTGCCAGACTGATGAGCAGCAACAATTGCTTCTCTGAGGTCATGGCTGATGTCCTTTCTTCTTGACATGATGTACACACACTTCAATGCTCCAAAACACTAACCTGCCAAAAGGTCTGCTTTTATAGAGGTAGTCAGACTTCTTGATGATTAACTAATCTTTCAGTTAATAATTTCCTTAGCAACACCTAGCTGTTAATTGTTCTCTTAATGATTATGGAAGTAGGAGGTTTGCCTTTTTTTGCTTGAATGTTGGTTTGCTTTTTGGGAAAAAAATGACTATATATTGAAATCTGTTGTGGTTTTGGTTGTCACTTGGTTATTTGTTTGTTTATAGAATCTGGTGAGGACCTCACAATTGTTATTTAGCCCCAATAAATAAAGATTCAAGATTCAAAGAACTTTATTAATTCCAGGGAGAAATTGCTTTAACAACATAGAATTGAAGGAGGGGGTACTTTTTTTCCCCCATCGCTGTTCCTTTAAATGTTTTAGGTGAATTCATGTATTTAGGTAGTAGTCTCCTTGTTATTTACATTCTGGTGATAGCTCTCTGTTATCTGTGTAGTATCTCTATCTTCTTTGTAGTATTATGCTGATGACTGTTCATACCTGTGGGTGTGTGTTGTGTAGGATAATTTCACAGAGACATTATATCGGTATGATGAAGATGGATATCAGTCATACTGCACTGTGTGCTGTGCTGGGCTGGAAGTCATTCTGTGTGGACATGACAGCTGTTCCCGGTAAGTAAATTTGAATTGAATGACCATTCATAAGTCAATGTTGAAGCAGCAGGCTCATGATTACAGCAAAGGAGTTTATGCAATATCTGCCCAGTGCTTCCTGTTTCAACTATAACCATGGTGCACCATGAAACATGCATTCTTATACTTGAGTTGTCTGTGTTTGTCTGGTACATTTAACATCACATGGCCATGAATGACCTGAGTTTATGATGACTTAGACTAAAGCCTGAATTGTTCTTCCATTTGAAGGTGTATGAGGTTGACAAATTAATGAATGCCAGGACCTCCCACTGTATGCTTGAAACTCTCCTGAAACATCCACAAGTTTCACATCAAACATTAAATGGGTGCTTCTGAGTGGCACAACAGAATAAAAACCTTCTTCCTATTATTGGCGGATTGCAAGTTCCAATCCCAATGATGCCACAGCCATCCATGGCTGGGAACCAAGGGAGCAAAATTGGCTATGCTCTCTGGGTGGGAGTTTGGCATAGTCACTCTCCACTGTCAATCACAGCAATGTTCGCCAGTCGCTGCCTTCTATGAGTTCATGTACTTGAGAAATGGGTAGATACCGCTTTCTTCCAAGTGGATTACACTGCCATGTGACATGGCATGAGCAGCAGTTTGAAAAAGATGTGGTTGGCTGGTTTCACGTGTCTCGGAAGAAGAACGTTAGCCTTCAACCTTCCTGATTGGTAGTAGTTGTATGATAGGAGAGAGCTAGCTGATGGGTGGGGAGTGGCAGGTGACCAAATTGGAGAGAAAATGAGTGGGTGGGGCTTGTGGGGGTTACTTCATCAAACTGCTGATGTTCTGGGATTTTCATGCACAACAGTCTATAGAGTTTACAGAGGGTGGTGCAAAAAAAAAATGCAAAAAAGTTTGCGGGCAGTTCTGTAGGGAGCAGAGAAGGATCTCAGGAAGCACAACATGTCAAACCTTGAGGCAGATGAGCTAAAACAGCAGAAGACATTGGGTTCAACTCCTGTTAGGCAAGAGTAGGTATCATATCAGAGGCTTCAACTGTTTTTGCTCTGTCAAAAATTGAGTAGCCTGTGATCAAGCTTTCAAGTAACTGTTTCCCCTTCTTCTTCAGAGGTGGCCCCAGTAAAAACTGCAACATCCTAATCTCATGTGAAGAGGGTGTCATTTTATTTGAACAGACAGCAAAATGTGTACTTTCACCCATCATCTCTTGTTGTTTACTCCTGCCCCGGTTTGATGTGCAGCTAGGATCGTCTCACTGTGCTGAAAGACTGTGCACACCAGCTCTTCGTCAGAAGTTGTTCTGACGAAGCATAGATCAGGCTTATGTGATACATAACAGCAATGTCTACAATAAAAAGTCACACAAAGACAAAGTTTTATATAAACTGTACAAAATTATGCCATTTCCAAATGAATTTCATACATGTTTGTACAAATTTTCTCGTTATATTATCGTTGTTGTTTCTCTTTTGGCTGCTCCCATTAGGGGTCTTTTGATTTGGCACAGTTTTTATGTTGGATACCCTTCCTGCCGCAGCCCTCCCCAATTTTATCTGGGCTTGGGACTGGCGCTGAGAGCGCACTGTTGTATGCTGTTGGCTGGGGTTGGGTCCCCGGCCCGGGATTCGAACCCGAGTCACGGTGGTGAGGGCACCGTGGCCTAACCACTATTCCTCCAGGGACCCCCTTATTATATTATTGTTATTTCTCTCACTTGGACTGATTGCTTTATACTCACTTGTATAAACAAAAGCTGCACTTGTTTTTTTCTCCTGTGTGTAGCTCCTACTGTGTGGACTGTTTGGATATCCTGATTGGTAAAGGCACATTTACTCAGCTAAAAGACTTGGACCCATGGATCTGTTACCTGTGTGCACCAGAGAGAAGCTCCGGGGCTTTGAGACCCAGACATGATTGGAGTATCCGTGTCCAGGAATTCTTTGCCAACAACAGTGCCATGGAATTTGTATGTGTTTTCTTAGTGTTCATCAGTTCTTATTGTAACGGTAGCTTACCCTGTAAACTTAGCCTATACCCCTGACCCTGGCACAAACATAGTGAATATCAACAGTAGTGATGCATTATGTGTTCCAAACAACCTTGGATCCACATAAAAATCCACCATCTTTAGCTTGTTTTCACGCAGGAACAATTCACACATTCTGACCGAATCCAAAATGGCTTCCTAGTCATTTTAGATGTACACCCCTTAGTATAATAAACACACTGGCATAGTTTGCATAATTTCATAATGGACCAAATTATACTTTGTTTTAAATGCAGCAAGTAATTACTTTTTTTTTTTTTTTTTAAATACTGCGAGGTATAGAAATAAAAGAAATCTATGTGCACAAAGTCAACACATCTTGTTGAATTGTGTTGTGTCTAGAGCCTTCCACCCTGTTTGTGAATGTCCTGTTATCAGTCTGATAATTTTGACATTTTTCCTTTTCTGGAGCACATAAACTCCCATGAGCAACAATAATTGATTGATAATTGTGAAATCCATTTTGTACACAGCATAAACATTGCAAGGTTTAAAAATGGCTCTGAAGGTGTTCAAAGTGAAGTACTGGGTATGGTAGGTTTCTGGAGAAGTGTTTTTTAGACCCTACTGAAATTTGCAAGAGTAACTACTTACTTGATACCACTGATTTTGTCCTCACTCTCAGGAGCCACATCGGGTTTATCCGTCAATCCCTGCCAACCAGCGACGTCCAATCAGGGTCCTCTCCTTATTCGATGGTATAGGTACAGGTAAGTTACAGAAGGGTGGACATAAGGTGTTTTTAGATGAGATGCACTTGTGTTTGGCTGAAGATTTTCCACCAGAGGGAGCTGTTGGCACTGAGGTATAGAGGGGTATATCCACAGAATTGTATATCCACAAGAATGGCGATAATTAAAATAAAATCCAGAACTTAACAGTATTTCCACTGGGATGGTAAAACCATGTATGTTAACAACACTGTAATGTGAAACATATCACTTACATACACATTTTGGAAGAATACTTCAATATTATATATATATATAAAATGTTCCCATAACATTGGATAGGGTAGGGAACTTTTGTGTGCATTAAGACCAGCAGCACATGGGTACAGTTGTGCTTTATAGTCTACATCTGTGAGTCCTCCTCTGGTCATGTCTATGATATGTTAATAGTATGTGTGTGTTTACATTTTAGGATACTTGGTACTGAAGAATCTGGGCTTTGAAGTGGAAAGATATGTTGCATCAGAAATAGATGATGAGTCCATCACCGTCTCGATGGTGAACCATGATGGAAAAATCACCCAAGTGGACGATGTCCGTGGAATCACTAGGAAGCATGTATGTATATGCCTTTTCTGCACTTTGTTGTTTCTATGTTCTACACTCAGTCACTTCTCCCTTTTTTTCCCTGTAACCATAAAGTAAGTCAAAATCTGTAAATGTTTAAAGTATTAATAAGCTGCTCTCATTTTGAGAGCTCTCGGGGATACAGAGAACAGAGATAGCTACCCCAGTAATGTATTTCAAAATTAAAGTCTACTGTCAGCCTGTTGCACTGTTTTTCAGATTGAGAAATGGGGTCCATTTGACCTTCTTATTGGTGGCAGCCCATGTAACGACTTGTCCATAGTAAATCCAGCACGGAAAGGCTTGTTTGGTATGACATTCTGCTTTGTTACTCTTTGATCTTCGATTTGTTACTCTTATTTGTGCATAATCACAATAATCTAAATGTGATGTAAAAAAAGAGGTTTTTATGGTTAATAGATAAGGAAAGGCAAACAGATAAGCACTTTTAGTAACTGTTCGCAACGTTTTACATTGTCCGGAACAGTACACAGTGTTGGATATGCATCCAAACCTCATTAACTCTCATTACCATTAAACCTAATTAGCCTCAACCTATCCATCAAAATTAGTGAGTAGTGTAAATCTTTCTCTAAGATAAAATGTCAAGACTATTTTATAATACTCATGCAGTAGGCATTTCTTAAACACTATGTAATGTTATAATGAGCTCTTCCCTAATGGCAAACCTCTCCTGCTTGCAGAGGGCACAGGGCGGCTCTTCTTTGAGTACTACCGGCTGCTGAACATCATGAAGCCCAAGGAGGATGACCCTCGACCATTCTTCTGGCTTTTTGAGAATGTTGTATTCATGAACACCAGGGACAAATCTGATATCTGCCGTTTCCTTGAAGTAAGGCTTTGCAGAATTATGTGCTGTTCATGTGAATGTGTCTTGTTCAGGCAGTTTGTGTGTTTAGTGTTGTCTTAGGTGTCCCTGGCATGTTTTCCTAAGTGGCGCTAAACTTAGAGTTCTTCTTAAAACCTATTCACAAACCTGCTGAAGAAACTTTTACTAAGGAATTCCCAATCTGTGCGTGAGGGGCAAGGTTACATGTTTCATGAATGGATATTAGCAGCATTTGGCTGACATGGTACACACTGCATAGTACGCAATTCCCAGTTCACAGTTTCATATTGCACGTTTGATTCCTATATATAAACAAAAATCTAAATCCTCACAGACAGTTTGACTACCAGTATATATTATAGCATTCGATTTACACTGTGCTCTTATATAGCTGACTGTACCTGAGAGCAACCATGGTCTTGAGCTTCTCAAATAAAACTATTTAAATTTGTTGCGCAATGTGTCAAGAGGGCCTTTGGAGTTCATCTACGCTCTATGACTTAACTTGCTTTTGTGAGGCAGTGAGTGATGTTGTTAAAAACAGAGATAAATTCTTAGTTGTGACCACATCCCTGAGTAATCTAGAATCAGGACAATACCTTTTCAAAAGGCCTGCTCTCATTAATTAACTCAATTGCTTGGTTAAACACTGCTGCAGGCATTTAGGATCATATTTTTAATTAAATCTTGGTGACATAAGATTTTTCTGGTCTGCTTTACAGGCATAGACACAGCTGAAATGCTTTGTGAATTACCCTTACCCTTATCCTCTTTTCTACTTTGTACAGCCCTTAAGGTACCTTATTTCTTTCCATTTTCTTGTTTTGTGGTGTGCACGTGTGTGTTCTGTTAACAGTGCAACCCAGTGCTTGTTGATGCTGTTAAAGTAAGCCCAGCCCACAGAGCGCGGTATTTCTGGGGGAATCTGCCAGGCATGAACAGGTATGTATTTCATGTTCACTACAAAACTGCTTCGTACCTTTTATGGAGACTGCAGTTGATTTTTAGTTAGTTTTTAAAAACTAAACTCTATACATTGTGTCTATAGCATAATAACGATTGCCACAAGAATCAAGAATTTTTAAACACTTCCTTGTACTGAGAAAGAACAGAAAACCTGTTTACCTAAAGCCCACTACAAAAATGTTAACAGCCCCAACAGCTGCCCTTAGATTTTCATTATGAGTGATTTATTTTTTATTTTTTTTCCATACAGGGAAACGTTAATGACACTCACACCACCATAGCGTAGATACGTTGATAAACACTGGTATAATCCTTTAACTCAGCAAAACGAGTACATTTTGTACACTACTGTCTTATTCTTATCTAGACCAATCATCGCCTCTCAGAATGACAAACTGACCCTCCAGGAATGCCTCGAAACTGGCCGCACTGCTAAGGTCTGACACATTTTTTTATCTTAAGCATGTAGTACATAACAATGAAAATCAATAAGGGAAAGTAACACAATGCAGAGCGTTTAATAAAAGTGTAAAAGTGGAGTTAAGTGTTTAAAAGTTTGAACCTATACTGTTAGCTTCTTTTAGCAATTTTGGGGGAAGTGTAATATAATTTATGTATGGCTTAGTTTTGGGGCTGATAGAGCAAATGAGCAAAAAGTGGAAGTGTGATAACTCCACTATCATTTGCTAAAGCTGGACTGACCTGTGCTAATTAACCTCTATTCCATGTGTGCAATTATTTTTAGTATGTCAAAGTGCGGACTATCACCACTCGCACAAACTCCCTCAAGCAGGGAAACAATGACCAGCATTTCCCCGTCTCCATGAATGCAAAGGATGACGGTTTATGGATCACCGAACTGGAGAAGTTAGTTACTTTTTTTTGCATTCATATGTATGTAGGTAATTATATTAATATTAAACCCACGATTTCACCACTACTTCTTCTTGTACTTGTGTCAGGATTTTTGGATTTCCGAAGCATTACACAGATGTGAAGAACATGGGTCGCATGCAGAGACAGAAGTTGTTGGGTAAATCCTGGAGTGTCCCAGTGATCAGGCATCTCTTTGCTCCACTGAAGGATTACTTCGCCTGTGATGAAGTCCCCCTAAAATGAGGAGAGTTTTAAAAGACACTCTCTATCTCTTAAACAGAGATTTACTCTCAGGAATATTTCAAGTAATTTTGCTTGATATTTAAAATTTTGTTTTTAATTTTATTATTTTTTTTATTCATTTTACTGAATGTATGGTTAAATCAGAATTGTCACAGACAATATCACAGTTTTATCTAGTCTAACAATTGTTTTTAAAATATTTTGGGTTTCCTGCCAGACTGTGGCTTTTAGTGAATTAAATGAACTGATGAACATTTTAAATAAAATACCTAGGCTCTTGTTTTTATATATATGCTTATTTTCTTGTTTTCTATATTAATATACACACATTTGAAGTCACAAAATATATTTACTGTACTTCAAAGTTTTATACTTGCACTTGTTTTCGGTACATGATGGTATAGTAGCATGAAATGGTGCCAAGAAGCCTTATACTTACAAATTGCCTGTAAATCATAAATCACTCCTTTTCCTTTGGCACTGCAGGATGCCACAGTAGACCTTCACACATACTAATTTGAAATGAATCTTGTTATTGCTTTTCATACGCAATGATAATGAACAAATAGTCAAATGTCTTTTTTTTTGTACCATTTCTGTAACAAACGTGCGTGCGATACATACATTAGTGCTTTGATCTATGACACAAGTAAGACTGGTGATTAAACAGGTAATATACACTATATGGCCAAATGTTTGTGGATACCTGGCCAATCACACCCATATATGCTTTTTTGAACATCCCGTTATAGATTTAGTGTTATAATAACTTCTAGGGAGGCTTTTCCACTGGATTTTGGAGATTTCCTGTGGGAATATTTGCTCATTCAGCTACAAGAGCATTAGTGAGGTTGGGCACTGATGCTGGGTGAGGAGGTCTGGGGCGCAGTCGGTCTTCCAATTCATACCAGAAATGTTCAGTGGGGTGGAGGTCAGGGCTCTGTGCAGGCCACTCGATTTCTTCCACACCAACCTTGGCAAGCCTTGTCTTTAGCGAGCTTGCTTTGTGCATAGGGAACAGGTTTGGGCCCCTTTGTTCCAGTAAACGTTAATGCTACAGCATACAAAGGCATTCTAGATGATTGTGTGCTTCAAACTTTGTGGCAACAGTTTAGAGAAATTTGGCCATATAGTGTAAATCTAGCCTGCTGTGCTTGATCAAATAGTTAAAGTATAAATGTATTATTATGAATAACTATGTGGTAGCATGGTCGGACTGTAGTCGTAATGTTACTGTTTAAAGCTCCAGGTTCCTCAGTTCAGTCATGATCTTGGTTACTGTCTGTGTGAAGTTTAGCATGTTCTCCGTGTCTGTGTGGGTTTCAACCAGTTTCTCAGGTAGAACCCTGCTTCTCTACTGTGACCCTGACCAAGACAAAGCATTTAGTCAAGGTGAATGACTGGATGAATAGCTATAAAGAACATCATGACAAAACTATGAAGAAGTACACAAAATGGCCCAGAGCTGTACACACTCTGAACTCACACTCTATGAACTCAATGCACCAATATGTCATAGCAATAATTTGAAAAGTGGCATGTTCTGCAATCACTGGTGCTGTGTAAATATGATGACTCCAGACTCCGTGGAAAAATGCTGCTCAAGTCATGGTCTTTAATTTTTAGTTTTTACTGCCAAATGCGACGATTTTTATGCTTATTCCTGAGGGTGTAGAACAGACTTTTATTGTGTAAAAAGGAAGCCGACTGTTTGGGCGGTCACCGTAAAAATTTCCTGGACGCTAGTTGCTCTTTTTCTCTCTGTTTACAGCCCGCTGTCGTTCCTCAGCCTACGGTTACACACAAACAACTCTGGTAAGAGATAAAAATCAGTTACTACTTAACGAATGTCAAACAATACTGCAGCTAATTACTGACTTCTTCAGAATTTGAGACTTGTCAGTGTTTAGCTAAGAAGATACTGGCGTCAAGCTAGCCTCCAAAACTAGCCTACAAGCTAGCTCCTGGTAGAAAATACCTATTAGTAGCTAAAACAGTTACTTTACAAATATACTAGTAGTGTTGGTAAGTGTGAAATATTGTTATTTATATAACTGTCACAATGGAGTGACCATGTTAAGCTAGGTAGCTTATTAGCTGCATTAGCTAACCTTTTTTTTTTTGGCTAACGGGTTGTTAACGCATTTAGCCGGTTTAGCAATTTTGGCCTGTGTCCTGTCTTATCAAAATGTCCTCCCGTAGCGCGCATTTATATAAAATACCTAAGTATTTTTGTGTTATTTTGTTAGTATGACCATATAAGAAAATTCAGTAAACTATAAGTAGCCTATTTTGATAGTGTAAACCACCCTGTTAGAAATTTCTACCAGCATAACAGTATATGCATGAGTAAAAAAAAAAAAGTGAAGTGCGCATGCGCAGAAACCCCTGGTAGGAAGTCTCAACACTTGGTTTAACCAGAGTTTGAAGTAAAACAGCATTTTTGTACAATGCTGAACACTCTGAAAATAAGAGTTTCGCCTCGGTACTCACTAGTACGTCATTCTGCACTCAGGTAGTAATCTAGCTTACTAATGCTCACCTGGTAAACTCTGCTCAAACACCGATATAAGTAATTCCAGTCCTTACTTCCACCAACATGCCAGGTTTTATCATAAACATACTTAAACATCCAGTGGCATGTATAACCTGACAGGCCAAGGGGAGGCACACAGGCAGTAAGAGGGAGGCCTTGTGGATGCATTCAGAGTGCAATAGTTGATTTTTATATTCCTCAGTTGTACAAATAAGATATGTAGAACATGATAAAAACACACACACAATGGATTAAGCCGTGGCCTTAACAAAAGTGTGCTTACTGAAAACTGACCTCTGGTCCAGAATGCATGTTCGTGTTTGGATGCACCTCCTGTCAGTCATTTTGTAGACATTCTACGGACCAATGTAGATCCTGGGGGCGGAGCTTCACGAACATGGGCGGGAATGACTGTTTATAGCTGCTATAACTTGAAATAGAGTTAGAAAATATAATGTACTGTTACGAATATTAAAGCATTATTTTGTGGCAAAAACAGTATCATCTCTGATTAAAATGTATTTATGTTTATAACCATTTTAAAGGGATTTTTCTCTTTCACCTGCGTCTTTCTGTTTATGCTTCGTTCTCAGAGCCTCCTGCAGATTTGCAAACCTGGCTTACGTAAACTTAAACTCTTCCTGTTTAATTGCCTTTTTAAGTGAAAGTGTGAAGGGGTTTGTGTTAAAAGAGGAACCAGCGGGTTTTCCACCACATCTCAAGATATACCATAACAATTAAAGACCTCTTTGTTCATTACTAACATTAGCTATGTTGGTTAGCTGGCTTAACACAGGGGTTAACTTTGGAGTTTTAGAGTTTAGAGGCATTCATTGGAGTCCTGTTCCATCCTGATGCGCTGCTTCTGGTTGGATTTCTCATCACTTGGAAACCACTCGCTGCTGCTGAGGATGGCCCCCACATGGACAGCTTAAAGTTACATGAGATTACTGTGGATAGTACCACTTAGAAACCATCAGGATGGATTTGGACTGCAGTTGATATGAACAGTTATGCTATGATGGCTTAGGAGTACAATTGCTACGAAGAGTTTTGCACTCAAGTCTCCATCAGTGAACAGCTGATAACCTAAAATAGACTTCATGTCTAAACTATAATGAACTTTAATGAAATGTTGCACCTTTTGACTATATAGTATACAGTTATAGAAGAGAATTATTTATAATCGTACCATTTGGTGTCACTCAGATGAGGGTGGGTTCCCTTTTGAGTCTAGTTCCTCCTCATATCGTCTCAGGGAGATTTTCCTTGCCATCATCGCCTCTGGCTTGCTCATTAGAGATAAATTTGTAAATTCTGTAAAGCTGCTTTGTGACAATGTCTATTGTTAAAAGCACAAAACAAATAAAATTGAATCGAATTGAATATTCAGTCTGTTTACAGGAAGAATCCATTCTTGCAGTATGAACAGAGTCCTTCTAGTAAATTCTGTCCATTCAGCAGCTATGACCTGAAGTGCTACATTTATTTGCAGCTATTTCTATTAGAGATGCATCAATACCAAATCTGATATTGGTTATCTGTCCCATACCGCACCCATTTACTTGTACTTGTCTGATTTGATACCATGTAATGCAGTGTGACTAAAGATCAGACTGCAAACTGTGCTCTGAGAAAATATCAGGAGGAAGAACTGCAGCATCTTACTGCAATACAAATAACCTGATAAAACAATGACGTTTAAAGACTATCTGTAATAGATAGGATTGATATTGACAAGTACCAAAAACATGTACTCAGACTGGAAATAACGGTATCCGTGCATCCCTTGTTACTATGGTAACAGTGATTGTCAGCCCAAAATGGCTTGCTAATCCCTTTATAGTCAAATCAAGTGGGTTTTTATTGTCATTCCTCGATATAGCTTGCATACATTAGAATAAAATGTCCTTTCTCCAGGACCATGGTGCAACACTTACCAATACAGTAGTACAGTATACACGACAGTGTGAGACGAGTGCAGGACAATAAATACGCAGAACAATGAATACACAGGACAAGAGAACAGTGTTGTGCAGGAAAGCTGTTGCACAATGGACTATAAACTATTGTGTAGTGTAGCAGCAATTAATGTAGCAGTAATATTGGCAGCAAAAAGAGTCTCATACGTAAAAAAAAAAGTGTCTGATGCATCTTTGTAAAGTGTGGTGTGCAGTGGTATTGAGTCGTACTGGGTTAGGTGTTTGACTAGCCCAGGTGAGCGTTGAGAGGCAGCAGGGTGTTGAGTAATCTGACCGCCTCAGGGCAGAAAACTGTTGCAGAGTCTGCTGGTGGTGGTGGCACAAATGCTCCGGGATCTTCTGACAGATGTCAGGAGGGTGAGGGGTCCATGAGATGAGTGAGTGATTAGCGTACGAGGCGATGATGGTGGGTAAAGACACGCTAATGATCTTTTCAGCTGTTCTCACAATACACTGTAGGGTCTCGCGGTCAGACACTGTGCAGTTCCCGTAGCACACGGTGAGACAGCTGGGCAGGATGCTGTCTATTGTCCCTCTGTTGAATGTGATGAGGATGGGAGGAGGGAAGTTGGCTCTCTTTAGTCAAAAACAGCCAGGAATGTGGCAGAGAAGGTGGCCTAGCATTTTCTCACGTACTAAACAGGGGTTCCCCATTTTTTATCAAAGGATGGGACTTGCGCCATACAGCCACCATATCGAATGTTTTGTACTGCCTCATTTTAAGCAGTTTTCTGTTTCTGCTACATACCAACTCTGGCATTAACAAATTTGGAAGTTGGAATTTTCTAAAAGCTCAGTTTGCAGGTGGGATTCAGTGTTGATGTTTCTCAATATGACAGAACCCATGAAAAGTTTGGTTTTTAATAGATGCTAAGGATAATTACACTTTATGTCTCATGTGGAGTCTTCTCAGTTTTTGCCCAATTTGTCTGTTTTTTTTGTTGTTGTTGTTGTTTTAAATAAAAACACTGTCTTAATGCCTTTTTCATAGTGTGAAAGACTGTATGCTTGGTTAGTGGTTGGTGCCCATACCAGAAGCCAGTAATGTGAATTGAATTGAATAGTGCCTGGAGTGTACCATTACACCCCTAATTTTTTATGCATGACCCTGTGCTCTTATAGAAAATTAATCTGACCAATCAGATTTGAAAATTCAACAACCCTGTGATTTATAAATGAAATTGTTATTCATGCCTTATACTAAATAAACTTATTTTTCCCCCCATCAATTTATTTTTATAGATAGCTGAGTGCAACAATGCAGACAATTAAATGTGTAGTAGTTGGTGATGGTGCTGTGGGTAAAACCTGCCTCTTGATTTCATACACCACAAACAAGTTCCCTTCGGAGTATGTACCAACAGTAAGTATATTAGCTTTTTAATGCTTTTCTTCCTCCTCTCTGAATAGTATTACAAGTATTGTGAGTGCCCATGCCAGTGGAGAATAATCTCAAGATACTAATATTAAACTAGTACAGCTTTAACATATCTAAATGAAACCAAAAGGGATCAGCTGTTTGCTATGTAATGGTTTTGTTTTCATTTTCAGGTGTTTGATAACTATGCTGTAACTGTAATGATTGGTGGTGAACCTTACACTCTTGGATTATTTGACACTGCAGGTATGGTGTTGTCTTTGTGTATCCCATTTTTTTCCTGCTTTTTTTTTTAATTTATTTATTATTTTTTTTATTAAATTGAGAGAAACGATTTAATTGCCCAGAACTGATAGAAAGACAGGAAAATGGACATTTTTACCATTTCATGTTTATGGAGAGTAGGAGAGAGCATAACAATATTATTAGCTGTGCAGTCGGGAACTGCTGGATGGCAGCAGCAATCACAAAATGGTGGAAAGTGATTCTGCAGTAATACACAGTAAAACAGTAAAAAAGAAAAACATAGCATTACATTTTTCTAATGTCCACATGTTCTAATGTTGCCAAATGTCCACATGGCTCACTTTTTTCTTTGTTGATGGCGCTACTAAAAGAACATATCTGAGCGTTAACCAGCGCAGGAGGGAGAAAAACAGTTTTGATCGTTTCTCATTACCGTCACCAGGAACTTCAGTTGTAAAGGCATTTCATTGTAGGCCTATTTAATCTTTTTGATGTACTTTTTGCTTTTGGCTTTTGTGCCATTTTTAACTATTTTTGGGTGAAAATTTTAAATAAATATAGTTAATGGTGCGGTAGTCGATTTCCCGTGGTAGTCCGTGCGTTTTTTTAAGTGGAAAAATGGAGACGAGAGATTACAAATGTGAGATGGGGAAGGGGTGGGGCTTATACGTGGTGTCAGTTAATGTCAGAGAGTTCAAAACACTTGCACAAATATTTCCAGATTATTAAGTTTATTGGCTCATCTCCCATTTTGTTGGGGAGAAAAAAGGGCATATTGAATAATAAATAGCGTGTTAAATTGAGGAAAATGTTTAAAGGTTGGGACTTCTGGTAATCTAATATAATCAGAGTAAATGTCAGTGGATGTCACGGCAGTGTAATATAGTGCTAAGATGATTAAATTGTACAAGCCTACCTAGTACAGTGTTGTAGAAAATCATGTTTCACAGTGTAGTGTGAAATGCATGATACGTTAGTTATATTGCCATGAACTGGCAGCTTCCTGTATAATGCCAATGAGATATATATTTATGTTTTTCATAAGTACTGGCACCCCTTCCAGGGTGTCCCCTGCCTTGTGCCTCGAGTCCTTGTATAGGATAAGCAGTACAGAAAGTTGATGGATGGATTAAATGTCTAAGTAATTGTGAAAGTAAATCCTAAAAACAATCCTAATGATGTTCTACTCCATCAAAGCGAAACAAATGGTGAGTTGAAAAGCTTGCAGCTCTAAATCGAGATGTTTTCTCTTTCCAGGTCAGGAAGATTACGATCGGTTGCGACCCCTGAGCTATCCCCAAACTGATGTCTTCTTAGTTTGTTTCTCTGTAGTTTCACCATCATCCTTTGAAAATGTCAAGGAAAAAGTATGTTTCTTTCCAGCATGTTTGTAGCATATTTAGCCTTGGTTTAATAAAGTTGAAATTTTATTGATAAGCGTTTCTTTCCCTCCTCTTGCATGCAGTGGGTGCCTGAGATTACCCACCACTGTCCAAAGACCCCATTCCTGTTGGTTGGAACTCAGATTGACTTACGAGACGATCCTTCAACCACTGAGAAGCTTGCCAAGAACAAGCAGAAGCCTATTACTCCAGAGACAGCCGAGAAACTCGCCAGGGATTTAAAAGCAGTGAAATACGTGGAATGTTCAGCTTTAACACAAGTGAGTGCGCTTGAAAACACAGACATTAAGCTTGATTTTTTTAAATGGGTGCAGCATCAATATAGCTTTGTATAGCTGCATGAATGTACAGGTGTTCCTAATAAAGTGGATGCTGAGTGTAGGTCTGCTAAAAAAACTGCCAGCAAAACAGCAGTGTTGTGTTAAAATCTATTAATACTTTTAATTATACTTAGAATTCGACAAAAATAGCATTTTTATTTATAAAAAAAAAAAAAACAGTTTAAAGATTAAGTAAAAAAAGTTTAACATTGCATCAGCTGCTTCCAGTCAGTTTGTAATTATTAAAAAATAAAATAAAATAAGAGACCACAGTTTCCACAGTCTCATGTGGATATCACAATTTGCTATCTCAGAAAAGCTTATTGTGGCATAATTTGATAATGATAATGAAATGATATCGTCATATCGCCCAGCTCTAATGCACACTTTATTCAGATCTTTCTCTGTTGTTGATTAGACAGTGAACTTGCTAACACATCATTTCCTCTTCTTTCTTTGTAGAAAGGGCTAAAAAACGTGTTTGATGAGGCCATACTCGCTGCGCTGGAGCCTCCAGAGCCCAAGAAGAAGCCTAAATGTGTTCTTTTATGAGTTCAACCTTGCCATAGGTCCTTTCAGGCAGAAACCATCTATGACTATTATCCATCTACATCTGAATCAGTTCTGGTTCATGTTCAGGAAAGGACTAACCATAGCAACTATTATGCTTTTTTTCCCCCTCCTTGTTTTGCCTTGAATTATTATGCCATCTGAATTAAGCAAAATGAATAGAATAAGCGTAAGGTAAGAGTAAGAAAATGTGTCACAAAGGTTATCTTAATTTGTATTATATTTCATTAGTATATTCTTCTCCAGTAGGATTAACAAGACACCCTTAAGGCTAAAGAAGACTTTTAAATTCAGTTATTTATTCATGCTCAATGTTGTGACAATATTAACCTGTTTAGTTCACTGAAATAGATAAACACAAAATCATAGGAGAAACTAATGAATTTCAACTGTTGAAGTGTGTTATTTTGTACAAATTAACAAGTTGTTTATCTGTAAAATATTAGGCTTTCTTAGGATTCCAGATAACCTGGACAGTGTTATTGTGTATGATTACATTTAGAGGCATAGCTGATCCGTCAGAGCATCATGAACTGTTGGCTGTGCCGCAGCTCTAGCCGCCTGACCTTGAAAGTGGCTCAATATGTTAGAAATACAAGCAACTGGTGAACCAAAGCTCGTTTTGTTTCTAAAATCCATTCGCTTTCGATATCAACAGCAAACACAAGATAAATTAATTAAGCCACTGGTACAGTTTTGTTTGCTTTCCTCCCCAAAGTCTTGTTGAAATTCATTCATAAAATGTAAATAACTTGACAGTCACGTGTGATACACAAAGCAAAAACTTCATTCCAGTTTTCTTTTCCAAAAACATTTACATATCAAGATGAGTGTGATGTTGGCAGATTATACTTGGATCCATTGCTGAACAGGTTGTACTTTTCGCCTTGTATATTTATTTTAAGCAATCCTCAATTTAATAAGCACCAGTAATTGTCCCAAATAACCAAATTTTAAGTGTTTTCCAATCACTTGATAAAAAAAAATATATAAAGAGAGTTTATCGTAATTGTGTGTGAAGTTGGTCTTTTTCCATTCAGATACACTCTAGGTTGTTTTTTTTTTTTTTTATATTTTTATATGGAATGTTTCGTTACAGAAAATTATCACATGTGAATATTACCTCAAAATAAACATTTCCAATGTTTAACACAAATGGTTGTATGAAGTAGACCTTACTGTACTGAAGATCACCCTCGAACCAGATTTATTATTAACATTCTCATTTCTGTTATGGAACCACACTGTAAATGTTGTTTTACAAGATTTTATTAACATTTTGAACTTAAAAATATGCACACATGTAAGACATCCATGAACACAAATAGTAATCTTAAGACAACGTACACTTTAGCACAACTACATGCACACTCTTTTTGCAGGCTCCACATTCTCTTGTGCTGAAAGTGCTTCTCTCTTTGGTGCTGTTTTATTGCTTCTATCTTCAAGAATCTTCTGTTCTGCTTCCACAGGACCCTACAGACCGTACAGGAGAGTAAATTATTCATCAGTCACAAACAAAAATTAAGATCAACTTCAGAAAACAATGTTCTGGGGGCAAATAATGTAGGCTTTTAAAAGGATAATGTCTATTTATTAGATGTATAATTTAACATGATTCTTTACTGTGAATCAGACCGTTTCATCAACAGATGCTCTTTAGGTGGATTATAAGGACTTTGGAATAGGAAAGCTGCTTTTGTAAGAATACTGCCTAAAGCTACGCTCAGGCATGCAGTGATTTTATTGCTGCAAATCGCCAGTTGCTGTACTATGAAGTCGCCATGAGGTGTTCCTAATACCGGTTGCCATGGTCAGTGGGGGACGCAACTAGCATTCCATGCTTTCCTGCCGCTAAAATTAAACACTCTGGAGGGAGAGCGTTTCTATATAAAATTCACCAGTGTGTATATGCATCATATACAAGATGAAGGAGAAGCAGTGTGGACATGTGGATTTAAAGTACATATGCTTGTCCACTCTGTTTGATGTAACCCTGCATCACTACACACCTTCCTCAAATCACTGTGTCAGTGATTTGGAAATTTGGACAGCCAGCAGTCATAAATGGAAAGATTAAGTGATGTATAAACTCTCATACGATTTCCAGGTGGATTAACACATTTTTGCCCAAAACCTGAATGTAGTAAATTGATACTGTAGCCAAATAGTTTGATTTCAATTATGTGTACAGGTTTTGGCTCACTGAATCTCTATAGGAAACGTAATCACTCGGGTATGAGCATTAATGTGTTAAAGAATGAAAGATGTGTATCAGACATGCATCAGAGTGAAGGTTAATTGTGCACCGGTTTTGCTCAGAGCGATCAGAAGAACAGGTCTTTTTTGCATTGCCCATCCTAATATCAATATATAAACCTAAAAGTGTGTTAAAAACAATAAATAAATACTAACCTTGTTCTTTTGCGTTGCATATTTCGCCGTCCATCTTTGTGCCTTCTCCAGATATACTGCTCTGTTGTATTTAAATTCTGAGGACTGAAGGAAAAACATTTGAAAAAGCGTACAAGGAGGGAAAACAGTGGGTTAGAAGTGGCAAGTCAGAATGACTCACAATATCTGCCATTAATGGGTCATCTGGGTTCGGTTCTGCCATGAGAAGCTGTACTGAGCTCAGCACTGTGGAGATGTTCAGTGAGGGCCTCCATGCTCCCTATGAAAAGTACATTTTTACATCATTTCACAATCATGCATTTGCAGGTGACAAATGCAGGTACCAATATCATATTTTCTTGCTATTCTTTATAACTGCCTCTACTTTAAATAAATAAATAAATAAATAAATAAAAATTACGTAACTGATTATCGACACATGCATCTTCGCGACACCACTTTTAAACAATTAATTTACAGTAAAATACTTTAGAAAGTGCATCATAAAATCTCAAATGTAGCTTATAAGAATCTCTCTGGAAAGAGTGACTAACATGAAATAACAGTTTGTAACAAAATTGTCATGATTCATTCTAGGATTTTCAGAAGGAGACTTTTTTTTTTTTTTATTACTTACCTTGGGTGGCAATTTCAGCACATCAAGGCAAATACGGCCTGCGTTATCAATATTGGGGTGGTAGATGGGTGTCAGGAAGCGCATTTTGGGAGGTTCAAATGGATACCTTCGAGCAATAAGGTAAATAACACTGAGCAGTCAGTACACTGAAATATGACTTTCATTTTATGACTACAAACTGAAGATCACAAACGCACTTGTATTTAAAAGGCCTCACCTGTCAGGGATCTTTATTTCCAGTGTAAACAGCCCACCGTCATATGGAGTGTTGGCACCTCCAACAATTTCTGCACAACAGAGAGGATTTAGTGAAATCAGCAATAGTGCCACCGTTCAGTTGTTACAGCAATCATAAAAAAATGAACGTGAACTTGATTGTACTTCAGGTCATCCGCATTGCACTTGAACTAATATTCTTGCAAATATTAGCAATTAATATTTGTACAATATTGCAATCTTCTTGCTAAAGTTTCTTGGATTTCCTTTGTGTCTATTCTGTCCTGTTTGTGTTATTCTTCTGCTCTGGATGCGTGCTGAATGTTGATCTTCACTTAACCTAAAAGTTATTTTCATCACTGCATAGACACCCATACAATTGAGAAAGCAACTGCAGTGTACCCCAGTACCCAGTCAAAGTTGCAGCGTAGTATCCTCTTAGACCCATTAAACCTACCCCCGCCTATGGAAGAGATTCTGTGCCTGACAGAAAAGCAATCGCACCAGGGGAAAAACATCAATACAGAGATGGTACTGCTTTTCATTTGTGATATGAGGATGAGCTACACTGAAGTGTGAGAACATAACTCCTAAGTTCTGCTGTGACCTATAAGTATTTTTAGTCAAATTCAAACATAACACAGTTTAATAGTAATTCTGAAAAGCCTGATTAATGGTTCAGTGTTGTAGAAATTAAGAAATAATGAGACATTAAAAACCTATACAGGGTGTTACTTTATATGGATGGACAGCAATGCATCCTGGAAAGTGGCACTTTTAGGAGCTTCTCTAATTATAACCACGCCCACCAGTGCTGGCTTTGCGCTGTGATTGGACAGTGATTGTATTTCAGTGTGGCACGACTGCAACTTAATAGACAGTGAAATGCAAGGCAGTGGGCAACTGCACTCACTTCTGATGCAAAGTCAGCATTTAATTCTAAAACAGCAATATTCTGCTTATTGATTTCAAAACAACATTACAGCAAGACAATGATGGTTTTGCTTTTCAGTGTGGCATGTTGTCCTCATGTCAGAAATAAAAAGCAATACTGTCTATGTATTGGATTTAAAGTTTTTCAACCCAGTGTGATTGCTTTTCTGTCTAGCATATAATCATCTCCATACCAACCATAACACTAGTTATGACACTAATACTGACACTAGTCATTTTATCAGACAAACCTACCAAATGTCTGTATACAGTCACTGACTCTACCCTCTACCCACCAACTAGATATCATCTCACACCACTGTCACTGGCATAGTAGCAGCAGCACTGCATTTTTTTTTTTTTTTTAAACACCTCATTTCCTCTGCTGGGTTGAGAAACAGAACACCAACCAAAAAACCAGAGGAAACAGCGGTGCAGTTTCAGACACTGACCGCAGATGAAGGGTAGAGAGCAATTAACAAACATTATACAAAGAAGATGACGGATTATAGTCTCTACCTTTACACCTACAATCAAACCCAGATTATAATTAGGGCTATTAGGGTGGGTTTCAGTTGCATGAATGACAAGTAAGAAATAGCCTAGTCATAACTTTCAGTGTGTGTAATAACGTAGTCTATTATCTAGCTATCTACACCAGGGGTGTCCAGTCCTGTCCGCAAAGGGCCCGTGTGGGTGCAGGTTTTCATTCCAACCGAGAAGCCACACCAGAGTCTATTGAAAGCCATGGTCAACTGATTACACAGGTGGAATCAGGTATGGCTCCTGTTTGATTGAAATGAAAACCTGCACCCACACCGGCCTTTTCCAGAAAAGATTGGACACCCCTGATCTACACTATATGTTGTTGTGTCTACTGACTAAGTGACCAGTAAGTATATAGGGGAGACCTGGCAAACATGGGCATAATGTTATGTGTGCAGTGTGAAGTCTGTAATTTAAATCATCTTTGAGTACCTGAAACAGTGTTTAAATCCCCCACAGCTGTTGCTACGCCTGGGTGATACACTCTTACCAATGCAACACATTATGTTAAGTCTCTTATACCAACCAAATAATATCTGGTCTGTAGTGGTCTTGTTTTGGCCAGCAACAGCTGAACTACAGACAAGCTGCACAGCAAGCAACAGTCCGGACCACAGACAAGCTGCACTGCAAGCAAGATGAACTACAGACAAGCTGCACTGCAAGCAACAGTCCGGACCACAGACAAGCTGCACAGCAAGCAACAGACCGGACCACAGACAAGCTGCACTGCAAGCAACAGACCGGACCACAGACAAGCTGCACTGCAAGCAACAGACCGGACCACAGACAAGCTGCACTGCAAGCAACAGACGAACTACAGACAAGCTGCACAGCAAGCAACAGACGAACTACAGACAAGCTGCACAGCAAGCAACAGACAAACTACAGACAAGCTGCACAGCAAGCAACAGACAAACTACAGACAAGCTGCACAGCAAGCAACAGACAAACTACAGACAAGCTGCACTGCAAGCAACAGATGAACTACAGACAAGCTGCACTGCAAGCAACAGATGAACTACAGACAAGCTGCACAACAACAGATGAACTACAGACAAGCTGCACAACAACAGATGGACTACAGACAAGCTGCGATTCACAGCAACAGATGGACTACAGACACTACAAGTAAATGGGAGATGTGCTGAGTACTGACGGGCCTGCAGCTCCTCCACGCTCTCGTGCAGCTGCCAGCAGGAAACTCCAGGCGGAGGCTCGGTACTGAGCATCTGCAGCTCGCGCTTCAGACGGCTATTCCTCTGCATGCTGCCTTCCACCGCCTCTGTCTGTGAGTTACAATCCCAGCAGATGCGAGATAATACAAAATAATACATTTCTAACAACAGAAGACTGTATTTATCGTGATAGTTAGCTAGTAAGTTCTCTACGATACTGAAGTATTAATATTACATTATCGTCACTAAACTTAGCAAGCTAGTAACATCCGTGACAGACATTGTGCTCAATAACTAGCTCAAATGGCTTCTACTTCTTTCTTCTAAATACATCAATTATTTAGAGCATACTGTTTTAATCAGTTACTGCACAAACTACGAATAAACCCATTATAACGTACCAGACTTCCGGACGCTGTTTTGCTGTACGCTGCTTTGATTCTCCCGGCTGAAATTTAATACGTCATGCGCACGCGCGTTCCCGCGTCCAGTGCAAGGCCTCATGGGTATTGAAGTACATTATCGCCGCGCATTCTGAATTCAGGCAGGGGTGGAAAAAGTACTGACAAATATATAAATTTAATAGTTTAAAAGGGATTATGAAGCAAGAGATTCTGGGAGTTTATCAGTATAGTGAAGTCAGAGAATCTGGGGGTTTATGAGCATTGTGAAGCCAGAGATTCTGGGAGTTTAAAGGGGATTATGAAGCCAGAGATTCTGGGAGTTTAAAGGGGATTATGAAGCAAGAGATTCTGGGAGTTTAAAGGGGATTATGAAGCAAGAGATTCTGGGAGTTTATCAGTATAGTGAAGTCAGACAATCTGGGATTTCAACATGCATTATGAAGTCAGATTTTCTGGGAGTCTGTCAGTCTGAGTTTATTCACATTGTGAAGCCAGCGGTTATGGGAGTTCAATGGATATTATCAAGTCAGAAATTCTGGTTTATTACCATTGTGAAGTTAGAGAAGCTGGGAGTTCAACATCCTCACTACTTTCTACAGAGGGACCAGAGAGAGCGTCCTGACCAGCTGTCTCACCGTTTGCTAGGGGAACTGCACAGATTCAGACCCTAACACTTTATGTAGTTCTGTGTACTGTGTCACTGTATTGTTATGTGTTGGACCATGGTCCTTGCAAAACAACATTTTGTTCCACTGTATACAAGCTACACAAAGAAAAAATAAATAAAAAAATCCACTTGACTTGACTGAATCAGTAACTTACATGTAAACCACTTCCTTTAGCATTAACTAACTAAACTAACCAACTAACAAAACAGTGTAAACTTAACAGGCTTCATTAAACTATAAAGTTTCTATATTAGTGTCACACGTTTTACTACTTCAACTGTGCCATCAGGAAAATATCAAGCTGCTTCCATGAAACATTATATAATACAGGGCTAACAACAATAGGCTCTTTCACTTACCAAGTTGGAGCTTTCTTTTTAAATATTTGTGCATCATCCAATGTGACACTATCTAATAATAAGTAAGATTTATTTAAACAGCACATTTCAAACAACCTGCGCAGACCAAAGTGCTAAACATGAAATAAAATGGTAATTCAATTCAATTCAGTTTTATTTGTATAGCGCTTTTAACAATGGACATTGTTACAAAGCAGCTTTACAGAAATAAATGGATTCACAAAAAATATATTGTAAATATTTGAATTTATCACTGTGAATTTATCCCTTATGAGCAAGCCAGTAAGAACGTGAATATATAAAACAGGAAATTAACACAAACACACAGCAACACAAAAAAAAAAACAAAAAAAAAACAAAACAAATGTATTAGAATATGTCTAGGTCTGAATCAAATATAAAAAAAAAACACAAAGGATTTTGACATAAAATTTAACAGATATTGATCAAGATTCTTATAAAGACTTAGTGTGACTGGGAGGATCAAATAATATACTATCTTCTGACTTGCCAGGAAACTGGATGCCATCCAACACTTAATATCCTCAAGGCAATTGACAAGAGTGGCACTGAGGTCCAGTAATATGAAGATCGTTTGTCAATCAGTCATGAAGTAAACAAAGCACTGACTATGACAATCCATGTTAATTAATTTTTATAATTCAATTAAGCTGATTTTACTGACTGACTGTTGCAGCACCTCATACCTATCCAACCTGCTTTCTGTTTCACCAGTTGTTCAGAGAGAGGGGCCCATCAATCGACCTATGGTCAATCTTTGGGTGTTCAAAATGAAGCACTGATGTTCTCTCACACATCACTACCACAAGGATGAAGCACAAACACCCAAGCACATCAGTTGTTGTTCAGTGCCCAACATTTACACATCCACTTACAGATATGTTTTCATCTGGTGCAAACATTGTACGACTACATTTTTTTTTTTTTTTACTAAATGCTAAAAATAATTTGCAAAAATATACATATACTGTATCTTCAAGAATCATTCGTTTTCCATAACTGTTTTATCCAGGTCAGGGTCGTTGTGGGTCCAGAGCCTATCCCCAGTAACACTAGGCGAAAAGCAGGCGGGTCACTATTCCATCGCAGGGCATCATGCACCTCTGGAGTGAGGGAAGTGAGTTATATTGGGTGACAATAACAAAAATGAATTGATAAAATAGATTTACTAAAAATGCAGATAAAGTAAATATCGAGCTGATGCAATTAGAAAATTGGTTATTATTTCATCATGATTTATCACCACTGTCCTGTAGCATTTGTCATTCATACCATTACACTACCATTAGCATGCAGGGTGGTCACACAGAAGGGGGGAAGTAGCAAATATTCTCGAGTGAAAACAAAGGTGATTTAAGGAGGGAGGGAGTGTATGAATAGAGTGTGACTGAGGGAAGGAGTGTGTAAGTGAGGGATGGAGTGTGTAAACGGAGTGTGTAAGAGGAGTGTGAGGGATTGTGTAAGTGAAAAGGTGAGTGTATAAGTGACAGAGGGAGTGTGTGTGGAGTGGGTAAGTGAGAGAGTTAGTGTGTAAGTGAAGGAGTGAGTGTATAAGTGATAAATGGGTGTGTAATTGGACGGTGTAAGTAAGGGAGGGAATGGATGAGGGGAGAAGCAAGTGTGTGAGTGATAGACACAGATAGACAGATAGATAGATCTGTTCTGGCTTTACTTTGCAGCAGTGGCATAAATTGCTTGAAATGGGATAAGTTTGTCTGTTCTGTTCTCCATTCGGACATCTGCAAAACCACAGGACTGCAGCGCCTCCATGTAGGCTTCGGGTCTCCAGTTCTCTCCAGGAAACACTTTCTTAGATGCAAATAAAACAATACGATCCAGTCTGAGGGTCGTCACCATGAGCCCACCTGATGGAGTTAAACAATGAGAAATGTCATTACACAATAACATGGCAAAAACACCAGGTAAAAGTTTGAGATTTTCTAGAATACATTACAGAACCTCTCAGGAAGTTCACAAAAATGCAGAACTAAGAAACAAATGAAAGACTTCATCTTTATTCCGGTACATCCTTAACAACCTGGTTTCATCACTCGGTGTATCTCCGAAGCTGCTGCCCTCAGATCAGGCCAGAAGTAGTAGCAATTGCAGTGGAACACTTTATCCACACTGCTGTCTTCTAATGGCATTGCTGCTACATCACTGCAGTACAGGGTCACTTTCCCACTGGCTATGTGCGCCTGCATCCTCTCTGTGGCCATGTGGTACATGTACTTGGAGTAATCCACCCCGAACAGCTTTCCTCCAGGCCCTGTGAGGAGCTGGACAGCTACCTCCAAACCCACGCCTGGACCATGACCCAGCTCCAACACTGTCTCATCAGGCTGGATCTCACACAGTTTCACTGCATTCTCCTCCAGGACCTGGTTATGCCTCTTCAGGAACTTGGTAACCAGCCACCCGGCGAGGGACTGAGTGGGTCGCCCCAGCTGTTGGCCCAGTTTTCTGGATAGCATTCTGCAAACTGTATGGTCAGGGAATATAGTTTTAATGCTCAAGCTGCAGAATTTCCTGATAGCTTATTTATAAACTATCCATAACTAAATTTGTAATAGCCTGAGGGGATTTAATTCGGTCAGATCTTCTGGGTGGTTTTGATCTCCTATCAAGTAAATCAATTCCACACTCTCTAAAATGTTATTTCTTTAATTCCACACTGATATTAATTCTATCAGATATTTATTTGTACGTTTTTTTGTATTTGAGTAACAGAAATTTATACAAGAGAACATGCAATGTAAATCAGGAGCTTTCATATGGGAGCCTGCACATTTTATTTCCTTTAGTGATTACATAGTTACTAATACTCTAAATGTCACATTTAGAGATGGTGACTTTAGTCAGAAACATTTAAAGATATGTCAATATTTACAATGGAAAAATTCCTCATATTCAGAGACGGGCTATACAAGGTACTTAAGATTTTCTGGGTGAGCGAATCAGTTATTAAAATTACCTGCACGTAGTTTACACTGCCAGATTTTCTCAAGTAGAAGCATCTGAGATAGGGACCACATCTAGACCACAACCTTAACACAAGCACTTGTCCCTGAATTGATTCTGAGCTCAGCTTACTGTCTGTGTGGAATTTCTGTGCATGTTCTGTCTCTGAATGGGTTTCCTCCGGGTTCTCCAGTTTCCTCCCACCTCCCAAAATTGCCCTTACACCTGTGTGTGCGCATGGTGTCCTAGTGTTCAAACCAGGGTGCATTCCTGCCTGGTGCCCAGTGTTACTGGCTCTGGATTCATCGTGACCCTGTCCAGGGTAAAGCAGTTACTGAAGATGAATGGATAAATTAATGAAAATTCAGGATTTGAAATGTCTCAAATTTGATGAAAACCAATGTCTTCTGTGCAAAAAAAAAAAAACACTTTTGTGGACTTACTAGGAATGATGCTACTAATTAATTAATATATTTATGTGTGTAATATTGGGCTTGAAATTCATTCCATGCAGTGATCAAAACATACATTTCAGTGCAACATACTGAGGATAAATCAAACTGTCTGAAAGTACCACTGGACTTAATACTGATCCTCGCTCAAGCCCAGGTGGCGCAAAAATAAATAAATAAATAAATAAATAAAAACATGAGATACACCTCTGTTTATGTAAACTCTGCCTCTCAGAATAGTGAATGTGTAAATATCAGAAGCACTTTGCTTGCACAGCTGATGGACTTTTATCTGCAGTGTCATGGTTTTCTGGAAACTTGGTGTGCATGCTGAATTTTTACTGAATTACTGAAGCACACTGCAGTTACTCAAAGGATTCTTTTTTTCAGATATGTAGACAGACATATAAACATGGCCTAAAAGACCAAACTTAAAGACAAAACGCATGTGGACACTTAAGAGGGATTAATAAATTGAAATGGAAGACAAATTTTGCTTGTTTTCATACGTTTGGGCCCAGAGGTACACTGAATGGCCAAAAATATGTGAACACCCCTCCTAATTATTAAGTTCAGGTGTTTCAGACACACCCATTGTTAACAGGAGTACAAAATCAAGCACATAGACATGCAATCCCTAAAGACAAACCTAGGCAGTAGAATGGGTTGTACTTAAGAGATCAGTTATTTTAAACGTTGCACTGTCATAGGATGCCACCTTTGTACCCCAGTCAACTGTAAGCACTATTATTGTGAAATGGACGTTTCTAGGAGCAACAACAGCTCTGCCATGAGTCTCACAAACTCACAGAGCAGGACCGCAGAGTGCTGAAGTGCATAAAAATCGCCTATCCTCTGTTGCATCTCTCACTACAGAGTTCCAAATTGTCTCTGGAATCAACATCAGAACAAGAACATGTGTGTCAGGAGCTTCATGAAAAGGGTTTCCATGGCTGAGCAGGGGCACAAAAGCCTACAGTCAATGTGTGCAATGCCAAGCGTTGACTAGAGTGGTGTAAAGCATGCTGCCACTGGACTCTGGAGGAGTGGAAACATGTTCTCTGGAGTGATGAATCACTTTTCACTATCTAGCAGTCTGATGGATGAATCTGGGTTTGGTGGATGTCAGGAGAACGCTCCCTACTGCAAGGTATAGTGCCAACAGTAAAGTTTGTGGAGGATGGATAATGGTCGGGGGTTGTTTTTCAGGGTTTGGGCTAGGCCCCTTAGTTCCAGTGAAGGGTAATGTTAATGCTACAGCATACAAAGACATTTTAGTCAATCGAATGCTTCCAAATTTATGCCAACAGTTTGGTGTAGACCCATTCCTGTTCCAGAATGACTGTCACTGGGCACAAACATCCATAGAAACATGGTTTGATGGGTTTGGTGTGAAGGGACTCTAGTAGCCTGCACAGCACCCTGACCTCAACCCCACTGAACATCTTTGGGATGAACTGGAACGTCGATTACAAGCCAGGCCTTCTCTTCCAACATCAGTGCCTGACTTCCCAAATGCTCTTTTGACTGAATGGGTACAAATTCCCACAGACACACTCCAAAATCTTGTAGAAAGCCTTCCCGTAAGATTGGAGGACGTTATAGCCAAAAAGGGGGTGCCAACTCCATATTAAGGCCTATGGATTTGGAACAGGATGTCCAACCAGCTTGTATAGGTGTGATGGTACAGTCCACCTACTGGCCATATTGTGTATATTATATCCATCCATTCTGTATCACTTATCCTACACAGGGAGCCTGGAGCCTATCCCTGTGGACTCAAGGGTCAGGATAGGGTGCCAACCCATTGCAAGGCACAATTGCACGCACACACACACCCATTCACACACTACGGACAATTTAGAGATGCCAATCAATTAGACGCAGGAATTGAACCCCCAACCCTGGAGGTGCAAGGCAAGCATGTTAACCACCAAGTCACCAAGCCCTGCTGTATGTGGAATGGGAGACATTATGTGTAAGAACTTCAACTTTTAGTAGTAGTAGCTTCTTTATTCCTAATTTAATATTCTGACCATGTATGTTTACACTATCCCTGATTTATTTATTTATTTATTTTTTGTCCTTCGCTGTAATTTTCCTGTCTTATCTCTTAGTCATCTTATGAATTTATCTGAACCTTGCATGGAAGTTTGTGCTCTTCGAATGTGCACAGAATAAAGGTGAACCCTGTATCAACTGTATACCCACATCTCCTGACACCTCTCCACACTCGACAAATAATTTACCATATGCATCAAAGATTTGGTCCTAGCTGTACATACACTTATGTAATCACAGATTACAATAGGCTGATCTGAAGAAGGAAATCTCAAGACTTCCAGCACAACGTTGTTGCACGGACTTTGTAATGCAGTTTGTAATACTACCGCACAGTAGGTAATATTCGCGCACTCGATATTTTGGAGCTGACAGCTTGATTTCAGTAAAGCACGCCATAGGCTTGGACATGGACAGGATTGACATCATTTCGATTTGCTTTCAACGATACATAACATACAATACACACGCGAAAAGCACTCACACAATAGCACTCACTTTTTTCTTTCTGAAGGCCTTCGCACTCTTCAGCGCTGTTCAGACTTCAGTCACTGCCACAGTAAACACACAGCTGTGCCGAAGGGTTTCCGTTCTGCGTCACTGAGGAGGCGGAGCTTGTACATACCGTACTACACTTATTATTAGTAGTGCTATTATAGGAGTGTATGATATATTTAATTATGTTCTCTCGATTAAAAAAAAGTATATGTTCGAATCTGAGTGTGGCTATTGTTGTTAGTCATATATACTGTCGCTGGTCATTTTTAATTACATTTCTGCTCAAATGCTGCTTCAGCTAAGGAGTCAGATGCTTATGGTAATATGGCAAGTTAAGTTCACCAAGTTTGCTGTAATGTCTGTAAGGGGACTTTAAAGCATAATATAAACACACAAGGTGCCTTGTATTACATGACTACTAATTTGATCAGAAATGAGAAAAAAAAAAATATTGTTAAGCAAAATGAAACAGGTTTCTTTCTTAAGTAATAGCAATCTAGGTTTTTTCTTTTATAATAACTCTTTTCTCTGCTTAGAAAATTAGAAAATATAATGTAAATGAGGTGATTGGGCTACATTTTTGTAACATCTCAGGCAATATTCTCTGTCATTTTCATTTTCTTTCCATGGTATTCAACAAATTTCACCAGAGACAAATTTGAAAACAAACATTTCAAATACAAGGACACAACAATAAAACTGCATTGTAAAGTACTAAATGGGCCATTAAATAATACAACAGCACAAACTCATACAGATAAAGTATATTCACACATACTTTAAACAGGATAACAGCAACTGGTATCATTTAGAAAAATGAGTATAATTAGAATATTATATTACATAAGACATGAAAATATTTCCTTCAATTTTACATGTGTGTGTACTATAATGACTATTTTAGGTACTATTCTTCATCTGATGGGAGGATTTCCACACTACTATTAGTAACCCGTATTCCATAGTGTCCGGCCCAGAACTGCGTGTCCTGGCCTCCATGTTTAAAAAGGATAAAACGAACACCAGGTCCATAGTCCTTAAAGGTATGAGTCATCTGAAATAAAAAAACAGAATGTGATATCAGACACCAGTTTACAGGCCAGATAAAAAAAATAGCCCCTTCAACTACTGAAAATGTCCAGTAGGGAAATAATAGTGCAGCTAACGTACCAGCATATAGGTTGAAAAGTCTGATTTTAAGAAATAAGAAAACAGTCTTCACTAATAATAAAATTAGATAACTGCAGTAACATGCCACTATGACTGAAAAAAAAACAAACAAACAAAAAAAAAACTGCCTGTCTGCTATAAAATGTTTCATTCCACTCTTATCCCAGACTTGTACAGGGGACATTGTCCTTGCTCACTAATGCTGAATCCCTGTTTTACTGGAGTGTGAGGTCAACTTACAGATTCTTTCAAAGCCTAATGCTATTGCAGCTGTCTGGAGACACACTAGATTTAAACAAAGGATCAAGAAGAACTAGAGAATGTCTATAATGCAGGCCATCAGTAAACCTCTCCATGGCATTTCACCTTAATCATTTTAAAAACCATCTCATTACTCCATGCTTGTGGGATCAAGTCAACATTACTGTACGCTTCTACTGACAAGTGAAGCCTGCCACCAAGTTTTTTAAACACTGTCGTAGCTGATCATGCTTAGAGAAGAGCACAAACTTTGCTCTTCCAAATACATTAGTTCACAAGCATTCGTACTTGGTTAGTATCACTCTGTTTGAAGGGTGAGAATGGAAAGCCATCTTCTCCACACAGAGATCAGGGCCAGTTATGCCCTTGGACTCTCAACTATAGATGGTCCTGGCATCAATCGAGCACTGTTTGAATGCCACAGCCTGAGTATTGCTGCTGACCACATGCATCCCTTTATGAACAAAATTTTCCCATCTTTAAATGGCTAGTTCCATCCTGATAATGCACCATGTCATAATGTGGTTTTAAACTGGTGTACTAGCGTACTTCAATGGCCTTCAAATACCCAGTATTAGTATTTTTTTTTAAATAAAGTGTCTGGTGACTGTATGTTGACATTTGCATCACCTGTAATATACAGAAATGTATGATGTATGTAACAAAATAAATTTAGATGAATATGGACCTTTTCAACATGCCAAACACACTGATGTATCATCATAGCTGTCAGTGGCTATGTAGTCACTGTCAGATTACAGCTCCATATCTTCCTAGTATTATTCACTTATTTTCTCTCTCTCAATTGAAAGAGTTACACTGCCTGTAATAAAATGTAGAGTTGTTTTTTTCAATACTTATCTGAAGCATGTAAAAATAGAAAGTAAAACCCAACATTAGAACAGCAAGCAAAATGAAAACAAAAAAAATATGTTCAGAAATAGCATTCCTCACAACCCATCCCAAGCTCCCGGAGTTTTACATGGGATCAAATAAATGCCACTAACCTGGTTCCACTGATTATCATTCCATTGTGGAAATGTCACTGGCTCAGGCTGAAAGAACTGCACTGTCTTCTTCTTGTTATTGAGTAACTCGACACGAAGTTCATATATGCTGCCACAGTCCCACCGTGGAGCATACCTGAGCAAATAAGAAAAAAAAAATAGGATTTGACAAGTACATTTAAGTAGTTTTACACATTACTCAGGACAGAAATAATAGAGGAAAGCTGAACAAATACTCACCAGTCTGATATGACGATGTTGGGCTGTATTTGATCCATAAATACAGGACTGTAACCTTCTTTCTCAAGGTTGATCAGCTGGCTCTTTATGCATCGCCTGATATATGAATCATAGTTTATTACTGCTCATAGACAGCAGGTCTCTTTTGCATAATGGTTGCGCATCATCTTCATTTTTAATTTAAGGGCTCATAGTTGGCTTTGGGCTACTTAATCCCCTCATTTTTGTATATCATGGGGTAAAAATAATAAGAAACAAAGGAGGCTGTGTTTAAAATGTATAAAATAATACATTTACTGTACAGCAAGACATGCATCAAGGATATTCAGTATGAAAATATGCAATAAGAATCTTACCCGTAAGAGGTAACAAAGCATTTTGTTACAGTGTCATCTGGATGAGGTGTGAACACATTGTCTACAAGCCATCGATCACCTCCATTTTCTAAGATTTTCCAGCCAGTGAAATTCTCTAGATGAAAGAACATTTCTGACATTACTAGTAGTAAAGTTATCATAACAGACCAATGTCAGGATGCTGCAGACTATATGCGCACTCCTCTGTACCTACAGTACACAACAGCTGGAAAAAAAATCCCCGAATGTTACATGCTTTTGTGTTATAGCAGACTGATTCTGTTCTGTTCACCAGATTTGTCTTTGGACCAATAGGTGTATTCTGTTGAGTAAAGTAGCCAGTTCAGTTGATTATGTAAGGAATAAAACACAATGAAAAGTTCAATTATAGGTTAATAACCAACAATGGGGTAGCCTGGCACCACCCTGATATTTGATTACTTTCCAATAGCACCATATCCTGTGGTGATTTATTACTCTTATGCCCTCTTGTAAACCCATTTATACCCTCCTGGAAACCGACTGTGCTCCTATTTATTTTTTTTTGTTTAATTTTAAGTTTAAATTTTCCCCCTTTTCTCCCCAATTAAATCACCTCCCAGCTACCACCCACAAGCCAGCTCTCTATGTCTTTTCTCCCTGGTTTCATACCCTTGCCCACATATGAGTCTTGACACAATATGTATATTTTTTAAAATAATTTTTCTGTAGGATTTTGTACATCAATATCAGAGCAAATAACTCTACAAAACTCTCCAGAGTGGTAGATTTCTAGTAATGGAAAATGTATGTTAATGCAGTTTTATAGGGACTAACATGCCACTTCAAATACAGAATATATTTTTTTCCACATCCCAACCTTTTTAACTGAACACCGTATAAACACTGTCATTTCCAAACCATATCTCAGTGACCTCTGATCTGTTTAAGAAACAACTGTCTAATCATTGTTGTTTTTGCTCACCATTTGCATTGGGGTTCTTCAACAGATTCCGGCGCTTCTTACATAGAAAATAATAGGTCTGCCAATCTTTTGGGACTTTGTAGGTAATGAGAGGCTTGAGTCCTTCCCTACGGCATCGCTCTCTCCAAAACGCAGTGCTGTCCACCACCGACTTCCACTCATTACACACCAGGCGGCACACACAAATCACTTGCTTGCCAGGTAGGTTTAGAAGAATTTCCTCAACAACAGTAAGAGGAAGATCTGGGCACTATGGTCAACAAGGAAAATAATATTACATTTCAGATGAACAGACATCAGCTATACAGTTCCTCCAGAAAGTATTCACTCCCCAGTGATTTCTCATTTTGCCGTATTTGCTAAAACGGCAGATCAGATTCGTCCTTGGTCATGAGGACCAAGGAACTGCCTGTGAAGCTTCAAGATGAAGTTTTTAGGAGGAAAAGACTGGAGAAGCTTTCTAGGAGCAGTAAGCCAAAACATAGGGTTTTCAGCAGGAGGATGTGGAAATCTTGTTGCCATCAAGAGCGACATGGATGGAGCCAAATATAAGCAAACTCTTGAGGAGAACCAGTTCCAGTCTGCCAGAAATCTGTATGCGAAAATGTATGTTCCAACATGACAATGAGCCAAAGCACAGGGCAAAAAATACAAATGAATGGCTTGAAAAGAAGGTTTGTGTTTTGGAATGGCTGAGCCGAAGCCCAGCCTTAAATCCAACTGGAAATCTGTATCATGCCTGTTGAAAAACTGCTGTCCACCAACATTTTCCATCTAATTTGTGAGATGTGGCAGAAAATTTGCACTAAGGAATGGGAGAAAATGGCAAAATCAAAATGTGCAACGTTCTTAGAGACACATATGAGACAAATCAAAGCTGTAACTCTTGCAAAAGGACAATTCACTGTAAGTATTGGGGTGACTGCTTAATTAAGCAGTGTTTTGATTTTTTGTACTTTTAAATCATATCTAAATACTTTAGTTTTATTGCTGTAAAAAAAAACAAACAAAACAAAAAAAAACATTCCAATATGCTTAAATTTGATCTTGCAACAGAGCAAAAAAGAGGAATAATCAGTAAGGGGCGAATACATTCCGGAGGCCCTGCCATAACCTAGTCACAATCAATGAAAACAGAAATAGTCCAGTGTAAAAAAAAAAAAAAAAAAAAGAAGAAAGAAAGAAAAGAAAAGAAAAAAAGAATAACACTCACAACTAGCTTCCATGCTGATTGAGCCATTCTTCTCTGTTTTGAAAGCTCAGAAGTCATCTCAAAGTCCTTCCAGTCTCGTGTCTTAACGATATAGCAGAACTTCAGCTATATAGCTTTCAGTTTAGTTCATAGAGTCTGACCCTGGAAGTATTAGCACAAAAAGACAGGGTTTCTTTTTAAATGTAGCCCTTCGCGGAATATTTAGAAACGTTTCTAACGAAAACGATACGTTTAGAAAAAGAAAATGTCGTCTTCAGAAAAAACAACAACAATAAAAAAAACCACTCTTCCGGGAAAACCTGGCTGTCAGAAAATGACTGTATGCGAAAGGCTATAATGCTAGCAAAGAGCAGTAACTAGCACGCAGACTAAAATACCCGGATTTCCAAATATCTTGGCACACTGATAACCCTGTAAGTGTGTATATGTTAAATGTGATGATATAGAGCTAATCTATAGACTTTACCCAGTCGATTACCACACACATTGTGGAGAATGAGGGAGAACAGAGAAATAATCCCCTTTCTTTCCACCCGTTCCTGAACTATGTGTGAAATTTATTAGTTAAATTCATTATAAACAAAAATATAACGTTTAAATGAATTTAATATTGGTTTAAAAAAACTTTACTCCGCAGGACGGGTGGCATCTTTATGTAGACAGTCGCTTACTTCCGGGTTTGATCGGACAAATCGGAGCTGTCGGTAACAGGGATGTGATGCTCCTGAGCCGTTTAAGTGAACGTTTTTTTTTATATATATATATATATATATATTTGTATAAGTGTAGGAACTCGTATTCTTGCAGTGTAATTTTCTGTGCGTTAATATGAATGATGAGAGGAGTGAATGGTGTGTGTGTGTGTGTGTGTGTGTGTGTGTGAATGAAGCATTATGACAGGATCTGCTGCTTGCAGTCCTATAGGCTACTACAGGAGGTGATCATTGGTATAAATAAAACTGAACCTTCCTAATGAAGCACAGACACAATAACATTCATGTGGGATACTAGTGTAGTGCATTTCTGATTTTACATTTAGCTAGATTTGATAAAAAATCTGATGCAAAGTAATGTTTTAGAAAGTAGTTGTAAGATTTCATTAAACAATTTCAGCCATAGTTAGATTTAAAAAAATCACTGGTTAAAATATCAGGAACAGGAATTTAAAAAGGCAATAAGCCGACTCACTGGGAAAAAGCCGGAATTCACATCAACAGTCAGCCACATGTTTATTTACTGGTGAGTCAATTGATCTGATATAACTCTCTGGAAAGAGCTGGAATTCACACCAATAGTTAGAAACATACACAAGTTTTCAAAATAAAAGCCGATCACGTTACTGCCAGGAAAAAAATGCCCACACTGGCCTGTTTTCATCCAAAGAGGGTAATAACGAAACGAAAAATATGCCTTGGCTACTTCATTGCCTATGTGAATTAATGTTCTGGTTGCCAGTTATTAATAAACAAATACTACATTCAATAGTAATATTTTCTTGAAAAGCTCTCCCGAAGTGGCTGTGACGACTTACACAAATACAGAACAGAAAAGGAGCGATTTATGCCAGCTGTGCTAATACTGTAATTATGCTGCCTTCATGTGCTATCGGAATTGTAGTACTTCCCAGTTCTGAAGTGGGAATTACGAGTATGCCGTATTCACATGCTTTGTTGTCGGAAAGGACACGAAACATTGACGACGCCAAGTTCATTCATACAAATTTCTTTATTCTTTTATTTTGACGCCATAACACACATTACTCAGATAGCTAGCTTGCTGACGATAAGGGAATTTTGGTCAAATACAATCTTTTTTCACGGTGTAAAAATGTACAACATGTATAGTGTGGTTGCTGATATAGTGCACAAATGAATATGACCAAAACAACAAACGCTAACAATTAGCTGCATTTAGAAAAAGGAACAAAACCTGCCATTCAGCACAGAAACTGTCTTCTCCGACATGTTCAAAGTTTAGCACATCTCATCGTAATTACGACCTGAAGGGTCATTCAGTGGGAAACTCGTATTTACGATAATTCCGACAGCGCGTGAAGGCAGCATTAGCCTACATCGCACTCCTGTTCTGGCATTAAGGCTAAAGTTGTTTTTACTGCCTTAAAGCTTTTCTATTCTGGGAGAATAACTGAAAGTATTGTACACAAAAATGGATAACTACACCAAAGTAATTGAATTTTGGCTGACTGACAGGTACTCACATGGCTGTAGAAATGTCTCCCATACAGAATAGTACGAACAGCCGATGCTAGTGAATGTGAAACTGTAAATGCGAGCTGCCTTACGAAAATTAAATATTTCCGAAGGGAATTAGTTAATAATTTGAATAAACACAAGTTAGGTGCGAAGCACCTCATAGACTACCGTTTCATTCACTCACCTTTAACACGCTGAAGATTCTCTACAGGGGGCGCTCGTGTAAAGCAGCAGGTACAAATGGGGACTGTGGTTTTCCCATGCAATGCTCATCATGCCTTTGGAATGAAAAACCCTTCTTCTTCTTTTTGTTGTTGTTCTTCTTCGTGTTCTTGCTGTTCTTCTTCTTCTTCTTATTATTATTATTCGTGTTGTTGTTGTTGTTGTTGTTGTTGTCTTCTTCTTCTTCTTCATGTTCTTGCTGTTCTTATTATTATTATTATTATTATTATTATTATTATTCATGTTCTTGTTGTTGTTGTTCTTCTTCGTGTTCTTGCTGTTCTTCTTCTTCTTATTATTATTATTATTCGTGTTGTTGTTGTTCTTCTTCTTATTATTATTATTCTTATTCTTATTATTATTCATGTTCTTGTTGTTGTTCTTCTTCTTCGTGTTCTTGCTGTTCTTCTTCTTCTTCTTATTATTATTATTCGTGTTGTTGTTCTTGTTCTTCTTCTTCTTCGTGTTCTTGCTGTTCTTCTTCTTCTTATTATTATTATTATTCGTGTTGTTGTTCTTGTTCTTCTTCTTCTTCGTGTTCTTGCTGTTCTTATTATTATTATTCGTGTTGTTCTTCTTCTTATTATTATTATTCATGTTCTTGTTGCTGTTGTTGTTGTTGTCTTCTTCTTCTTCTTCATGTTCTTGCTGTTCTTCTTCTTCTTCTTCTTCTTCTTCTTCTTATTATTATTATTATTATTATTCATGTTCTTGTTGTTGTTGTTCTTCTTCTTCGTGTTCTTGCTGTTCTTCTTATTATTATTATTCATGTTCTTGTTGTTGTTGCTGTCTTCTTCTTCTTATTCGTGTTGTAGTTGTTGTTGTTGTTGTTGTTGTTGTTGTTCTTCTTCTTCTTCTTCTTCTTCTTCATGTTCTTGTTGTTCTTGTTCAGTTACTGGGTTTAGCTCATGTTTTGTGAGCCATTGGATACTACCTGTATCAGAAGGGTTTTAAGACATACAGTGCAAACTGACAGCCGAGAGAGAGTCAGATTTTGCATTTAAATGTTTGTCTGGTACTTTCACCAGGAAGCTATCATAAATGCTATTCACACTTTTATCATGCAATCATAACTTTGTATAACTTTACACATCACATCAACATGCAAATGTGTATATTTATTATTTATATAAGATAAACACCTTATAAATACAGATATGTGTCTACCATCAGTCAAGTTTGTCAGGAAAAGTGGGACAACATGTCTTTATGTACATAAAACTTACTAAAACCCAGTTTTCATGAAAACAATATTGACAAAGCAACCATATAGTAAACAACTGCATTATCATAAAATTCAATAGCATTTCTGAATATATTACTTTTTTTTTTTTTTTTACAGTAAACCATAATATATTTTGTCATTCACACAGAAAATTCATTTCATTAGACTCTGTGATCATTATAGAAACAGACATGAAGGAGTCATGAAATGACTTTCAATAAATGAATCCAAATTTTATGTCTCTAATGCTGTCACTCACCATATAAATAACTGAACCATATTTTACTAAGTAGATCACATTGCATTATCCAGTGATGTAATTTTGCAATGTTGTTTGAATTTGTGTGACATTATTCTAAACATTAACCCTATTCTTTTCCTGTTCCTAAAAACATACTATCCATGTCCTACCCACACTGTTCTCATGTCACAAATGAAAAGCAATACTGTCTGTGTATGGCATTTCACATTTTTCCCCTTGTGTGATTGCTTCTAGAGAACTGAAAGCTTAGCTGCAAGAGCAAAGTGAAAACTCTTGGACGTTCCAGATATTTTCTGTGCCCTTTATAATTTAGATATGTGATGAGTTGTAGAGACAGTAACTGATTAATAAGCATGACCTGTTTTTTTCAGCAACTACAGGTAAGATTTTGTCATAAACAATGAAGCATTTCTAGGCCTGATATTTATATTTAGTATAGGCAACAGTGCTCAATGAGAGATTTTGAGCACAAATAAATTGAATAAAATTAAATTGCAAATATATTTTCAAAAATGTAATTAATAAATAAAAAGCAACAAAACTCAAATGGGCTGTGGCATTCAAGCAATGATTGATTGGTATTAACAGGCCCAAAGTGTGCAAATAAAACATTCCCCACACCATTACACCACCTCCACCAGCCTGGACTGTTGACACAAGGCAGGTTAAGTCCATGGATTCATGCTGTTGGTGCCAAATTCTGACCCTACCATCTGTGTGCCTCAGCAGAAATTGAGGTTCCTCAGACCAGGTTACATTTTTCCAGTCTTCATCTGTCCAGTTTTGGTGAGCCTGTGCCCACTGCAACATCAGCTTTCTGTTCTTGGCTGACAGAAGTAGAATCTGGCATGGTCTTCTGCTGTTGTAGCCGGCCCGCCTCAAGGTTTGAAGTGTTGTGCATTCTGAGATGCTTTTCTGCTCACTGCAATTATATAGAGTGGGTAACTGAGTTACTGTTGCCTTTCTGTCAGCTCAAACCAGTCTGGCCATTCTCTGTTGACCTCTGTCATCAACAAGGCTTTTCTGTCCACAGAACTGCTGGTCACTGGCTGTTTTTTCTTTATTGTACCATCCTGAGGAAACTATAGAGACTGATGTGTGTGAAAATCCCAGGAGATCAGCAGTTATAGAAATACTCAAACCAGCCCATCTAGCACCAACAATCGTGCCGCAGTCAAAATCACTGAGATCACATTTTTTCCCCATTCTGGTTGATGTGAATATTACCCTAAGCTGCTGGCAAAAAAATTTATACATTTATTTATGCCCAGCCTTTTTGGACAAACAACCCCAAATGGACATGATAAAGTTTCTGCAACCCCTTGCCCACCCTACTTTTTCTTTTTTAAATTCCAGATTTATAATTATAGGACTACTGTAACATATGAACATTTTATTATTTATTATGTATAAAAACCATACAAATATTCCTTGCACTGACTTACCAGTCTAGTGAAAATTGTCGTGTTGTTATAGAAAAATAATCCATGCCATAATTGGTGGTGTGATATGCCCCAACTTGAAGCAGAAGGGTCTGGTTTATAGTTGGTGTATGACTTTGTGTGTATATGAAGAAGCAGCGGCATTTTTCACATTGTTTGCTGCGTACCTTATGTACATCTGGAAATTTTAAAAGCGACATAATTTGCCTTCTAAATTATTTAAGAGTGCTGGAGAAGTATCCTAACCTAGTTTGGAGTAACAAGATGGCAGCAGAGAGGCAGAGACCATGCACTTTCCAACAAAGAAAGAATGTGTTGGAATTATATGAGGACAGGAGTCGACAAAAACGATACAGGCTTGATCGTCAAGGTATTCTTTTTGTTACTGACATAGTAAGAATTTCAATAACTTCTACCACCCTACGCTCTAACTGCAGAAGTAAAAGCATTAATGACTTTGCATTTTTTGCCGACTGGAAAAATGCAGCAGTGCACCAGCGATGACTTCGTCCCATCAGCAGGGTCTTAAATACCACTATTGCAGCACTAACCACCCCAAACATAGTAAGGCAGTTCATTGACTTCCCAACCGACCTTCAAACCATACGGCAAAAGCAAGCCACTTTTATTAGGATTGCAGGCTTCCCCAGAGTTGTTGGAGCCATCGATGGAATTCATGTTCACACCAATGCTCCAACTGTAAATGAGGAGACATACATCAGTAGAAAAGGATTCCACAGCATCAGTGTTCAAGATGTGTTTGATGGTAATTACAAGATCCTGGATCTCTCCCCTTACAGAAAACCACAAGGAGAACAGCAGCTCAATTATAACAGGTACTGTACTGTAGACAAAATACCAATTTTGTTCACTGAGTGCATTCATGACTTATCTGAGCTATGTTCATAGAGCAATAGAGCACACAAAATAACAAACCTTTGGTGGAGAAAGGAATTGGACAGCTGAAAAGTACATTCCATGTCCTTCATGGAGAGATTCGACACTCTCCTGAGCATGCTAGTCGCATTACTATGGCTTGTGGCATTTTAAACAACATTTGAAAAGCACGTAACCTTCCACTGCTTGGTGATGATGATGATGATGATCATGATCACGATGACGATGACGAGAATGATGGCAGTGCCACTGACCACACATTACAGAGTGTTTCAGGGAGAGCATCGATAAGGGACTGCTTTGCCAACTTACAATTTGCACAAATCATATGTACAATCATTGAGTATTCTTTAATCTTTTCAGTTTTAGTATATAATATTCATTTTGAATTTCCAACTTTATTTGTAATTTGAGCTTTTTTCTTTTAAGAGACTCAATGTCATCATGAGGGGCTGTGCTCTGTGCAAACACTGTGTGAAGGACACAGGGAAATGTCCTGAGATGATCCAGGAGAAGATGTTTCAGATGGACTGGCTCCAGCATCATCCACACTACATACACATCCAGAAAATATTAAACAGAGCAAACATATTTATTCAATCCGATGTGTTGTGTTTATTTCATGTCCATATATTGGTTACTTTAATGTCAAGTTAAAAAAAAGGCAAACACATTATTACACATATTATTTTCTTCATACCATCTATGTAACTCCTTCAGTCTGCGCTCCTCTACTATCTCAGCGATCTCAGACAGAAGATTACATGGTGGCCCTCCACCTATTTGACAACAAGAACTCAGCTGCTGACCACATGGAAACAATCATTTAATATAAAAAACATTGTTTAGTAGGCCTAAAATGAAACGTACCAGTTGCTCACATGCTTTGGTTCTTCTTCTTCTTCTTTCGGCTTTTCCCTTCAGGGGTCGCCACAGCGAATTATCACTCTCCACCTATCAATATCTTCTGCATCCTCAACACTTGCACCCACTAGCTTCATATCCTCATTTATTACGTCCATTTTCCTCCTCTTTGGCCTTCCTCTTCGCTTCCTGCCTGGCAGCTCCATGTCCAACATTCTAGCTATGGGGGTCACAGTCCAGTGACTTCTCTGCTGGTCCCAAGCCCGGATAAATAGAGAGGGTTGTGTCAGGAAGGGCATACGGCGTAAAACGTTGCCAAATTTAATCATGCTCACATGCTTTGGTTGTATGCTGCAATTTCCTTGTGTGCTGTTACCAAGACATTGTGCCACCTTTTTTTTTTTACAATCCTCTGCTGAACATCTTGTCTGAAGAAATGCTGCATTTACAGTGCTCTCAAGGTCCCATTTTTTACTAAATGTGCTTGTAATCTGATTACTTTGTTTTTTGACGTAACTGTAATGGATTACAGTTACCAGTTTTTTAGATATAAGGGCTTGGGGAGTAATCAGTTACACACACACACACACACACACACACCCGTCGAGTCATGGACTCCACTGACCTCTGAAGGTATGCAAGACGTTAGCACCAGATCCTTTAAGTCCTGTATAGATCGGATTTGTTTGTCCAGCACATCCCACAGATGCTGCATTGGATTGAGTTCTAGGGAATTTGGAAGCCAAATCAACACCTTGAACTCTTTGTCATGTTCCTCAAACCATTCTTGAACAATTTTTGCAGTGTAGCAGGGCACATTATCCTGCTGAAAGAGGCCACTGCCATTAGGGAATACCTTTGCCATGAAGGGGTGTACTTGGTCTGCAGCAATGTTTAGGTAGGTGGTACATGTCAAAGTAACATCCACATGAATGCCAGGACCCAGGGTTTCCCATCAGAACATTGCCCAGAGCATCACACTGCTGCCGCGGGCCTGCCTTCTTCCCATCGTGCATCCTTTTGCCATCTCTTCCCCAGGTAAGCGATGCACACGCACTCGGCAACACAACGTAAAGGAATATGTGATTCTTTAGACCAGGCCACATTCTTCCATTGGTCCGTGGTCCAGTTCTGATGCTCACTTGCTCGTTGTAGGCGCTTTTAGGCAGTGGACATGAGTCAGCATGGGCACTCTGACCTGTCTGCGGCTACGCAGCCCCATACGCAGCAAGCTGCGATGCACTGTGTGTTCTGACACCTTTCTACCATAGTCAGCTTTAACTTTTTCAGCAATTTGTGCTACAGTTTCTCTTCTGTGGGATTGGACCAGACGGGCTAGCCTTCGCTCCCCACATGCATCAGTGAGCCTTGGGCGCCCATGACCCTGTCGCCCTTCCTTGGACCATTTTTGGTAGGTACTAACCACTGCATACCGGGAACACCCCACAAGACCTGCCGTTTTGGAGACTCTCTGACCTAGTTGTCTAGCCGTCACAATTTGGCCATTGTCAAAGTCGCTCAGATCCTTACATTTGCCCATTTCTCGTGCTTCCAGCACATCAACTTTGAGAACTGACTGGTGCCTAACATATCACACCCCTTTACAGGTGCCATTGTAACACTGTAATGAGTTAATCAGTGTTATTCACTTTAACTGTCAGTGGTTTTAATGTTATGGCTGATCGGTGTACATAATACATACGTATGTATGTATGTATGTACGTATGTATGTATGTATGTGTATACTCTATGGGTCTGCTGTGAATCTGTGAATAGTATGAAAATGCTGAGCAGTAGTGTACAATGGGCCGTTTCAGGATTATTTTTTCCAGGTTCACTCAGGCCAAATGAAACGAGGCTGCAGGCTGGAATATGTGCACTAGATGCTGGAGCATGGCTGTGGGGATTTGCTCATTCAGACACATTGGTGAGGTTGGGCACTGACGTTGGGTAAGAAGGCCTGGGGCCTGATATTTATTCAACTTAATAAATACTTACAGTATTGTGCGCACAAGTTGATGCTCTTTGCATTTGTAAGTTAGAATCAGACTCATACGTTAGTTAGTATAATGAACGGGAAAATGCGCAACAGGGGAATGGCTCCAGCTTCAAAAAAAGAAAGAATAAGGGAATATCCGTTACTCCTATAGAGGGGGAAGCAATAAGAGGGCGTAGACTTAGGGAGAAGGGCAGAAACAGCCACTTCAGGGTGCATTGCACTGCTGCGCGTAGAATCAGCCCTAAAAGACATAAAGTGTAGCCGCGTACTGTGCATTACTTGAAGGTTTGTTCTTGCGACTGCACGTTTAGTGTGTAGATAAATAAAACCAACCGAGAGTGTGTGTTTTTTTTCCCTTCACTTTAAAGAATCAAGAAGAACGAATCGCTCTGGAATCGTCAACAATCTTTGAGCAAGACATGGAACCGTCTCCTGCCCACCAAGTATAACTTTTTGTGTATTTGTGCGTTTCTCGAAGGAATCCCTAAGAAAGTTATTGAGTGGTGCAGGAAGTAACCTCTTCAAGACGCCACTCCTTTCCCTGTGAACGCAGAAGTGTTTGCAAGTGACATCTGCTGTCGAGGAGCGCGAGGATGCGCCTGGATTCTCACACACCGCGCGCGGAAATCGCGTGTGCTCAGGAACCAAACTACAACCAGCAGGTAATTTCATTAACACACCATTAAGAATATCGGTTTTCCTTCCCACCTCATACTACCTCAGAAGCACTTAGTTTGCACTGCTCATGATGGACATTTGACCCAAACGTGCTCTGGAAACTTTGTGTATTCTCTATTTGGTGCACTGAATGGTTTCAGCTTTTCAGACCACATGTAATATTGCACAAAGAGAACTGGAGTAATCACGAAACACAATTTTGTAAATGTTTGTTTTGTTCCTTGATTGAAAGTAATTAACATACACCCATATCACCCCTGTGAAAAATAAATGCCCCTTTAAACCTAATATCTGGTTGGAACATCCTTAGCAGCACCGTAACTGCAACTAAACACTTCCTATAATTTGATATGCGACTTGCAAATCTCTGTTGAGGAATCTTGGCCCTTGTGGAACATCTTTAATCTGGATAGATTTGTAGGTCTTCAGGCAATTCTTTTGGGTTTGAGTCAGGACTTTGACTCCACTCCAAGCTTCAGATGTCAACTTTCTTCTGTGTTTTGGATCACTGTCCTGTTGCATCATCCAATTACACGTCATATGGTTGGATATTCTCCTTAAGAATTGTCTGGTACATCCCAGAATTCATGCTTCCTTAGGTGATAGCAAGTCGCCCAGATCCAGAGGGAACAAAACATCTCCATACCCTCACACTGCCACCACCATGTTTCACTTTAGGTATGAGGTTGAATGCTGTATTTTCTTTACGCCAGGCATAGGGAGATGTGCAGTCTTCCACTTTTGACTCATCTCTCTATAAAATGTTCTCCCAAAGGTCTCAGGCATTATCCATGTGCTTTTTAGCAAATGTGAGATGAGCCTTGAAGTTCAAGTGATTTCTGCCTTGCTACGCTTCCATGAAGCCCATTGTCTTTCATTTTGTTCATTGTCACTCATGATCACTGACTTTATCTAGAGAGGCCTACATAGGTAGAAGTTTTAAGACTTTTAAGACTTTGTTATATATCGCAACAATTTTTTCCTCAGCTGCTAAGTAATTTTTTTTTATTGTGGCATTGTGTGCCTGTAGAGACGTGAAGTAATGTGGTGAATACTTTTCTCTGATCGTAGGGTTCACTATACATGCTATTTAAACTCAGCAGGGCTGGTTGAAATCAAGCCTGACTGTGTTCAACCACACAAATCTAATTATAAAATAAATTGTTGTTGATATCTTTGTTTCAGAACTAAGGGGGTAATTACTTTTTCACAGGAGCAAAATGGATAATTGATGGTGCTAAGCCTTCAGAGCACACAACAAGAATGTTTCATTCCTGCATTTTTCTTAGCAAAGATTGAGCAACCGATACCCAAAGACCATTTTGAATCTATGTGACTCTTGAAATAATTTAAAATAATTTTAACACTCAGCACAGAAACTCTATACACACATATTTGGAATGATTCTACTCTCTATAAAACATTTTGTCTTTCTGTGTTATTTATGTTTGAATACTACTATTGGTCTTTTCTGTAAAGCTCTTATTTAGATAGTCAAATGGCATTACTACCATTGCTACACTGTTTATGTGTAAGCAGCTGTGGAATAAATCCAGATGTGACATACTGCACAGATGTTGTTCTTTTGCAGAAAGGGCCAGGCATTCCATTTACAAGGAAACTGTGCTATGCCATTGGAGGGATGCCCTATCAAATGACAAGCAACGCCAAGGGCTTTTTCATGCAGATCTTCCTACTGGATATTGTGCAGGTCAGATGCTGATATGGTTCTTGTAGAGCAGACACTGCAGCAGACCTCCTGTCTGATACACATATACTATTTTAACGATTAGCGATTAAAGATTTAAATTGTGGTGTAAAGAGCACCAGCAGTGACTAACAATGCAGAAGACACTTATGCAATATTTTATCATTTGGTTTGCCACTGCTTCCTGCATGTCTCTAGCATGCACATTAACAGGAATCCTCAGACCTCAAGCTGTTCACGGAAACATTGATCTAATGAAAGGGGAAATATTACTACCTCATATTTTGAATATATTAAATACTGTAACTTGTATGGGCAGGGCAAGAAATAGTGTATAAAAGTTTGGAGCGAACATTTGAACCTGTTAAGATATTTACAAAATGCATTAGGAAAATTCATTAGTTAACATGCATGTGGGTTAGTTCAACGCAGTAGGCTTTCACTCATTTAGTTATCTTTATTACCTTAATTATTTTTGTAAAGCAAGCAGTGACATTATCTACTACTTTTGATTTAAAAGCTGATCACTGATCTAAGTATGTCGTAGCAGTCATAGATGACATAAGCACTCCCTGCCACAGAGGAAGCTTTAAACAAGGTGCAATATGGCACAAAGCAACAATGCAGAGCAAATCTGCAGCAGGGTTGTTCATTAGTCCTAACATGCATTTCTGCATTTGCCATTTCAACTAAATACTTCAAAAAAGTATCTTTTGTGAACATATATTGATAATCAAGGTTCCACACCTTTTAAAAGATTTTAAACAAAATGTTTTCAAGTTATCAATGATCTTTGAACATTGTACTGTAGGATATGAGGTTATGTATCCAGTAGGAAATGGCTCATTATGGAAAAGGCTCGTGAATTAGATTCAGGTTGGCTTTCATGGATATGCGCCAGATCTATGGCTATTTGATTTGTAACATAAGGCTCGATTTAGTTTTTCCGCTGATTAAGGCGACATCTCTCAGAATACACAACTATAGTCTATACCTTCCTCTTATTATTTCTGATTACCACAGTAAGATATCAAGGGCACTTCCATGAACAGGCGTTAAATGCCTTAGTGCAGGTGTCTAACCTTGTAAGGACTTTTAATGCTTCCAGTTCGTTGTACATAATGTAAACTTTTCTGAATGAACAGTTCTTTCCAACAGAAAAGTTTGGACAATTTCATAAGCGTTCGCATTATTATATACAATGTCTGTATGTTGCCAATCTTTTCAATCTCTTTTCAATTTCTATTTTTCAGATGACGCCTTTCTATGTGTCTGTAAATCTTTTCCTTGGCCGAGCCTGGGATGCGATCACAGACCCTTTAGTGGGATACATGGTCAGCAAGAGTGGCCGTACTCGCTTAGGCAAGCTTATTCCCTGGTAAGGTACAGATTAAGACAAAATATTAGAAGAACTTTAGTGAAATGTTGTACTTTGTTTTAGAGTTAAGCTCTATAGTATCAACTCTTACAAAAAAAAAAACGGTTTCTAATTCTTTCTTTTAAACATGTTCTAATTGGAACCTTCTGTGAAAAGGAAATTCTCTGTTATAAGGTTCTACATAGAGACTTTAAGGATTTTCTCCTCTGAGGACTAAACCAAGGAAGTCTTTATAGTGCTAGTTTGAACTTTTACTCAAGAGTGTAGTGCTGAAGCCTGCAAGCACTGTTTCAATGCTGAACAATACAAATCTTAATTTGTTACATTTTATGGATTAAAGACCTTGCATATTGATTGGTCTTAAATTCATTACATGGTCTTAGATTTTAGGGCTATATTTTATTTTTGATCTTTCACACACACTGGAAAATACGGGCTCTCATGAGTCATGGGTGTGAGCTGAACCGATGTGAACTTCAAGCAGCTGTTGAGGCATATCAATTCCTCCAAGAGTGGTTAGAGAACAGACACTACTCTCAGGTTCGCTGCAGACAATGCAAATTATAGAATTCTAAGGAAGGAGTATTGACCACACACATTTTACTTGTACAGCCATTTTCTCCCAACCATTCATTACATTTCTAAGCCCCATTACTTTAGTGTTATCTCCTGCAGACTTGCTTTCATGCAATGTTTCTCTATCCATTTTCTCTTCTGCCAGGATTGTGTATTCCATGCCTATGGGAGTGATCTCCTACATCATGCAGTGGTACACCCCTCAGGACAACATGTCTCCTGTCTTCAGCCTTTGCTGGTACTTTGGCTGGTGCTGTCTCTTTGACACATTAATGAGTGTAAGACCATAACTGTAACCATGATATTTATTCCTACTGCTCCTGTACTTTCTACAGGGCTTGTTTGGGGTGTAGTTGTAGTCACATATGTACAGTTCAGTAAAAGATAGTGTTTAATTTTTTTTTGCCTCACCTGACTATTACCATCTTATAATTAGGTAACTACACTCACCGTCCACTTTAATAGGAACACCTATACACCTGCTCAATTATGCAGTTATTCAATCATGTGGCAAGAGTGCAATGCATAAAATCCCAGGAGATCAGCAGTTTATGAAATACTCAAACCAGCCCATCTGGTATCAACATCCATGCCACAGTTAAAGTCACATCACATTTTTTCCCCATTCTGATGTTTGATGTGAACATTTCTTGAAGCTCTTGACCTGCATCTGCATGATTTTTTTGCATTGTGCTGCATAAAATGAACAGGTGTACAGGTGTTCCTATTAAAGTGGATGGTGAGTGTATATTTCCCACCCAGAGAGCAGAGCCAGTTATGCCTTCCTTCACTCCTGTCCACTGATGGCTGTGGCATCATCAGGATTCAAACTCATGGTGTCTGACAATAGGGCCACTTGGGTGCCTTTTTTCCAGCTTATATTCGCATATAATTATATTATATATTATATTATAATCTGGAAAACTGACATGCTATCTGAAGCCCCTTGCTTCTACATAGCCAATATTATCAATAGTAATGGCCTCTTAGAAGATATAGTAAATGTTCTGTTGTGGCACAGACAATTTTTAAACCTATTTACTGTACATGGTCTGCATGCTTGTTCAAATATCAAGAACAGCTGGACACATTGCTTCCATGATCCATTAAACTGTTTTATGTCTTTTCTCTCTCAGTGCTACCACGTGCCCTACACTTCTCTAAACATGTTTTTGGGTGGTGACCAAAAAGACCGAGACTCAGCCACTGGCTACAGTAAGATACAACATCATCAATCATTTTTCTCTCTTCTGGACTCGTAGTAAATTTAGATGGTTTAATAAAATGGCAAGAGCATTTAGAAGTATGGATAAGAAGTTTGCATTTCATTAATAGTGCAGCATGGAGAAGTCATATGTATATGATTCAAATGACACATGGGCACATGGGCTTATGAACTGCAAAAACATTCGAAAGATTTGTTTAATCCTGGACCCACTCCTTGACCTCCAATCCCGTCTTACGGAGAAGATGTAAACACAACCAAGCAGTTCAGCATGTAACTGAATTTTTTTCAGGCGCCTTATTTATAGATGTTCAATACACTTGCTTCGACTAAATTCAGTTTCAACAATCATGCTTTATTGTATTCCTCAGTGTTCTTTTAATTCAGACATTAATAATTCATTCATCTTGAGTAATCGTTCTATCCTGGTCAGGGTCATAATAGATGTAGAGCCTACACTGGAAACACTTTGCATCATGCACCCTGGATGGGACACTAGTGCATCACAGGGCACTCATTCATACCTTGAGGTGGCTCCTGAGTAGTGCAACAGAAAAGCATTCGCCCTATTGTCAGGAGATGGTGAGTTTGAATCCTGATGATACCACAGCCATCAATGGCCATGTGTCTAGGGAGCAAAATTGGCTGTCTGTCTGAGTGCGAGGGATCTCTCTCTCTCCCCTATCAAGCACAGTGACTATAGCCAATCTTTGAGCTCAAGTATGTGGAAGAGGACAGGTAGTGCTTTCCTCTGTGTGTGTTATGCTGCCCTGTGCTGCAGCATGAGCAAGAATTCTAAAAGATGCTGTTGGCTGGCTTTATGTGTCTCAGAGGAAGCATGTGCTAGCCTTTACCCTCCCGGTCGGTAGGTGTCATAGGATGGGGGAGAGCTGGTTGGTGGGTGAGAATTGGCAGGTGACCAAATGGGGTGAAAAATGCAAAATCCATGTCCTGTCGTGTTTTTTGGGAGGAGGGAGTAACCTGCAGAACCCACAAGGATGTGGAGAACATGTTAAAATCTACAGACAGCTACTTTGAAATTCAGTATGTGTCATTCTAAAAATAGTGGAAGCAAAATCTATAAAATAGACGTGGCTGGATGGAAGTGGATATATAGTGGATATACATCTTAATATAAATGGCTTAAAGGAACTTGAATGGCCACATTTAGATGCATCCCCAGTTGATATGCAAGACATTTCCTGTTTCCTGTACTGAGGGAGAAATGTCCTGCTCTGCTGATTTGCTTAGTTCAGCTGATGTGCCAGAATAACTATTCCACAGGAACTATATCTATTTATCTATGTCTGTATTTAGTGTGGATGTACGGTTACTAGTAATTGTCAGGAGGTTGCTATTTGTAAAGTGCAAATTTGTTTACATTGGTAATATTTCTTTTTTAATCTGTGTTTTTGTTGGTCTCTATCGCTTCCTCCCTCCACTCTGTTCATCCTGCAGGGATGGGAATGGAGATGTTTGCGACATTGGCAGGAGCCACCATTCAGGGACAGATTGTGGGGGTGTATCATGCTAAAAAAGCACAAGAATGTAGTGAGCTGAATGAGAGTAATGCACTCACTGGAAACTACTCATCCGTGCTGTACCACAACTCTACCTCTCCTTTCACTGCCACGCTACAGGATACGGTGAGGCATGCACACAGTACAGTATCACATAATGTACAGTTCTTAAAAACACACGCTCTTGTCCCATTCAGAAGTCAGGCAGATTGGTCTCCAGGCATTAAAAGAGGGAGAGTTACACTTGAGTGGAAAAGTTTATATACCTTCCTGGTACATTCACATTGCATCAGCACAAAGCTCTTTTCATCCTAAATTCATTTACATTTACAGCATTTAGCAGATGCCCTTATCCAGAGCAACTGACAGATGTGCTTTGTAGTCTCATGCTAGTCTAAAAAACATGTTGGGGAGATGTGTTTTTTAAAGATTCATTAACAACGTGCCAATTCAAGTGCTCGCCAGAGAGAGAGGACTTTATTCTTCTTTTGAAGACTCTTTCAGCAGTTTTGCCTTCTGATACCGTGTGGGGCACGGATAAAAAAAAACGCTCACCAGTCACCTCACCCAGAGTCTGCCGAGTTGCGTTCTGCCACATTGGTGCCAAAATATGGGAGAATACAGCTCAAAGAAAGGAGTCACATGGACAATCTGCAGCAGCAATATTTCCTTACTGGCAGACTCTGGGTGAGATGACTGGTGAGCGTTTATTTTTAAACATGCCCCACATGGTATCAAAAGGCAAAACAAAATGAAGCGTAACAAACCTGGCAGCTTTCCAGTGGCTTGGTTCAGCTCACACGATACACACACACACCTCTCACGGAGAGAAAGAAAACATGTAAATAACCATTACATGGTTAAATAACCCACTAAACCACTCCCCCACCTGCAACAAGCATGACTTGTATGAAGAATTTCTCAACTTTGTGCAAATGACAGGTGAATATTGCCCGTCAGTCAGAGTTTTCTGTCAGATAGTTTTCAGTGGTGTGGGTCTTGTCATGAATCATGCTCACAGTAGAGTGAATTCAGAGTCAACAGAACCCGAGACTGAATTTGGAATGCTTGGTGTTAATGTGATGTTGAAATTTTTCAACGTTTATCTTAAATTGTTTGATATGTTGGCTCTGAATTCAACTATCTGGAATTCAGGTTAAAGATTTTAGGTAATATAAATTCATGTTAAAAAAAAGTGAGTCCAGCCATGCCTATGACTGTACGACAGGCATTCAGAAGTGAAGCCAAAATGCCTGAGGCCTATAGTAGCTAGCTGCGGTAGAATTTTTAACCCCACCTATACCCATGTTAGCAAATAGGACAGATAATCTTTTGTTTGAAGTTACATCAACATAAATTATGTATGAGAATAGTATTCTTTTGTTTTTTACAAGTTCAGCTGACCTTGATATCTCCCCCAGTATTTTTCCTTATGATAAATGTGTTTTATAGGAGTTATTTGGGTGTGGTTGATAAAAGGGCATGGTTGATGAGGTGATGGAAAGTTTCAGACACGGCAGTCAACCCTCATGAACACACACGCACTCCACACATGCACCTGAAGCTCTTGACGGTTCTGTAGAAAAGCCATATCCTGTTCTGCTGTAAACTGTTGTGACAGATCCTTAACGGGGAGGTCACTTTTGATGTCTAAGCTAGCTTGCTGTACTGATATAACTAGCAAACCGACTTGAGCGAACAAAGTGATGGCATAAACCAAAGCAGCTAATGCTATTTCATAAAAATTGACAATTTACTATATGACCTTAGTGAACACTGGACATAGTTTCAGGTTAGCCAGTCTCTCCTTCTTAAATGAACTGCACAGACAAAATGATTGGAGCACAAAAGAGTGCACTTCTCTATTCATTTGGTAATATACAGCAGGTTTCAGAACTAGATGAAAATCACGCAGAGTAGTGATTTTTTCCCCCTCAAAAAATAGGTTGAGTGTAAATGTTGACTGTTGATTACCGGGATATTTTCAGTTGGTACCTTCCATTAGCTACTTATACCTAAATTACATTGATTAAAATGATGGATAATGTCAACTAGCTAGCAAATGGTAGCTCAGGGAGTCAAATATACCTGCAAAATTACTACAATTTAATTTAGCATATAATATATCTATTAATTATGCTGTACTTGCCACTCTGAGTTGCCGATGTGCCATCTTAAGTTGCAGTTCAGGTAATAGCATGCACACCCACATCCCATAATATGGGAGGACGAGAGGGGACCCACTGTCCACCTGGCCATATCTACTGCGCATTCTCAGGCTCCAATTTTCGCAAAATGGCAATGACAGTGCCAATTTCTACCCAAAAAGGCTTCAAAACTGCACAATGGTCACAATACAGTCACTGAGCCATGTTTTAGTGTATGACCACAGTCAAGCCAGCTGTGGTAGAAACCTGTGAGACCAGCTCATATCCTTTTTCAAATATTTTGGTTCCGTTATATTCTACAGGATTATTTTATTTTAGAACGCAGATTTAAAATTCATTTGGTGGACTAGATTAGGACCTTTATCAGGGTGGTCCCAGTACACTACTGTGCAACCTTTAACTGAACCTGACGAGCAGCAAGCAGCCTTTCCATGAAGCCTCTGGCGATTACTGTAAAACCACACACTGTATATGAGTGCACACAGGTTTCTGCAGTGTCATATGCTAAAATATACAGGATGGTTTCAGGTTTCGTCTCAAGAAGTTTTTCCTTGCCACTCTTGCCTCTGGCTTATTCATTACGGACAAATTTAAATCAATATCCAGATTTCTGTAAAGCTGCTTTGTGAAGTGTCCATTGTTAAAAGTGCTACATAAATAAAATTGAATTGATTTAAAGCATGGTTGGAGTCGCTGATGAAAAATTTGTCTTGTAATGATGGACAATTAAATAATTTACAATAGAATTTAAATTGATTTTGTAGAAGAGTGATTACAAAAGAGTTTGAGGACATTTCAAGTGGGAGATAAATACACTGGTGAAATAACGTGTACAGACATTCAGTGAGACATAAGTACATTTGGAATTTAATGAAGTTTAATTAAACACAAAGATATCTAAAGCTTCAGTATTGTCAATATGTTTTTAAAGTCTATTTCACTGGAGCACAGATCTGACCTACAGCTCCTCGTGCACTCTGGAGAGTATTTGTCTTTGCTTGTCGTTTAGTGACACACCCCAAAAGTGGCCAACTGTTTGGGAAGGATACATTTCATTTTTCTGCAGTTTAAATAGTGGCGTAGCCAGGAATGAATATTTCATATGATCTGTGCAACACGCTTGTGCACTTTGGCAGACACTAGCATCCACCAATCTTACCATATTAATAATATTAGGTTTGTTTGACATTGGCCATTTATGAACATCACTCTAGTGCAATTATTATGCAAACGATGTTATTTGACATGTATATAATGAGCTGTGCCATATGTGTGTTATGTTAACCATCCGAATAAGCATTTGGAGCTATCATAAAATATTTCAGGGGGTTCCTAAGTATTTAAAGTTAATCTATTGCAGCAAGACATGTATAACTTGTATACCTCTCCTTTGCCTTTAGAACTTACACCACTTATGTATCCTCTGAACAGTTTCTGTATCGTCTCACGTAATATAAAATATAAACAATACTGTAAAAGTTACAACGAATGAGGAAAACGGTCCAAGACGATATTTACATGTGCACCACATTTACATAATATTTACATTTGTTTATTTGGCAGATGCATTTATCCAAAACAAGTGATACCAAATATAGTCTGTGTTTTAGGAGGAGTTAGATGAGTGCTAAGTTTCAACAAATTAACCAGAAACAAGTAATTACAAGATGAGCAGAAATCCACATAGACAATGTAGTAATACACACAAAAGCAGTGGTCATCTGCTACAGGTATTAGATGATGTTTTAACTGCATAATAAGCAAAGTATGATTTAGAAAAGGGGTGTTAAAACCCATTTTCATACTGGGTCACATTACATTTAGTTGAATGTCAAGTGGGATGGACCAAACAAATCTGTTTAGTAGACAAACAACACATCAACAACTTCTCTTAGATGTGTTAATTTATTGGCATCTGAAAAGTACAGATTGAACATACACTCACTGTCCACTTTATTAGGAATTCATTTATGCAGTTATCCAGTCAGCCAATCATGTGGCAGCAGTACAATGCATCAAATCATGCAGATTCAGGTCAAGAGCTTCACTTAATGTTCAGAATGGGGAAAAAGAGTGACCTCTGTGACTTTAACTGTGGTATGGTTGTTGGTGCCAGATGGGTTGGTTTGAGTATTTCAGAAACTGCTGATCTCCTGGGATTTTCACACACAACAATCACAATAATCTCTAGAGGGTCTGCAGGCTGAACACCTTGTTGATGAGAGAGATCAAAGGAGAAAGACCAAACTGGTCTGAGCTGACAGCAACAGCAAAAGAAAGCACCAGGTTCAACTCCTGTCAGCCAAGAACAAGAATCTGAGGCTATCATTGGCACAGACTTCTGTGCATGCTGAGATGCTTTTCTGCTCACCACAAATGATGAAACATATTAAACTTAATTAACCCGGGTTGAATTTGTTTGGTTTTGTCAACTCAAAACTTACACTGCAACTCTGAGTTTGTTCAACTCGCTTTGTACAACAGGCCTATGGTTACACTGTTTTGCTTTCTTTTCTTTTTAGCTTGCTAATGAAGAATTACATATTAAGACTTTTTGTCAGTAGCTGAAGTTATGATTTTTAGTTTATTGCTCTATTTTGCCTCCTAGTGGAACAACAGAAACTAACCCTTTTACCAGATCTTTCAATTCAGTTATGATCCACAAGACAATTTTAATTTAGAATACAGATTCTACATTAATTTGCTGGGACAGATTAAAACATTTATCAGGCCAGTCTGAGTTGTATGCTTGACACCCTGAGTTCTACTAATTAGCATTTACTCAGTTTGAATCTTTATTCAACAATAAATCTCTACATCACTGTATCAGCAGGCTGTGATATAGTACACAGGGTCCATCAAAGGTTCCTCAAAGGGTTCTAAGCTTCCTAAAAGGGTTGTACTTTAAAACTGTTCTGAAACTCATGTAAAATTCTACATAGAATCTTTTAGGGTTCTAGATTAGGGCTGACTTAAAACAATGTAAAGGTTGTTTATATGACTTATTTTTTTGTTGAAAGGTTTTTACATTCACATTTATATTATTTATACCAAAGTATGACTTCAGGAGTAGTGCCAGTGTGTGTTGTATTCCTACAGAGGAGAGCTTATTTGATTGCTGCACTGGTGTTAGGAGCGTTCTACTTCCTGTGCTGCACTGTGCTGTTCCTTGGAGTGAAGGAGCAATTGGGTAAGTAAAAGAATCAACTTTTTTATGGAATAACCAATTTTCTTAAACATCTGTAGCAGTGTCACTGTATTCACTGTTGGCTGTCTTCATTCAATATAAAAAAAATCTAGCTTGAATCTTGTTGTGTGTTTGTTTCTTTAGCTCCACTGAGTAAGCTGGAGCGCATACAAGTGTCATATCTGACCGGTATGAAAATGGTTGTGAGACATAATCCATATGTGCGACTTGTGTTCGGATTTCTCTTTTCTTCGGTTGCTTTTCAGGTCAGACCATGGGTTGCCAATAAAGTACTGTAAAATACCTTAAACAACTGTAAAACATATATACAGTAAAGTACTGTAATATATACATACATAGTATAAAATAACACATAACCCAGTATATTTGCTCTTTTGGTTGATGCAGGATACAACTGAGCTGAAGGGTCTTGCTCAAGGACCCAATCAAGGCAGGTTGGTGGTGCTTAGATTTGGTTAAGGCATTGAGGCACAGCTCAGAAGGGTGTGTGTTCAAATCCCAGTACTGCCGAGCTGTCATGGATGGGCAAGACCCTTAACCTTCAGCTCAGTTGTATCCTACGCCAGCCATATGAGCAAGTGTACTGAGTTATGTGTTACTTTATACAACATTAAGATATTACAGTGCTTTGCTGTAAATATGTTTTACAGTTGTTTACTGTAGATTTTACAGTACTTTACTGGCAACCTAAAATTTACAGATATTTTTTTCTGTTACAGTGCACAGTATGCAAAATTAAGAGATTACTATATGAATGTCTAATGTTAGCAGATAGGGAGACAGGATGTAATGAATATTGTGGCATTTATTTATTTTTAAGATGGCCCAGGGAAATTTCGCTCTCTTTTGTACACATGCAGCTGGAATGGGGGCTTACTTCCAGCACCTTGTACTCATATTACTGGTAAGTCTTCTGTCACTGTATGCTTATATGTAAATTTCACCAGGTTTACATTTACCTGTACCACAGAGGAAGCATTACAGTCAATGATAGAGATGGCATAGTGGAATCCACACCAAAGGAAGTCTGTAAAAGTACGTTAAAAGAAATTCTGTTTCTGATCCTCCCTTTTTGCTCATGTAGTTTTGTCACAACCTGTAATACAGTCCCCTCTGAAAGTATTGGAACGGCAAGGCCAATTCTTTTGTTTTCACTATACATTGAAGACATTTTTGTTTTTGTGATCAAAAGATGAATATAAGTTATGTCGTGATATTTACATCTTGCTGTGATAAACAGCTTAGAACGTGACACCTTTGGTGGCAGACCACTCTTTATGTGAGCAAAAGTATTGGAACAAATAGTCTTAAAGTAAATAGCACTCAATATGGTTGCATATCCCTTTCCTGCAGTAACTGCATGACCCACTGACATCAGCAAACTGTTGCATTCTTCTTTTGTAAGGCTTTTCCAGGCATGTACTTCCAGCTTCTTTCAGTTTTTGTTTGCTTTGGGGGATTTTTCCCTTCAGTCTCCTCTTCAGGAGGTGGAATACATGCTCAGTAGTCTGGTGGTTGACTTGGCCAGTCTAAAACCTTCCACTTTTTTCCCCTTGATGAAGTCCTTTGTTGTGTTGGCAGTGTGGATTGGGTCGTCTTGCTGCATGATAAAGTTCATCCCAATTAGAATGGATAGAATGATTAGAATACGGTTTCTATGTAAACCGGCAGGCAGAATGTTTCTGTAGAATTCTGAATTCATGCTGCTGGTACCATCATGAGTTACATCAGTAATTAAAGCTGCAAGCAGCATTTTTGGGGGCCAAGCACCCAGACTCGTTCTGCTGCACATTCACAGATGCGCTACAGTTGTTGCCTAAGCAATCACAGGAAAGCAGAGCCATAACTTTAGGTAGAGGGATTCAAGAGTGATTTGTAGTTTCACTCATGATGTGTATGTTTTAACCACAGAGAATGCTGGAATTCTCTGACTGTAGGCGGAAAGGTCTAGATGAGCAAATGAGCAGCAGTGTAGCATTGCTGCTGCAGCTGCCACTACTGCTGTGACCTGTGGAGTCTGCTGCTACTTTGACCTTTGGTCATGATTGCTACTGCTCTGACCTAAAAAAAAATTTTTTCTTCTGGAAATTTAAAAACATCTAAGGTATTTATGTTTTTTTCTCATCAGTCTGGACCTTTTTTAGACAGTTCAGACAGGTCTCGATATGATGTGAGGTGAAGACTGGACATGATTTGGAGGAGGAGTAGCAAAAATGACACTTAGATGGAAGCATTTTAGGCATGTTATTGTAACTTTTGACAGTAAGTGGTGCTGTCACAAAATTTGTCATATAGCCTCAGGGCATGGTCCTGAAGATTCCTACCAAGATTTGTGTCAGGTTTCAAGGTCGTTGCTGAGATACAGCCTCACTTCCTGTTTGGAGGTTTCGCTGTCAGATTTGTTGGCACATTACAGGCAAACCATTTGGAATATCAACATTCTTTTGATAACTTTTTTCAAGGTTGCAAATGCATGCCAAATTTGGTGTCGATAATATTGGACATAATTTGTAGGAGGAGCAGCGAAAAAACAGTTTTTGACAAAATCCAAGACGGTCGACAGGAAGCGCACTTGAATTTCATATCTTGGTGTGTGTTCACTTCAGCATACCCCAGGGAATTATAGGAAAAAAGAACTGTGAATTTAGCACAACCTCTTCAAATGATATAAGGAAAAAACAAAAGTTGTTACAGTTCTTGACCACAATATCTTGGGTACATTCAGGGCATGGTCGTGAAGGTACTTATCAAGTTTTGTGATGATACGCTGAGATACACCCTCACATCCTGTTTTTTTTGTTTTTTTTTTTGCATTTGCCAGTGTGTTACAGGAGAACAATTTGAATATCAATATACTTTGATAACTTTTGTTCAGACAGGTCTCAAGATGATGTGAGCCAAATTTGGTCAAGATTGGACAAAATTTGGAGGAGCAGTAGCAAAACTGGCAGTTAGATGTAAGCATTTTTAGCATGTTATTGTTACTTTTGACCAATAGGACACAAAATTTGTTGCATAGCCTCAGGTCATGGTTTTGAAGATGCCTACTAAGTTTTGTGTCAGTGCGCAAAGTTGTTGCTGAGATACAGCCTCACTTCCTGTTTGCCGGCTTCGCTGTCAGATTCCTTGGCCTATTACTGTCAAACCATTTGGAATATTCAAAATTCTTTTGATAACTTTTGTGAAGCTTACTCTGGAGATGATGTGTGCCAAATTTGGTGATGATTGGGCATAATTTGTCATAGGAGTAGTGAAAAAAAAGATTTTTTGACGGCGGAAAATCTAATTCGGCAGCAACTGACGTCACAGGGTGTGTTGAACTTGTCTCGACCCAGGGTATCCAGGGATGCCTGGATGCCGCTAGAGCGTTCAGCAATTTCCCCCCAAATTTGGTCAAAATGTTCCTTAGACCCTTCCTTCACAACTTTCTACCAGACGGTGCTATGGGCTGCCATAGACTCTCAACCAGAAGAAGAAGAAGAAGAAGAAAAGGTAGAATAACAATAGGGTGTCTATGCACCTTCAGTGCTTGGCCCCCTAAAGATTAGTGAGCCTGTTAGAAGCAGCCATGCAAGCCCAAGCCATGACACTACTTCCATCATGCATCCATCATTCCATCAAGCTTTTTCTTTGGGTTTTTCTTCACAGCTCTCACAGTGTTTCTGTCATCAAGTGCTGTTGTTTTCCTTGGCCGACCCATTCCATTTCTGGTTCTTAGGACACCCATGGTTTCTTACTTTTTCATGACATTCCAGATTGTTGTATTGAGTATGCCCAATGGTTGTGCAGTGCCACTAATACATTTTCCCTCTTTCATTAGCTTCAAAATGGCTTGCTTTTCTCCCCTCGACAGCTCTGTGGTCTTTTAGTTTATCCTTTTTAACAGCAAATGCAGTGTTCACAGGTGAAACCCAGGGCCCAAACCTAGAGTAGATCTTCAGAGCTATTAATTGTTTAAACAATCTAACAGGGCACACCTGTGCAACAAGAAACACCTGTCAATCACATGTTCCAGTATTTTAGATCATTTGAAAAAATGGGTGGGTTCAAACGAAAGGTGCCATGTTCTAAGTTGTTTAACACATCTAGATGTAAATATCAGGAAATGAAAGCTGAAATTTGAATCTATCATCTCATATTCATCTTTTGACCTCAATGCCAGATGTCTTCAGTGTATAGCAAAAACAAAAGAATGAGAATGATTGAGAATATAGTTTGTAAACAGGTTAAGCCTGTTTACAAGTACATGTGTAATGTGTGTTTGCTCTTCCCCAGAACTTTCTGTTTTGACTATGTGTCCATAATGATAATATAGTATTTACAGTATAGTGCAATGGTTGCTTACTGTAGACAATTCAGACCATGCATTTCTTTTCTGCTAACTTCTATGTATCTTCAAAACAAGTTAAGAGTATAGCAAGTGTTGACTTGTCGATGTTATGTCACTGAACATATATATAAACTTTGAGTCACATAACATGATATACAGTGGAATTACACAAGACTTCCAGAAGATGTATGGTAAATGTACGATGGAGTTAATGATTTGATTACTGAAAATGTTTTATTCTGTTTGAGCAACGTTTCAATGCGTGATGTACAATGGAATTATGCCACACTTCCTGTTTCAGCATCAAATCATGTTAAATATCAAAAGTTCCTTAACAATTTTGTATCACAGATATTTTCACACCATACTGACTAAATTCTGGGTGAATCTGATTTAACCCTCTTGGAGTTTCGTTTATACGGCTAACTTCCTGTTGCCAATTGGTGGTGCTAAGACAATTAATCACTTTGAGCACATTACATGATGCAGTGCAGTTATGCCACAGTTCTTGTTTGTGTAGCATGACATATTAATAGATCACCTTGCCATGGCAACACTGTATAAGATATCAAATCCTTCGTAAGAATAATGGTTTAAGATATTGAATCCTTCATACTTTAGCACCTTGGATTTCTTGATATCATGCTAACCGAATTTGGTTTGACTCTGATAACCTGGTAATAAGGAGTATTTAAAGGTTTTATACCTTTCAAAATGCATAAACTCCAAAATGGCTGACTTCCTGCTGGGTGGAGATAATGGATGTGACCATGAAATTTGAGAAGCCCCATAAGAAGCGCCTTTTACCTACCAAATTTGGTGCAAACTGGATGGCAACAATTAAGAAAAATGTCAGTGTCACACTGGCTTAACATGTGTACGTGACTATGTCTCATCATTTAACATACATACATACATGTGCAGTTTGCACCAGATTGCATGATGTACAATGAAGCAACATCACATGTTAATTTATGGGCTCGCCATGGCAACATCATTAATGATATGAAAATTTCCTTTGTAATCTAATATCATGGTATCTTGACATCATGTTGACCAAATTTGGTTTGAATTTGTTGAACCCTCTAGGACGAGTATTAAAAAGTGTGGTTTATAAGACTCACTCTTTGGTTGCCAGTTGGTATGTGAAACTGGATGCTCATATTTAAGAAAAATGTCTATTGAGCCCCAGGTCACACTCAGTTCCAATCTTTTGCGAGGACCTTATATCCACCACTTCTGATGTGTGTGCCAGGTTTTGTGAGCTTTTGGGCATACCAAGCACCTCAAAAATGGCCATAGTGTTGAAAAATAATAAACCGGCCAAACATAAGAGAGAACATTTTTATTTTCTCAGTTTTTCTCAAAGCACCATAGGAAATAGCTTGGAGTGATTCGATTAGGAACTGGAAATTTGCATCTGGGTGTCTCAGCAGGCAGAGTCTGTGTGGCTCAGCAGGCAGCTTGTTGTGATACAGATTAATTAGATTTCGGTGCTAATGTTGGTTACTTTTTCACTTAGGTAATTATTACAGATAAGCATGTGTTTTTTTAAAACAATGAAAGTATTTATGTTTTATAAAGGAATTAGTACTTCACATGCAAGCTTTTAAATTCTGCACACCCCAATACCAGGGGCTGATATGACTACTCACAGTAAGTTCTTGGTCTTGGCCTGCAGGGGGTGAGCCCCATGGCCTAGAAACAACTTTTCCAGTGTGTGTGCATTGGTCAGGTTCAGTGTGCTTCAAAAGGCAGCAAACAGTGTTTCTCCCATACTGTCCATGTATTATTTAAGAATGGTACTACTACACAATGGGAAACATGAGTCCATGTCTTTTTTCTTCGCATTGAGCTTGATATGGTCCTACCCAATGTCACATTTTAGCAATAACAACCAGCCTGCATGAACACCTTCTTCTGTCTTTGTCTACAGATTCAGGACTTGAGCATTTTGCACTACTTGTGTTATTCGTAAGGTCTAAGCCTATGAAATAACTATAGGGCAAACAAGAACATGGTCATTTGGCCAGTTGTTCCTGACTGCACAGCAAGAACCCTCACTATTTCCCCTGGGAATGTTATATTATTTTATTCCTTGTTACTCAAATGCTGCAGATTACCTTAGGCAAGCATGGAGGTAATGCTTTTGTCCATTTTGCCCCTTGAGTGTGTTATTTTGTCAGTTGCTCTTTGATTACATTGTTTTCCCCTTCCATTTCCCTGACACATGCTGCCTGTATGCGCAGTGAACCTTCCAGTTTATTGCACGTCCTGTTCCAGTGAAATGTGTGCCTTGGTGAGGTTCAGTTTATGCCAAAAAACTGCAACTTTTTAAAAACAAATTGTAACAGCCTTTCTCTGTGAATTATGTTGGCAGCTCATCAAACTGATAAGATTCAGAAATATATCCATTTTGTTATTCTTAATTAATAATTTAATGTTATTAATTAAAATGAAACCTCTCATTTTGTGTGCAGATGGCAGCCACATTGTCCATTCCATTATGGCAGATGCTATTGGTTAGGCTGGGCAAGAAGACCACTATCTTCATTGGGCTAACAGTGAGATTGTCTTCTCTGCTTGTTTTTTCTGAAGTGTACATTAGCAATGTGGATACAGTACAGTAAGTTAGCAAATGTAAAAAAAATTCAGAGACACAACAGCAAATTTGAAAATAAAATTCAGAGACACAACAGCAAATTTACAAACACAACAGCAAATTCAAAGACACAGTTCTGTTTTTGGTTTTGCTGTTTTTTTTTTTTATTTTTTTGCTGTCCTGTTTCCTAACTTGCTGTTATGCTTTTTTTTTTTTTTTTTTTTTTCCATTTTCTAATTTGCAATGCTGCTTTTGGTTTTTGGTTCTTTTGCACATATGGGTCACCACAAATAACACATTTTAAAATCAAGATGTTTAAAATCAGTATTTTGTGTTCTCTTCTGTACAGATTTATATTCCTGCTCTCATCATCATATCCTGTGTAAAGGGTAATTTTATCATCTTTTCCATGGTGGCCATTTTGGCTGGTGCCAGTCTAGCATCCCTCTATTTACTGCCCTGGTAAGTTCACTCAAGGCTTTATATCATCCTGTTATCTTCTCTTAGGAGGTCCAATAATCAAAAACTGACTTGCCAGATAAAATAGAATAGTGTGCCATTTTCTTGTCCTTTCCTGAAATAAATGACATTATAGTAAATATCTTATTATCAATGTTATTAGATTTATTGCCTGGCAGTTGCCAGTCCACGCAAATTCTCTAACTTGTGGTAATACGTACATGATGATGGTAAAGAAAAATATTTTACTTGTTATTTCCCATTACACTGCTTGTCTTTTCTATCTGCAGGTCAATGCTGCCGGATGTGGTGGACGACTTTAAGGTGAAGAACCCGTCATGCACCGATCTGGAGCCCATGTTTTACTCTTGTTATGTATTTTTTAACAAGTTTGGGGGAGGCGTGTCACACGGTGTCTCTACACTTGCACTACAGTAAGGATTCGTTTGTGAATACATTTAGGGGCTTCTTTTAAAGAAAAAATAAACGTGCACAGAAGCCTGTAACAACATGAATTATATTCAGATGATTAGATGAATTTATGTGGGTGGCAGTCCATCGCTTGGTGAATGATTTGACATTTTCTGTATATTTTTGAAAACTACATGCTTTAAAATTTTAAAATCTGGGTACCCCTAAAAAGTGAAAAGTTTAACAGCCAGTATGTGATTACAAACTGAATTGATTAGGGTTAAATCTGTTTTGCTATGGGACGTAACTGTCCAGCAACTCGATCAAAGCTGCTACCTACTATGTGGGGAAATCACACTTATATAGCAATATTTTAGGCAGGCTGACTTCTTTTACTACAAAGTTTGTTAAACTGGCTCCTTTCCCAACAAGGAAGATAGCCTAGGCGAGATTAATAAGTAAATAAAAACATTTCCACATTGTAATGGTGAAATATATTTATGATTACTTAAAGTTGATATGTCCAAGTATATTATAAAACCCCGTTTTTTTTTTAGGTTCCACGACAACACAATTGGCCAATTAGATATTTTTCATGTTTTATACCAAATGTTTAATTAGCTGTGTTTTATATTATTATACTACATTGTACATGAGCCCTCCTCCTGGATAGCTAATATCCTAGATCTGCTACACCAAATCTAATTAATGAGGGCATTGTTTTTCTTGATTAGTCATTACAGATTTAGACTACAGCTGGAAGATGGTCGATCTCCAGGTAATCAATGCTTGAGAGCACATGAAATACATTACCTACACATAACTTTCTCTTCTCAGCTTTGCAGGTTACCAGCCTGGCGCTTGTAGGCATGACTCCAGAGTGATCACCACATTGCAGGTGCTGTTTGCCCCGGTGCCCATCTGCCTGCTGCTGATAGGAATGGTGTTCTTCTACCTTTACCCCATAAATGAACAGCGGCGCAGGCAGATCCAGGCTACACTGAAGAAAACAGCGTAAGTGTGCCCATAGAGTGGTGGTGCATTTGGTGGTTCATCTTCTATGGGCTTTCAAGATGAGTGCTGATAATAATGTTTATTCATAAGTACACAAATTCTAATCTGTTCAGACAGCTTTAACTTATCTTTATCAAATGCTAGAGTGTGCAACAAAAAAGCAAAATTAATAAGATTCACCTTTTTAGACCTAGTTTAGTTGAAGAGGAATTGAAAAGAGCATCCAATGCTGCATATCACATTGACCAATTATGCATTTAGAATGTGGGTGAAGTGAATCTAATGTAGATAACACTTGAATTTACAGACAAAAATTGAACGTGGATATGCACTGTACCAAAATCCAATTAAATACCAATCCAGAGATTTAGGCGAGTATTAGTCCAAATACAGATACTCTGTACCATATCAGTACATAACTAGTTGCATTTAAAACTGCTGAGACTGCAAATACAGAAACAATCCGAACTAAGTTCCTCATTATGTGACTGTTATCTTTTATTCTTGTTATACAGAGCAGAAAATAAAGCAGAGACAAGTGAAGAGATGATCTCAAGTCACTTTATTGGTCTTGAATGATTTTCCTTTTCATTCATTTCATTCATTCCTAAGCTCTTGCAACAGTTATGGACATACTGTTACTTTGAACAGGATCTGTTCCGCTTTTCTACAGTGAATTTCAAACATTTTCCAGTATTTTTAAGGTATGTTATCCAATATAACCCAGTCTTTAAGACAAATATATGTCTCAAGGTTTTGGTAAAAATGAATGTAACCTTTGTTAAACCTACTTGACTGGCCTAGACTGGCATCACTCTCTATGCAGTTTTGTAAGCACTGTCTGTGTGTGACTGTAAGTGTATAAGAGAGATAGAAATAGAGATGCTTGTAATAAATGATTGCATGCTTATAATTTATGAATTTTGAAGTGATAGTCAGTTATATTAGGTAATAGACTATGCAGCATAATAGTGCGGTGTGTAGCTCTAATAACTGTCACCTACCTGCAGAAATCACTCACATAGATCCTAAATACACCTTTTCGTTAGAGAGATGCGTTGGTAATTTTTCTAGAAATAAAGAGAGAAGAAATAAAGAATATAAATTAGATTTAAACTGTAAATGTAAAAAAATAAAAGTGAATGGAACTGTCCACTCATTTATTTAGAATCAACAAATTTCAAACTATGAAAACATGACCAAGGATTTTGAGTAAAAGCTGGCACATACACTTGCTTAAAACAGTCTATATGTAATATTACACTGTTATAACAGTATCAATATTATAATAGAATGAATATTATATTGTGTGTTCAAAAATAAATGTTTTCATACTTATTACAAAGCTGCACAAGTTTATTATTTCTTCAGTCCAGGTGTAAATAGTGTGTGTGTGTGTGTGTGTATATATATATATATATATATATATATATATATATATATATATATATATATATATATATATCAGATATATAATATATAAGTCAGATCATAATCTCCCCCCAAAGATTCAACACTTTGTTGCATATGTGAATTTTTCCCTGATGCTTGGCCATGCCCCTCCTCAAAATCTTTTCATTGTACAATAAGGAGCTGCCTTTGGTGGAGGTCACGAATTTTTATTTTTATTTTTTATCTGACGGCTACAGTCTGTTCATTCAATCAGGTCATTTGTAGTTCAAAGATTTTGATTTGATTCTTGATGTTGTCATATTTTAAAATAAACTTCTAGATGCAACCTCCATAGTAAATAGCTGTTTGGAAGGGGTGCATGTTGTGGTCAGATCAGAGCAAGCTTACTGTAAAATATGATGGTGGACCAATTATGAGTTGGAGCTGCTTTATGGCTGGTGATCCAGGGCCTCTTGTGAAGATTGATGGCATCACAAATTTCACCCAGAGATTTTAGCCCAAAACCTGCGTGCCTCTAACACCAGGTTAAGACGTAGCCAAAGATGGATTTTTCAGCAAGATAATGACCCCAAAAAAGCATTCAGATTAACAGAGAAAGGGTTGAAGAAACATAAAATCAGTGTTTTGCAGCCACCTCAATTTCTACATGCAACCTAAAATCCCTACATGTGTCTCCAACATATGCAATTATAGACCTTATTTGTCACATCCCTCTAGAATTTTTTTTTTATAAGTGTAACTGCCAGCAAAAGCAGTGCCACAGCAGTAAATAGCCCACAAACTATCCCCAGACTCCTCCCCTTCATTTTGTGATTACTTTGACACCTGCTTATGCACAATCTTTCTCTACTCGCAGTTGGATGTTTCTATGACATTTACATGCATTTGGTTATAGTGCATTAAAAGTCTTACATGAAACCCTCACCGGATGTCTTACAAGTAAACTCGCAAGAAAACATCAACCAGAGACCAGAGAAAAACCTTGCTAAATGATTATGAAAGACGGGAAGGCTAAACTCTTATGTAAAGGTTTAGCCAAAATACTTGCTTTTTAAGCATTGCAAATTTAATCTGGTAAAACGGTAAAATGAGAAGTGCCAAACAGTGACCTAAATAACAAAACTACTGGCTTTGCAAACTGCACAGATTCAATCACATTACGAGCCGAAATAAACAGTGCCACAGAGTAAAAAATAAAAACAAAAAAAATTTAACAAATGCAGTGAGTCTAATTTGTGCGCATCTGCGTCTTCATGCACTTGAGTGTGTTCCTGCACTCGCTCCTGCCCCTTTCTCCCTGCAGCCATCAGACTGTACAACTCTGCACTCTAATCCATCTTTTTATTCATGCATCATCAATGCATTATCGGCACTAGACACAATACAGCATTTGTAACTACTTCATCTGTGGATAATACCTCATCTGTGGATAATACCGTATACATAACTATAACACTCTATAGAACTGCAACACAATATAACTCACTGAAACTGGACAGTTGAAGACTGAAAAAAGACCAGGGGATTTTTCTTCTAATCTTCAACTGTGCAGTTTGGGTGAGTCTGTACCCACGATAACCTCAGATTCCTGTTCTTGGCTGACAGAAGGGGAAGCCAATTTGGTCTTCTGCTGTTGTAGCCCATCCACCTCAAAGTTAGATGTTTTGTGCATTCTGAGATGCTTTTCTGCTCACCAAGGTTGTAAAGAGTGATTATGTGAGTTACTATATCTTTCCTGGCAGCTTGAACCAATCTGGCCATTTTCCTCTGACCTCTCTCATCAACAAGGCGTTTCCACCCACAGAACTGTCCCTCACTCAATGTTTTTTGTTTATCGCACCATTCTGTGTAAACTCTAGATGCTGTTGTGTGTGAAAATCCATGGTTAAAGTCACAGATCACATTTTTCCCCCCATTCTGATGTTTGATGTGAACATTAACTGAAGCTCTTGGCCTGTATCTGCAGGATTTTTTGCACTGCACTGCTGCCACATGATTGGCTGATTAAATAACTGCATGAATGTGCGGGTGTACAGATGTTCCTAATAAAGTATGTTTTTTTAAAATCTATTTATATCTATTTTTACTTTTAAATTTTATTTTATTTTTCAATGTTTTCAATATTTATTTTACTTTATCTTATTTTATCTTTATTTTATTCCTAGTTTATTTCTTAGGTGGTCCCTGGTGGTCTAGTGGCCAAGGGTCCCACGCTCTCACTGCCGCAGCACGCATTTGATTCTCGGACAGGGAACCACCCTAGCCAGTGGGAGTGCACTTCCAGTGCCAGTCCCAAGACCAGATAAAAAAGGGAGGGTTGCGTAAGGAAGGGCATCCGGAGTAAATCAAGCATGCAGACCAATGATCTGCTGTGGTGACCTCTAAAGGGAGCAGCTGAAAGAACAACAACAACAACAACAACTTTATTTCTTATGTGTATTTTGTGCTTGTCTTTTATGTATGCTGCTGGAATACTCTAATTTCTCCTTGGGAGCAATAAAGTGTTATCTTCTCTAGTCATGTGAAGTCACAATGTGCCTTGCAAGTGTGTTTTTTGTATTTCTTGCAAGTCTTTACATCTTTTGGGGTGCACAGCTGGGGTTAAAAATGATAACCAGGTTCGCCAGGGCTCATCAAAGTTTCCAGCGCAACTACATCTCAAAAACTGCACAAAAAGACCTGAAATTAGCCCAAAAATTATGCCATTGAAAAGGGAGATTATTTTTACCTTTGTTTTCTCAGTCCTTGCTTGGGAAAAAAGTTCACTGTGGTGTGCACAAATGTTTGATTTTCAATATCTGCAATATTCCTTTTTGTCATATTTTCTAGTTATTTGCCTTAAAACGATATCTTGGTGGCCGTGTACTAGTTTTAAACGAGCCCAGAAAACCGCCACTAGCGGACACCCACAACCATGTTCCATAATTATCCCAATTTGGAATAAAAATCAGGAACCTGATTACGTTTGTGTGGTTGGACAGAGAGAATTTTTATTCTGCATTTTTTTACAGGCTTTCCCATTCATTTTCTGTGGCTGACCAGATCCGACTACTGAAAAGTCAACAAAAACAGCTATCATTAATTTAATGTGGTCAGATGCATATTCTGGAAAAGTCAGAAAGCTTTATGCCAGTTAGCTTTATGCCATAAGGAAAAATCATAGTTATGATTAAGGAAAAAAAGCAATTTGGCCAAATCTGTGAACACCACAGGAGAGCTAAGGGCACTGCATATAATACATGCTACATTATAATAGGTGAATATGGTCATAATTTACTATTTTAGCACGGTCAGCATGACCTCAAAGCAAAACCCCATGTAAGAGATGCTGAACATGAACAAATGAAACTGTTAATTCAACTGTTTCAAATATTTAATATTTATTATGTTGCTTTCGTCATATCTGGTTGGTTGTTATTATAGCAGTTTGTGATGCGCTGGTTGGTTTAAGGAGAACTGAGGACATGGGAGGTAGGCGTTAGAGAAAGCAGTGTTCCATTTATTTTGGGCTCCTTTATTACTTAGTACAGTAGTATGTAGTTTGGGATGCAGCCCAAGTGTTCACAACTCTGAGGACATAATAAAAATGCTTCAGTTTTTCAGCACTACAGAAGAATTATGATAATGATAATAAAAAACTCTACTGTGTACATAAATGTGGCTGTCACGGTTACTGAATAACACTAGGCTGTAACCTCATGGCACATTGCTGTGTACAGGGTTAGGTACGTCTAGCCAAGTTTAGTTTTACTGGTAAAAGTATTTAGACAAAGTATTACAGGCAATAAAACAAAATACTAAGCACACAAATTAATTAGTTAACTAAATTCTACCTACATCTAACACCTAACAATGTCCTAGTTGTCAGTTTAGGGAAAATGTATGCTAATGTTTATGAAAAAAAAAAATGAAACTAGGAAAAATATGTGTTGAAGGAAAAAATAAAGCTTGCAGAGACAATCACTACAAAAATCATCTTATGTCATCAGGTTTCCACTTCTTTGCTTTGTGGTCCTAAAACTGTCAGTGTATCTGTCATTTGTTTGAGGAACTGAAAGGTCCTATAGCTATGGGCCTGGCACAGGGCTGCAGCGATCTCATAGTGAGTTGTAGACTCGCCTCTATTTGCATTGGAGATGGCATAGTGCATCAAAGGTTCCACAGTGGATTTTCACCATGATGTTTTCCTCACTTTGGAATTCAAAATCATATGACTACAGGCAGTCCTGATGGCATGTGACTTCCATTGGCTCACAAGACCAAGGCTCATGAATTTACAGGTCAAACTTCATCTAGATAAAGTCAGTCTGCCCCAAAGCAAAACTAGCTGCTAGACAAAACACATGCCCTGGCTTTTCCAACAAGTGAATTTTATTTGTGATTGGTCTGAACGCTGCTTTAGTTGAGAAAGCAGAAAAACACACTTTTTGGGTGTCTCCATCATCACAGTAGGAAAGAGTCAAAAATGTAAAATTCTACAGCTAAACCATAGATTTTGGCATCTCTGAAACAAAGGACATGGCTGACCTTGAACTGTTGGTATTTGTACTGCAACTGTATGAGTATTTTTAAAATTCTGTGTTAATTTTGATTCATCTCTACATCTGTGTTGAAACTGTGGGAATAATTACATCACATTCAGGTCAAACTGATATCTACACTGCCCTCCAAAAGTTTGGAAACGCCTGAACAAAATAGGGTTTTTGGGCAATATCAGCATAAATCCTCTTTAGTTAGTGACCATTTTGCATTGATAATAAGGGACAACACTAGGCATCCGAGCAGTCAGTTTATTCAAACATTGACTTGATATATTACTCCAAGCCTCCTGGAGGATTGCCCAAAGATG
>CM040990.1:12199253-12229509 GCA_022985145.1 Pangasius djambal
GTATTTTTCTATGTTATGTTCATGTTTATGTTCATAAACTTTTTATTTAATAAAATATGTTTTCATAGTTTGTGTTGTCCCTTATTATCAATGCAAAATGGTCACTAACTAAAGAGGATTTATGCTGATATTGCCCAAAAACCCTATTTTGTTCAGGCGTTTCCAAACTTTTGGAGGGCAGTGTATATATATATACAGTATATGTGTGTGTGTGTGTGTGTGCAGCCCTTTTTAAAGGAACAAAAGTAATTGGACAAACTAACAATCATAAATTAAATTGTCATTTTTAATACTTGGTTGCAAATCCTTTGTAGTCAATGACTCCCAGGCATCATCAGATGCTGGGTTTCCTCCCTGGTGATGCTTCACTGTCTTCAGTTTCTGCCTGTTCTTTGGTTTTGCCCTTAGTTTTACCTTCAGGAAGTAAAACACATGCTCAATTGGATTCAGGTCAGGTGATTGACCTGGCCATTGCAGAACATTCCACTTCTTTGCCTTAAAAAAAGTCTTGGGTTGCTTTCAAAGTATGCTTCGTGTCATCGTCCATCCACACTGTTAAGCGCCATCCAATGGGTTTTGAAACATTTGGTTGACTTATGACTCTGATTTATCAATCTGGCTTACCAGTGGTTTACACTCCATATTTACTCTGGTTAAGGCTTCTCTTGATTGTTGACTTTGACAAAGATACGCCTACCTCCTGGAAGGTGTTCTTGATCTGTCCAACTGTTCTGAAGCGGGTTTTCTTCACCAGGGAAAGAATTCTTCTGTCATTCACCACAGTTGTTTTCTGTGGTCCTTTGGGCCTTTTGGTGTCCCTCAGCTCACCAGTGCATTCCTTCTTTTAAAGAATGTGGCAAATATTTGAATTGTCCATATCTAATGTTTTTGTAATCTCTCTAATGGGTTCGTGTTGATTTTTCAGCCTAATGATGGCTTGCCTCACTGGCAGTGACAGCTCTTTGGACTTCATATTGAGAGTTAACAGCAACAGATTCCAAATGCAAATGCCTGAAATCAACTCTAGACCTTTTATTTGCTTGCTTCTAAGGGAAATGATGAGGGAATAACACAGCTAATAATAACAGCTGAGCAGCCATGACTCTAATGACTTCATTAATGGAAACTCAAAGTGATATTGTACTTATACCCATATGTCATATGTTAAACAGTTTGCTAAGTGACTGCTGGGTTTCATGATTAACCTGCCTCTTCAAGTGTAACAGTTAACATCATCATTAATTTTCACTCATCTATACATCTTACTAGATATCTATTTACCTTTAACAGTGTAACTCTCCCTGTGTGCTGCCAGGGCGTTACTCACATAGGTTTGGATTGCTGAAGTTAACCTATACTATGCTATTATACTAGTCTGAAACATCAAGTGCCATTCAAAAATACAGCCAACTTAACAAAAGTTGGAATATCCTTGTCTACATTTTTGCTGACTTCCTTTTCTTTGCAAAAAAACAAACAAACAAACAAACAAAAACAACAACAACAACAAATACAGCCAACTTAACAGAACTTGGAATATCCTTATTTATATCCTTGTCAGTATCCTTGCTATTGTGAGTAAATCACATCTCTGTGTGAACGGAAAACTTGCAGTGTTGCAATGTTAATTCCACTGAAGTCAACAAGATTATTTGTGTGTGTGTGTGTGTATGTGTCTCCACTCAAAAATGACTGTATGACGCACCTAATGTAGTTAACGCCTAAAACCTTAGTTTCATCTATTGGAATATTTAATAGAAGACTGGCTTAAAATCAGCTGGTTCATCCAGTTGAATAACACACTGCAGTGCTTAGTCGGCGCCTCCTCCCTTTCATATATGACGAATCATTCTGATCAATAAAGCTATAAAGTTCAAGCAACTGCAGCAGTGAGGAATGCGCTTATTTTAGGCACTGACGGCCCAGTCAACAAACACGTCACACACCCGAGCAGGAAGTTAACGGTGGAGTTTCCATTCCTCCTCGAAGCACAGACACAGAAAACTCAACCGGGCTTTGTCTACGATTACCTCGTCTCCACATCTCTCACAGTTTTACCTGGAATCGCTTCTTCGGGACGACAAACGTAAGATATTTTGATGCATTTGATTGAGTTAGCTAAGTCAACGACATAACGCTAACACTAGCTAGCGTTAACTGGGCAGCTAGTAAATATAGCTAGCGGAGCAGAAACTCTACCCGAGCTTAATTAGCCAGCTAACCAGCTAGGTAGAACAAAGAGGTTGTGTCTTTATATTTATATAATGACACAACACGCTCATTTTTTTTTCTTTTTTTCCCTTTTCTTTCTTTCTTTTTTTTCTTTTTCTTCTTCTTCTTTTTTTTAAAGAAGGCTATCTATCTGTTGATCTAGCGCAGTTATTTTAAGAAGATGTAACGTTACTGTATTTCCGTTTGTAAAGCCAACCAAAATAGCTAGCTAACGTTACAGGAACATCAGTGCTTAACTGTGTAACGTTATTACTTAAGTGTAACCGTGACATTATTCACGCTACATAACTTGTAAAAAGTTATGTAGCGTAAATAATAACAGGATGAAATGTGTTTCTGGTTGTGGAACAGTTAACTAACTAGCTATTACCATAAGAAAACCCAGTTGTCCAGCTAACTCCGAAACCAGCTGCTTAAGTAATCGCTAGCTGACTAACAGGTCGCTGTTTGATTTGGATATGGTGTGTGTTTGGGCGTTTCTAAATCCAAACCGTAGGTAAAGCAAAGTAGGGAAAAAAAAGTGGTCTTGTTTTGTCAGGTGACAGTCTGGAAAGGGTTGTGGCACAAGCTTCGTAATGAAGCGGAAATGCGGAATAAAGCCGGTGACGTGTTAGGCATGAGAAGGCGTCTCAGCTGTAGACTTCGCTTCCAGGGTTAAGGAGGAGATTCGGACCTACAGGACGTCTGGAAGGGACTTTCCCCGAGTGACATCATCAGATCCGGTCACGCGCAGACCCTTGATTACATGACTCATATGAAGTCGTTGTTTTGGAAAAGACCAAACTATCACATCTAAAAGGGTTCGTTTCTTGCCTTCCTTAGTCTCGGTCCTGTGCAGTGGGAAAACCACTGGTCATGAAAGGCTCTCATTCAGCCTTCCTGAAATGGGCATTAGGGTGGCACAGTGTTTTTATTGTTCAACGCTTATTACTGGACTGATCTTGCAGAAGACTGCAAGATGAGTCTTTTAACCAGTCACTGATTTACTGGTGTGCTGTTAATATCCTGAATAGTATAATCCTACATGACACAGTATCATGTGACCATTCATTTTCTGTGTATGTGCTTTGGTGGAAATTGATTTAAAAAAAAAAAAAAAAACAACCCAAAATATATCACTAACAAGGATTCAAAAAACAGCTTTTTTTTTAATCAAGCTTAATTAATAACGAGCCCAGGAAGCTACTCTTACAAGGCACCTACACCTCTAAGCTTCGAGCTTACAGTAGGAAAATACAAAGTGTTTATTGCTTACCCATTAACATACAGCTGTTTTCATTGGATGGCTCTTACAGTGAAACACATTTTGAATTGTTATACAGCAGTTTACTCCAGCGTTTTATATCATCCCATAAGGGCACGGTGGCTTAGTGGTTAGCATTGTTGCCTCGCACCTCCAGGGTTGGGGGTTTGATTCCCGCCTCCACCCTGTGTGCACGGAGTTTGTATGTTCTCCCCGGGTACTCTGGTTTCCTCCCTGAGGCCAACGATGTGTTGTAGGCTTATTGGCCTCTCTGAATTGTCTGTAGTGTGTGTGTGATTGTGCCCTGTAATGGACCCCGTCCAGGGTGTCCCCTGCCTTGTGCCCCTAGTCCCCTGGGATAGGCTCCAGGCTCCCTGTGACACTGTGTAGGATAAGTGGTACAGAAGATGGATGGATGGATAAACATCATCCCATAATAGTTGTTATTCCAGATTAACACAATGCTCCCTCTTTTCTTCCTTCCAGTCTGGAATGTTGGGTAAGGCCAGTGTGATAAGTAACGAAACCTCCCAGTTGAGACACCTGTTCTGAGGGAGTGAGAAATACAGCACCCATACCAAAACACAGAGCACTCTATCCCAATCTGAAATACAATAATAAGTATATATAAACACACTACATTGATCAAAATAATGCTCATATTAGTATAAAATAAAAAAACAGTCAGCATTAGTATAAAAAAAATCAGTCAGCATAAACAAAACATGAAAATCTTTAGGGTTCCACAGTGCACAACACAGAGCCATGATTTCAGCTACAGCGGCAAGCAACATTGAATTGAACTTGAGATTTTCTGGTCTGATGTGTCTTCAGTTCCCTGCTCACAACTTTACTTTCTACTAGGGATGCACAATATATCGAAATTATCGAAATATCCCAAATGTCAATATCGCAAGGGCTTGAGGTAACGAACGATTTTAATACTTCAAACAGTTACGAAAAGTCAGAGTTTTAGGGCGATGCAGATAGCAGAGAATGCTTTCTCTTCTTCAAAAGAACATGAAACGTATGTTGGTTATGTCATTTTCATTCTTAAATATATAAATATATACACACATCGCATTATTTTCTATATTTTATATGTTATCGCATATTGCATTTTTCTGCAATATTGTGCAGCCCTACTTTCTACCTGTAGTTAGTTCCCATTTACTGTTTGACAGGTAAAAACTGAAGTACAGCTTATAACCATGGTTTAGTCTTATCTTGTTATATAAGACCTCTTCCTGAAAGAATTTACCACAGTGACTCTATCAAAATCCAAACATCCATTTGTATCACTAAACCTTTCATCTGTTTGTGATAATGACAGGGGGTGGTCTTAGATGATGATCATCAACTGTGACTCTCCTGATGAGTTTCCTGTTTGCCCTCTCAAGCACTTCCTGAATCAGTTTATAGGAAAACTGGCACGGTGTTAATTGAGGTTTTGCTGATAATGCACTTCTTTTGCAGTATACCAGTGAATCTATAAAATGGCAGCATACATCTCAGACAGCAGTATGCTGAATCATCGCAGTACTGAAGACCTGTCCATTCAGGATAATGCACTTGAATGGACAATCAATGCAAAAGTTTATTGTTGTAATGTGCTGATGGTTTTCATTTTAACTGAGATTGCAGATTGAGATGAGGTGGAGTGTCCAAACCTCCTGTCCAGCCTACTTCAATGACGTAATGAAAAGTTGTAGAATTGAATTGTTTACCATTTTGTAGCAATTAAAATGCTTTGTGCAACTCTGTTTACCAGTATGGGTTTAAAGCATGAGTGTGAGCACAGAGCACATCACTAACAACATGCTTCTCATTCACACAGAGGAGAAAAAGAGGTGTAAATACCTGGTCAGATTTCTGAGTCCCACGTATATATCATACCGAGTCACAGTCACAGTCACATCACAGAAACAAGCGTGTTCAAGAATGCACTAAGCCAGTAAGCCGTTTCATGTGCATAACCCACCAGGGGCCCCAGTGCACATCGAAGCTTAGGCATCAATGGGGATTGAAAGCTAATGAGCAAGTGCCTGCAAACCTTCATATTATACACTACCAGTACTCAAGAAATGTTAAAGCTACACCGCGTATAATTTGTTTGTTCATTCCTGTTTATTCATCTTCAGTAACCGCTTTGTCCTGGTCGGGGTTGCAGTGGATCCAGAGCCTATCCCAGAAACACACCCTGAATGGGACACCATGCACATATACTCATTCACACACACTCACAACTTGGGGAAAATAAAAGTATCCAATCCTAATATTGAAATGTTTTGTGGAGGTGGGAGGAACCTGGAGGGAACCCACATGGACACAGAGAGAACATGCCCGGAGCTCAGGCTACGTTTACACGACAACGATGTAGTCAAAAAACGGAAAAGTTTTTCTCTTGCATTTTCAAAAAGTTTCACATATACACGACAACGTTTTCAAAACGATTCGCATTTACACATATCCGTGATAACGGCCAAAAACGCTGTATTACATATGCCAGGCCAGTAGTTGGCGCTGTCACCTTGTTAGTAAACAGTACCTAAACAGTTAGTAAACAGTAACACTTTGCAGAAGAAGCGTTAGCAAACTCTTGAGCAGCAACAACACTACCATGTACTCCGCCATTGTTGTGTATGTTTGTTCGCGCTCGCCTTTACAATAGACACGTACCGCGCATGTCTACATACCTAACACGTACTACGCACGCGCCTGATGTCACCGTTTTCAGTGGTCCCCGTATTGGGTGTTTACATGGAGACGATAACGGTGGCGTTTTCAAAAACTTGCACTTTGAAACCCATTTTTAAATATATGCGTTTTGAGTTCCCCAAAACGCCGTTGTCGTGTAAACGAACAGGCAAAACTCATAAAAAGTTTCCCGTATTTGGCTGAAAATGTTGTCGTGTAAACGGCCCCTCAGGCTCAAATCGGGGAGCTGTGAGGTGGCAACACTACCCGCTGTGTGATTGTGCTGCTCTAATCCATGTGTTGGGGGGAAAAAAAAAAAGGAGACCTGAAAATGCTATAATATTATGTTGCCTGAGCTGCTGCGAGTTGCTCTGATGAGTATGAACATGAAAGAGGAAACAACTTAAATGAACTCAACTGAAAGAGTCCATATGATACTATTATAGGAAAATGTTTTATAATATTTTCATTATGGGATACTTATGAACACACAAGGCATTTATTTATTCTCTACTTTGTTTGTCCTTATTGTAGAATTTGTATCTTTACCCAGTTGTGAAGTTGTTTAGCTACAGATCTCATGACAGCCAACTTATGACTTTCAGTGTTTGTGCTTCTCTGTATTTATTTATTTATTTATTATTTTTTTTATTATTATTTATTTCAAACTCTGTTGTATTGTGCAAGTGTGAGCCATTCAGGGCTGTGTGGATATTTATGTATTTTAGCTAGTGTGCTAAAACTATTTGACTATTAAACTACTGCTTATATATAACGTGTTGTATAACAGGCCGGCGAGAAATAAATACTGATTAGTTCATGAAATACATAATTTGTTTCACTTTTTTATGTCCCCTGTGTCCCTTTTTATCATTTCACTGCGCCTGTTGTCAGTGTTGGCGTGAGTTAAGTGTACATTAGTGCGGTGTCGAGTTGTGTAGCCTTTGGAGTTTCACTGAAGGTCACTTCTAATGCTGACCATAAAATGTACACAACTGCGCTAAGTCACAAGATACAATGACTAAAGACTTTGCATGTGAACTTTCATTTCTCTAAAATTGTTGCCTCATTCTCTGTCGGATGAATCTGTGCTGCTGTGTATGACTCACTACAGTCTGCTGAGAAGGCTTTGTTCATTACACCATAGCTGAGCTAAAAAAATGTACAGTAAACTGTAGAGGAGTAGTTCAAGCTACATTTCTTCCTAGCAAACCTAATCATTTTAGACAAACTGTCTGTGTCTTAATGCAATCTCTCCATTCACCCATTCCATTTAACTGTTCACAAAACTACTTAAACATTATTTGTTGTCATATCAGAACAAAACATGATTCATAATAGGCTGCACGCGATTTTCCATTTTTAAATATCACGATAAACGATTGAATCATTCGGAACCGTTGTCTAAAAAAAAAGTCAGGAAAAGAAGTATTTCCACCATTTCAGGTTTATGGAGAGTACAAGACGGTGTAATAAATGTTACCAGCTGTGTAGTCAGGAACTGTGGCAATCGCGGAAACTCAGCTCAGATTTTTAAGTGGGTCTGCAGTAATGCTTAGTAAACAGTTAAAAAAGAAAATAGAACAGCGCACGTTGATATAATCGTTTTACAAATAGGTCGTCTACTGTCTCACCGGTCAGTTATTGAGCAGGAGTGCTCAGGAGAAAGAAAAGCACATTTAATCACTTGCTGTTTATCTTCACTCTTAACATGATTTATGAAGCAAGTTCGATACAGATACGGATGAAAAATGAAAGAGCCAAATACAGAAAGAGCTCGTTTTGACCATTTCGGCCTGAATTTTTTTGCTGGCGTTACTAATAAACGTAACCCATGACAGCCCGTGCTGTGCTATGAAACTAATGCACGCCAGGGTGGTGTGATGTGTCATGATACGAAGTGGAGTTTCCACCCAGAAGCGCATCATTTTAGTATAACCGGATGGTCTGGTGTGTGTTATTCTGTTAATCACTGGCAAACTCTCATGGTATTACAATGTTTACTTGATTAATGAATGACATGCAGTGCGTTTCACCGGTTTATAGTTAGATTTAATGTTATGGAACGTCTGAGAGACAGTTAACTAACTAACTATATGGCCAAAAGTTTGTGGACACCTGACCATCACACCCATATGTGATGGTGTTCAGCAGAGTTGAGGTCATCAAGCCATGTTTTCATGGACCTCGCTCTGTGCACTGTCATGCTGGAACATGTTTGGGCCAACATGAAGCGAAATTGTAATGCTGCAGCAAACAAAAACATCCTATACAACTGTGTGCTTTTAAATGCAGTATTCTGCTGCTTAAGCCTGAATCCTGTTTGCAATATTAGGCAAAGGAGGTGATTTGCATGTAAGTTTAAATGGACAAACTTTCCCCGAGTACTTTATACTCATTAGCTCTTCAGAAGCCAGTAATATTAAATGTGCCAAGTAATAGGTTGAAACATGAAAATGGTATTGTTTAACTTTTTTTTTCCTTCTTTTTTTGGATCAGATAATCTCAATAAAGACTAAAAAAAATCTAAATAGCTGCGAAATGTTCTGTTCGCTCACAGTAACCACTGGTTTAAAAGAAAGCAGTTGACTCTTTCTCTTGGTTGCAAGGATTCATAGTTACAAGGAGACAAAATTAAAAAAAAAAAAAAAAAGGAAATGGTAAAATGATAATGCTGCCTGCTTGACACTGAATATGTGAGCCATATTTCCAGCATTACCAGAACACAGCATCATGTCTCTGCCAGTACGACAGTTTTCTTCAAAAGAGACACTTGCTGTTTGCAATGTATGTACAAAATAAGTCACTGGAGGCTCATTAGATCTAAACTCTATTAGATCTTTAAGATCATCACTGGTGCTAAATAAATGGGGCGGTGGGGTGATAGTAAGTTGTGTATATCACATTTACAAGTGATTACTTACACAGGCAAATTGTGTAGTTATAAAAGGCTGCAGTTTTTTTTTAAAATTAAATATCTAGACTGGTGCATTTGATCTAAAATGTTTGTGCATGAGGTTTTGAGAAGAAAGCAGAAACGGGAAGAGGGTGGCTTATTGTTGTGTAAGTGCGATGGACCATCTGTGCCGTGATCTGTATGAGAGGCTGTGTAGCACGCTGACAATGTTTTGGTGAAGGAGTCAGCCAGTAGATCTAAAAGTTTTGGAGCACAGCTAAACAACGCCGCCTACATTGTGTCTCACTTTATTTTTTCACTGCCTGAACAATACGTATTATGCCAAGTAAGCCAAGTTTCATGTCAAGTGCATGTAATGACTACATTCATTGTTAATAGGTCCATGTTATGTTATTTATTTTACACTATCTTAATTTTAAAATGTCCCTATTACCTATTTTTGATATCTTTCCTTTTTTTCTTTTTGCAGGATGTCGCTCTATCCATCTCTGGAAGACCTGAAGGTGGACAAGGTCATGAGGGTAATGAAGTATTATAAGTTATGAAGTTTTTTTTAAATTATTTATTTATTTATTTATTTATTTTTTTAAATAATGACTGAAACATTGTAATACTGGTTTGAAGAGGAAACAGCTAGGGAGTGGTGTTCCTCAGTTTTGCTTTTTACTTCAGAATAACAAAAGTTCTGTGAAGAAAGGAAGGACTGAAAGACCAGTTCTCCTCTAGGCTGTATTTGAATTAATATCTTTTATGTAAATGAATATCTTCTCTGGCAGGCACAGGCCCAGTTTGCCCAGTCCACCTCCTCCGCTCCAGCCATCACCGAGGGCACCTACCAGCCTGCCACGCAAGGCATGCCAAGCTCAAGTAAGGCAGTAGCTTCCTCCTTTTTTTTTTTTTTCCCTTTTTTTCCTTTTTTTTTAAATTCAGATTTCAGCTGAATGCGTGCTTGCCCTTTTTGTCCTCTCTCCCCCTTCTGTTTCCTTTCTTCTGCCTTTCTTGTTGTGCGGGCTGAATGAGGGACTAAGTTGAAAGCTCTGAAATTGTTGTCTGGTGGTTATGCAATAATAGCATGAAAAATGCGTATGTTTTTTTTTTTCTTTCCGCATATCTTATTTTTCCACTTCCTCCCTCCTTTAGCGGCAAGTGTGCCACTAGAGTCCGCTTACATCCCGGTGTAAAAAACTCCGAGAGAGTGAGAGCAAGAGAATGTGTGAATATGAGGGGAGAAGAGGGAGTTCTTGATTTCTTCTCTCTCTCTCTCTCTCTCAGGATTGGTTGCCATCAGGGACTGTGGGGCTTTTGTTTACTCTAAGCTGAAGTAACTCTATGTAGTCATGGAGACTTCATTGGCAGCTCTGTGTATGAAGGACGGAGGGGAGAGGGTTTTTTTTTTTTTTTTATATAAAGATACTGCTGGACTTGGGAAGAAGGGGGCTGGGGCCATTTCTTCTAAGCCTCTCATTTTTTTTCCGCTTATTCTCTCTGTTGTTCTGTTGAGCTGTGTCTCACTCTCTTTCAGCACTACATAACAACACTGTGTGCTCCACTCATCAGTTTCTCCCATGTGGCCCGAGATGTTAATTATTCATTCAGTGCTGTTAATGTTTTGCTCAGGTCCTTTTATAAATCTGACAAAGGCTCTCTGCTTAATGTCAGTCTGCTACACTATTAGAATTGTAATGGGATCATGTGGGAATGCTGGATAAGAGGAGGTACGCATACACTGTAGAAACCCAGGATTTTTTTTTTAATGACTTTGAAACTTGAGCGGTGCTTCCACCAAAGGAACCAGGCTCACTATTGGGTTGGGGGATTCCACTACGATGTTTCTGATTTGTCATACACAAGCTTCACAGAATGCCCAGTCCTCTTGCTCTGCATTTTTGAACACCTGTGTGTAACTTATACAACAAACTTTAACTTATTTCGTATATCACAGGTGATTTGGCACAACTGGCAAAATGAAATGTCTGTAACATGTTTTTACTGAAGTGGCAGGTCAAAAATATCACAAACGTTCATTTTTCTTTCTTCCACAGCTAAATGTAGATAAGTGAAAAGCAAAAATGCACCCGCAGCATCTCACAGTAATGTCGCAGTAATTGGGAGTGTGTAAATTAGATACTGCAATGGCAATTTGAGAAAGAAATGAAGTGAATCAAAAATCATAAAAGCTCTTAATTTTCATATTCACCTGTGAGTAAAATATTGGGAACTTATGACCTCCTTTGTCTTTACTTCTCTGATTCTTCCAGGTCTGTACCCAAACCTGGAGGAGCTAGGAGAGTACATGGGACTCAATCTCACCAGTGATGAGGTGCAGAAGAACCTGGCTCTCATCCCAGCTGCGGATAATGTAAGTGTGTGTGTGTGTGTGTGTGTGTGTGTGTGTGTGTGTGTTTGCTTGCAGTAACTTAGGCCGTATTATTCAGCCTGTGCTTAGGTTTGATATTATGTGCTTATCAGGGTTATTTCCTCAGCTCAAGTTACATCTGGGTCTAATATGATTTGTTTACATTAATGCGCTCATTCTGAGATGTTATCATTTCTATAGTGACAGCTCATTCACATGGACTTGTATAGTAGAACAATCTAAGCTTTAAAAAAAATAATAGAATAATGATATGGGGAAGCTTTCTGTAAGGAGCGTCAGCACATCGTATGAGATTATTAACTTTTTTTTTTAATATGTGCTTATATGCTTTGAAAAATCAAGTAAGGTATCCACACTCGGAAATATAAAATGGTGAACCTTTTAACCATTTAACAGAGTGCTTTATTGTTCCTCAACTTAAGTATAATTTCTTTTTCTCGCGATGTTCTTCACTCAGATAACTCACTTCAACTAACTGATGGCATGTTAGGGAAGTAGATGTGGTATAGTATGACTCAGATAGACCGCCTCCTCATCCCATGTATTGAAATACCGTGTTCTTGTAAATGGAGGACGCAGGACTAACGCAGGACTAACGCAGGACTAAGAGGTCTACATTTATCAAGAGTACTTTTCCATTGCGTATTAAAAATTGCTCATTGCAGAAGTAAAAGCTGGAAGCAGAGTGGAAGGCAAGCAAGCTTTTGGTTCAGTGTGCTATGTGTATATTTACCTGCTACGTAAATCAAGCTACCTCCACCGGTGACGTGCGTTCTCCACCCTGAAGTTCTGCCAATCTGTGTGTTTACAAACATTATGATTTAATGTGTAGTGTGGACACTTTTTCTTTAAAAAAAAAAAAAAAAAAAAAGAGAGAGATATACACAAGCTGTGTAAAGTATGAGTTACTGCGAAGGGAGAAACGCATCCGATCTTTTTGTGGGCGAATACGGTGAATATTTGAAAAGGCAGCCTTCAAAAACCACAGAAAATGTTAGTGTCCATAAGTTATACTTTTATCATGTAAGCTGCTTTGGAAAATAAAATATAGTCGAATACTTTAATACCTTCAATTATGTGAGATATTTACTGATGTGATATTTTGGTCATATCTCCCAACCCTAGACTGACTCATACACCTAGAGCATGTGAGATCAGCAAACATGGGTGTGTGGGTGTTTACGCCTACATGAACGCAATCTCGGGCTATGCATACACTCAGACCCACATAAAGCTAGTATCTGCAGTTACTGGCTTCGTCCATCTCTACTGAAGGACCTGCCACAGTGGACTTTGTTGCAGATTGCACAATGTAGCATGACAACATTATCTGATTACTTCCGATTAGCTCCTGTTAATATATTCCCCTGTGCATTGATCCTGGTGTTGTGTTTGGTCTCTCTGTGTTATTCTCATTAGCTTAGTTCTAGTCTATGAAATTTCTGTTCTTTTTTTTTTACTCCAGCTGATGAGCTCAGGGCAGAGCGAGAAGCTCATATTCAAAGACTGCATCGCCGAGAGAGAGACAAAACTATAGTAAACACACTGCCAGTGTAAACTTAAACAATTAGAAAATACTCAGTATTCACCACATTTACAGTTAATTTTAAACAAAACACCATCAAGCAATGGTCAACAATGTTACATGTCAAAATATGTTTACTTTCACCTTTATAGTGTAGAGAGATTATGATTTACTGCCTGTTAAAAACAAGTGTATCTCATATTAACTGTGATCTTTCGCTCCTTGTTCTGCACGCCCATCGATTGCACGAAACACAGATTAAACCCTTTCTCTAATTATGAGGTTGAAACCTTACTGCTCACTGTCACATGACGACACATCGTAAACTCACATTTTTGGCATTACTCCATGCATACAAAAAACAAGCCGTAGTTACAAAGTGCACTAAGTAGACCAATGTTACATCTGATTATCTGTTTAAAGAAAATTGAAATGCTTAAAAAAACACTGTTTGCATACTACATAAATAATGTATGCTAAGTGTTATGATCAATATGTACAAATATATCAGAAGTAAGGAAAAAGGTGCTGGTAGGAGATCATTGTATAGAGGAACATATGAGAAGTAAACAGACATGTTGTTCAGACATCAGATGTAGGTCACACTACATAGTGCAAGTGGTAGTAATACACGTTTTCCTTAAGAATGTAATCATTGGCCTTGCCTACCCTGTATTAGCAGAAAAATCAGTAGTGTCATGACTTTCCCCTTCATGTTTGCTAGAACAGTGACTTGCTCTCACCTTTTTCTTTTCTTTTTCTCTGCAGCAGGTTGCATTGCCATCAGGTGTAGGGGGCATGGTGCAGCCAGTGACGGGCGCTGACGTGGGCATCAGGAGAGCTGAAATTCGCCCAGGCCTGAGAGAGGTCATCCTATGCAAGGACCAGGATGGCAAGGTTGGCCTGCGGCTAAGAGAGATTGACAATGTGAGTAAATCTTATATTTAATAGCATGCAGTGACCTAGTGGTCAGGCTAAGGCTACACATCAGTTTGGATTTGAATGCAAATCTTGGACCAGTGATGAGAGAAATTTTCATTTATTTATTTATTTATTTTTAAAACGAATGACTAGTAAGTTGTGGCTTCAAATCACAGAACTGTCAGACTATGACTCGATCCCAGGGGTAAAGTCATGTGTGCATTCAGATTATTCTGTTGCATTGTATTTTTATTGTACATTCAGAATTGTACATTCATTTCTCACTGTATGACCGGGCAAACGAACAAATAAATACAGTCAAAATCTGGCACGATGTGAGGGATACCCATGATCCCTCACTTGAACCCAGCTGTCTTTCCAACAGAAACGACAGTCACTTATCAGATTTTCTGTAATGAATTCTAGTTTTAAACGACCCATTTTTCCCTCTAGGGTGTGTTCATTCAGCTGGTGCAGGCGAATTCACCTGCAGCTCTGGCTGGCCTGCGTTTTGGAGACCAAGTGCTGCAGATCAACGGGCAGAACTGTGCCGGCTGGAGCACAGACAAAGCCCACAAGGCTCTGAAGGCAGCAGCTGAACAGCGCATTGAGCTTGTGGTTCGTGATAGGTCAGTCCAGTCACTAAACCTTCCACTCTATTTAATTAGTGAGATAAGCTGTTTTTTTTTTTTTTCTTCAAATAATAATAAAGCATGATGACTCACTAGATTTTGATACACTCACTGATACTCACACACCTACTCATTCATGCAATAATCGCAGCAGTGCAGTGCATTAAATAATGCAGATACGGGCTATGTAGCTTAGGGTAATGTTCACATCAATCATCAGAATGGGAAAAAATGTGATTGCAGTGATTTTTGACTGTGGCATGACTGTTGGTGCCAGATGGGTTTATCTGAGTATTTCTGTAACTGCTGATCTCCTGGGATTTTCACACACATCAGTCTCTAGAGTTTTCTCAGAATGATGCAATAAAGAAAAAACATCCAGTGAGCGGCAGTTCTGCGGACAGAAACGCCTTATTGATGAGAGAGGTCAGTGACTGGTTCGAGCTGACAGAAAGGCAACAGTAACTCAGATAACCACTCTATACAATTGCGGTGAGCAGAAAAGCATCTCAGAATGCACAACACATCGAAACTACAACAGCAGAAGACCATGTCAGGTTCTACTTCTGTCAGCCAAGAACAGAAAGCTGAGGCTGCAGTGGGCACAGGCTCACCAAAACTGGACAGTTGAAGACTGGTAAAACTTAACCTGGTCTGATGAATCTCAGTTTCTGCCAAGGCACACAGATGGTAGGGTCAGAATTTGGTGCCAACAGCATGAACCCATGGACCCAACCTGTCTTGTGTCAACAGTCCAGGCTGGTGGAGGTGGTGTAATGGTGTGGGGAATGTTTTCTTGGCACACCTTTGTCTCATTAATACCAGTCATCGCTTGAATGCCGCAGCCTGTTTGAGTATTGTTGCTGACCATGTGCATCCCTTCATGGCCACAATTTGCCCATCTTCTAATGGCTACTTCCAGCATGATAATGCACCATGTCAAAAGAACAAAAGTCGTCTCAAATTGGTTTCATCAACATGACAATGTTCTTCAGTGGCCTTCCCAGTCACTGGATCTCAATCCAATAGAACACTTTTGGGATGTGGTAGAATGCGAGACTCGCCGCATGAAAGTGCACCTGAAAATTTTGCATGAATTGTGTGATACAATCATGTCAACATAGACCAGAGTCTCAAAGCAATGCTTCCATCTTCTTGTGGAATCCATGCCACAAAGAATCGAGGCTGTTTTGAGAGCAAAAGGAGGCCCTACCCAGTATTAGTATAGTGTTCCTAATAAAGTGCTAAGTGAGTGTATAATCTAGACTGTTTGCTTTCCAAAGACACAGTGTTGTTGAGGCCTTGCATCACTACATAAGGCACTTGCCTTTCATCTCCATAACCTAACTCAGAGGGTCACAACCCTGGTCCTGGAGTATGCCCTGTTCTACAAATTTTAGTGTTTTCCCTGCTTTAACACACACACTTCAACTCAGGAAAGGGCTGTTTAATTAGCTAGGTTAAAGAGATAAAAGGCAAGCACCAGATGTCGAAGCCCGTAGTGGTTCAAGTCAATATTTGTAGACTGCAAACAACTGTGAGCTCTTGCTGGTGTGAGTACATTCAGGTTTTGTCCCTTTACAGTGATGCACACAATGGGCGATTAAAGGTTAATGGTGTCACCATGATGTCTGGGAAATTTTAGTTAAACATAATTTACAAAACAAGGATTATGAGGTACTTTGCATCTAATAGCATCTAGCATGGTAGCTTTGGCTCCACCCTGTGGACACCTTTATCATGAACTTTATGAACATAAACAGTATAACTCACTGCTTTGATTAAAAGGAAGATACTTTAAGGTAAGTAGGTTGAGTAGAGTATCATGTCTGATACTGTTGCAGAGGTCTACCAATTCTTACAATATTATTTTTTTGGCTGACATTTTTCTTGGTGTTTTTGCTCACAGGCCCTTCCAACGCACAATCACCATGCATAAGGACAGCACTGGCCACGTTGGCTTCATCTTTAAGTCTGGCCGTATCACATCTCTGGTGAAGGATGGTTCAGCTGCCCGCAATGGCCTTCTCACTGATCACAATATTTGTGAGATCAATGGCCAAAATGTCATTGGACTCAAGGTAACTGAGCAAAAAATTTGACTCGACTATAGTTTTTGAGTGACTGAAGGGTTAAACTGCATTAACATGTATGTGGTCAGTCAGTGGTGTTGAAGTTTTTCGGATACAGAAGAGCAGACTCCAAACAAACGATAGAAATTAGCAAAACATGCAAAAATACCACAAATGGTGGCAACAAATCAAATTTATTTCACCACCTACAACAAAGGCACGCATGCGAGTGTGAGGAGTGTTAAGCATCGCACGAGTCACTGATGTGAAGCTAAAACGTTTGTCTGTTAACCAACAAGCCAAACCAAATGTAGTTACTCAGGCAACCATAGCTGGAACATTCTCAATTGGCACTCCGTATGACAAAAAAAAAAAAGCAAGCAGTGGAATGAAATTACAGAGGCAGTCAGGTTGTGGTTAGCTAAGGCCATGCCTATCCAAATGGTGGAAAAGGAAGGATTTAAGCGGCCCATTAGTAAATTAGATGCAAGGTACAACATCCCAGGAAAGGAAATGTTTCTTGCAAACAGTCTGCAGCAAATGCTGTGCCAAGATGAAGAAGAAGTGGTGAAGTGACGTGTAGCCAAGTATGGTGACCCTTACTCGGAATTTGTGCTCTGCATTTAACCCATCCAAGTGCACACACACACCATGAACACACACCCAGAGCAGTGGGCAGCCTTTACCGTCGGGTTACAAGGCCGACTCTCTAACCATTAGGCCACGACTGCCCCATAGATAGCACTGTGTGGAGTTATGGAGCTGTATGTATTAAATTGCAGTGTTGTTTAGCAGGAATTATTCTTTCAGTTATTATTCATCTGAAGCCCAATATTTATTTATTTATTTAGATTTGAAGGTTTTTATACACTTACCGTCCACTTTAATAGGAACACCTGTACACCTGCTCATTAATGCACTTATCCAATCAGCCAATCATGTGGAAGCACAATGCAAAAAATCATGCAGATACAGGTCAAGAGCTTCAGTTAATGTTCACATCAAACACCAGAATGGGGGGAAAAGTGTGATCTCTGACTTTAGTCATGGCAGGGTTGTTGGTGCCAGAAAGGGCTGGTCTGAGTATTACAGAGACTACTGATCTCCTGGGATTATTTGCCCGCAACACTTTCTAGAGATTACACAGATTGAAGCCCTTAACCTGTGTCTGCATGACTTTATGCAATGTGCTGATGCCAAATGATTGATTGGATAACTGCATAAATGAGCAGGTGTACAGGTGTTCCTATTAAAATGGATGGTGAGTGTGTATAATATATATATATATATATATATATATATATATATATATATATATATATATATATATATTACTGTTACACTGAAAATGTGAAGGTTATAATTTAGTGTACATTTAGTAGAATTTGTACTTAAGTGGCTTCAAAACAATACAGAGAGATTTAAAATTAACTAACTATTTTGAGAGATATCATTTAGTGAATATCGTTATTGCAAAAACATGACAATAAACCCAAATGTCATGATAATATCTGAAGGCCATATCACTACAGCAGAAGGCCATATCACTACAGCAGAATATACCAATTCATCCCTTTTGCCAAGGGCAGCTTTTGTTACCTATTAACTGACAAGTAAAATAAAATAGAAGCACTTGAAAATAGGTTATTATTCTTCTACATGTGACTTGTCTACATGTCCTGTGTAGTCTTGTAGAAATTGTAAAAAAAAGAAAACAATTCCACTCTGCTGTGTGAATGAATCATTCTGTTCCAATCATGTCGATCGACTGCCGTTTTACTGTGAAAAAAGAAGACGGCTCTTTTACTGTATTTTTGAGCCGTATCTTCCAGAGTACTCTGATGTTAAAATGTAGAGCACCTACACAAAAAACGTGCAAAGGTTGTCAGGTCTGATATGATCTTAGTATTACTCATTTGAATCGAACTTTGTGTATTTCACCAAGACATCACTTCAAGCAGTACTGGATTCAATTGCTCATGTTGCCTCTGTTTGCAGGATCCGCAGATTAAAGACATCCTGACATCATCTCCCACTACCATGACCATCACCATCATGCCCAAGATCATCTATGAACATATGATTAAGAGGTTAGAGGACTATTGGCAATATCAACAGTAGTACTTTGAGCTTTGTTAGTCAGGCATGCAAGTCTAAAAAGATTCTTCTGATGTTACCTACTGATCTTTTTAAAGAGAAATGAAAATCATTTGTTAAGATTTTATAGGGTATTAAAACTGCAGACAAAGAGATCTTTTCACTCATGAGCTTGACACTCATTAGATGGGTTTGACAACCTGTTTGTACTAAGGATGGAGACAAATGGTCACATTTACATTTACCTGAATTCAGACAAAAAGAAAACTACTAAAAAGGTGTGTAATTTTGTGTGATAATTTACTCTTACAGTTCAGTGCTTGATGTGTGAAGGTTAACTGGATTTAAAGAGTCTTGAGTAAAGCCTGAAATCAGGAACAGTGATTTGGCAGTTTTGATCATGGATTTTCCTAATATGCTGCAGGACGAGGGTAGGAAAATTAGCAGAAAATGAAATAAAGTGTTGCCTGAAAAGGCGAGGGTGACGGAATTTACCAGTATTTTCATTAACATTTACAGACTCGAGAAGCATAAACTTTAGTAGATGTTTAGGATTAAATATAATGCATTTATTTTCTTATAAAATGCGCTGGTTTAGTTGTGTTCGTTGTGTTGAGAAATTCATTATTAATTTATAAAACTAATGGTGCTGAATGCTAATTCCTTTCTGCTTGTTTCAGGATGTCAGGTGGCCTGCTGAGGTCAGCAATGGATCACTCGGTGCCTGAGGTTTGAGCCTCTCACACACCTCAGCCCCTTCCAGAACATCTGCAATCTCCATCAGGCCCTTCTAGCACATGGCTGGTCTGTGTTAGAATTAATCCTTTCTTCAATCATTTTCATGTATAACATAAGAAATTTGCCTTTTTCTACTTTAGATGTTCTTGTATATCTATTTTTTTCTATCTTCCTTGTTACTGTTGCACTGTTTAATTGTATTTTATATGTAACAATAATAATCCATCGTATCCCTGAGTATTACTGGCTTTTGTTTCTGGTTTTTTTTTTTTTTTTTTTTTTTTTTTTTTTTTTTTTTTTTTTTTTTTTTTTTTTTTTAAACTTGCACCTTCTGATTAGTTAGTGGGCAAAGAAAAACAAGTAATAGGTTTGTCCCTGGGCTTCCGACGACAGATAAGGATTGTGGGCATTGAGTTCAGTTCTTTAAAACTACGAAAAGTCACCCACTATGCACAGGTTTCATCAGTCTCCCTTGTTAAGAGCTTATCATTCACACCTATGTGCCAAGAAGGACTTAAACCGCCAGATTGTAAACAAGGTTGATTTGATTACTCTTTGTTTTAAAATAGATATCATTTTAGTTGTCTTTTTTGAAATGTATAAATCACTTTCTGCCATTATGTAAATTCTATGACATTTACAATGTATTCAAATATAGCCTCAACATACTTGTAATAAAAGCAAATAAATAATTATAGTGATATAAAATGGGGTAATATTTTGACTAGCTTAACCTCCGAAGAGACTGGAGTGCTGTGAGCATGTCTGCTTCAGTGCAGCAGCCATTCGACAATGATAGGATAAGGTGAGAAAACCGTGAATTGAGCAAAATACCGAAAGACATTTTTAAATGGCTAAAAGGACAGACATTTGAATGCAGAAAGAGAGCAGTATATTCACCATGCTGTTTAATATAATCTTTTATATACAGAGTAGTGAATGAAAATGAAATGACAGCTGTGAACATGGATTCCTGTACACTATGATTACTATTAAAATAGCTGTATTACAGTTGGGAATAGACTTTTACCCATATTTGTTTGACAAACAACCTGACATAAATGACATTACAGACGTTGAAAGAAACAATTTTATTGTTCCTCATTTTACATCATTTTTGCACATTGTTTGGAAGTGTAACATAATTTACGCATAGCTAAAAAAATATAGAGTGCTATCATTCACACGTATCACGTGGTGCATATGACATTCTGTTCTTTTTTTTTTGTATGCTGAGATAAATACCAAACATAGATGTTAAAGCTCAGCTTCAAGTAACTAAAGGGAATATGTTATACTATGGCCAAATGTAAAAATTCCAAATCTTAGTGTTATAAGCACTGCTGGCCTGCATTCTCTAAAAGCTTTGTGGTGTTATTGGTACAAGGTGAAGAGTGCTTAATAATACTTAGTCTTCCATACAACGCCTTGATTATTCATGTTCCTGTGATGGTTTGCAAAAATATGGCCCCTAGTTGGTAATTCATTAAGTTACATGTGTAAATAAGAGTTTGTCTGGGATTAATTATGATTCATAAATCTGTTAGAGTAAGTCATTCAAAGGAACACAAAGATTGCAGTGGAATAAAAGAACCATCAAGCATTTTAAGCACACATTTCATAACACACAGACCCTCACACACAAATTGAAGTCCCCTCGCTACCACACGAGGAGTCCTTCATTAAATCATGTACATTACTCAGACTAGAATGTAGGTTGCACATACAATCCTTCAGTAGAATATGGCTTTACAGAAAACTTTCAAGGCCTTATTAGTCACTTAAATGCAAACATCTTGCTTTCATCTTGCTATCAACAGCATTGAAGAGAATTGAAATGGCTCTTTACTGGCTAATAAATTAGAGGTAATGGATTGCTGTCAGGTTTGGACCAAAATGGCATTCCTTGAACATCCTTTGACCATTTCAGGACAAATAATACACAAAGGCCACACATTCATTATCTAAAACAATCATAACGTAAAAGATTAAAGTAAAGAATAAAGTAAAAAATTATAAATTCTTAAAAACAAATTAAATTTATGCCACGTGTTCAATGCCATACAATCACGCGCAAGTGCTAAAACAGCCAGAATGAGGCTAGCATATTTACTGAACATACCACAGGTCAGTTAATGTTTTCATTACACAATGCACAACACAAAAGATTGTCATGTGGTTGCAGTAGGAAATGGCTAGAAAATCATATGATGACACAATGTCCATGTGAATGTATATTGCAATACCTAAAAGCCAGCTGACAGCACAAAAAGTGACTCCACACAGAGGGGAGCAAAAGGCAACTAATGAAGGTTGTAATCAAAGATATACAGTAGAGAGACATTCACAAGAATAAAATAGTAACAGTAGGTGTACATGATTGAGTCATTTAAATGTGATCTCTGTGAATATCTGCCCTGCGAACATTAAACATTGCATACACACTAAACTTCAAGTAACTTGGTGATAAAGTGAATTTTAGTGCAGGTGATATCTGTAAATGTCACACCACATAGAGATGATTGAGTCAAAAGTAACATTTCCATGGGGATACTTCAGTAACACAAAACACTGAAAAATGAGACACTACCAGCATAACTACAGTACAGGGATTATTAATATTGACAAATTTTCAAAGTGCAAAAGAAACATGAAATGTACCTTTACAGAAATTTCATATAGCCTTGTACTTATGATCATCTTAATTAAGCATCATTATTATTATTATTACCATAAACATTGTATGATTGCTTGTTCTCCATGCATCCTTCAATGCTTTAATTTTTGCAAATGTAGCCCATCTAGAGGCCCAAAAGTCCTCTGACAGTAATTCTGTACTTTGTCTTTCACACACTCATTTTGGTTTAGAATAACACAATAAAGCTAATATGTTTCAGGTACTTTTTGCCTATGGATTACATTCTAGCAGGAGAAGCCACCTTGAACACCAGTAGTCTATGTGAAGCTTATAAATAGATTAGCAGTTCTATAACGGGAGAACTAACCATGCACCTACAACTGCTGTAGCAACGATCATCTCCAGTTGTTCAGGTGCTTCAGCTACACTGCACAATAACACAACACAAACACAAACTCACATGTATTAACACTCACATGTACTTTTTTTTCCTCCCCATCTTATTCGAACAGAAGAGTATATCATGGGATCAGGAGACAGGAAGACAGAGAATTAGACATTGTGTTCTTTTCTTCACTCTGTTTATACTCCTGAAAATACCAACAGCACTGTGCATGTCTGTCAGATGACCATCAGAAGCTTCTTGTCCTGCCAACTAATTGTGGATAACAGGGTCACAGATGAGGTTTTGAAAGTAAAGGGTACCATTTTATAAAACCACAAAGGACTGACATGTTTTCAATAAAGATTTATTGATAAAACACTTCTCCCACTTTCTTCTGTGCTATATCAGGACAACATACTATATCAGGACTAGAGTTGTGATGCTTAGGATTTAAATAATAACCAAGGTGCAGTGCCAAGGTTGCCTCTTGACCAGGTGTCAACTGTTCATCAACACCCCACAGTCTCTGCCAGTCTGATCTGCAAACAGCACTGTGAGCAGCTCGAGGATCCTCTCTGGTGCTCCAGGTTTGATCTCATATACTTATGCCTCCTGGCCCCCCTCCCCCTGCGGGGTAATGCCGCAAACCTCCCCCTCGGCGCAGGGAGTGCAGGGCTACGGTACAGCAACCGCGCAGCAATGCCCCAATGTTGTACATGGGCTGGCCTCCGCGCCGTGGGCCCCGACACAGCCATGCCACTGTGGGTACCACTGGCACTGCCACAGCCAAGAGATCCACTAAAAAATGGCGGCTCCAGTAGCTCTTTACAGGCACGCCACAGCCAGAGCCCTTTGCGCTGGCTGCTCCTTCGTCTTGGTCTTCTTCATTATCCTCATCCACCTCTACAACAGTGACCCCATTGGTGTTGGTCTGTGAGGCTACACGCTGTGGCTGGGTGGTTTGTGGGGTGGGCTCTCCATTCTCCTCCACCAATGGCATCGCTGGCACAGGGCAGGAGACAGAATCAGGGCTTGGGGGTGGATCTTGACTAGAAGGATTTAGTGCAGGATCAGTCTCTGGCATGGCTTTTGCAGTGGGCAACACAGCAAAAGAATCATCAACAACAGCCATTGTCACAGCAGACTCGTTAGCAGCAGAGGATTTATTAAATGGTTCCACTGCAGTAAACTGCATGGTACCTAGTGCCAGAGCTGACTCTGTAGAGACAGCTGTGAAAACGGCTTTCCCACCAGCTGTGGCCGTGATGACAGACTCAGTGGTAACTGAGTCTAGATCATCACCCTCATCTGACAGCCAGGTGGAGGTGGGGCTGCAGGCCTGAGAGCGGAAAGTGCGAACCTCAGCAATAGTGTCCAAGTCAGAGCCAAAAGCAGCTCCATGGACTGGGGCTGAAGCCGGTCCAGAGTCACATTCTGTCTGAATTGCCTGTTCTCGTAGGTGGTGCAGGTACAGGTGGTGATGCGACAGGCAGGGGTGGCTGATGCTCGTGGCTGCCTCTCCTCCGGAAGTTCTACCCAGGCTGCAGCGCAGTGGCAACATCCGTGTCTCTCCACAGCACAGTGCCTCGTAGGTAGCTGAGTGTGGCAGGCGTGAGCAAGCGCTCAGCAGCGATGCCGTTTCCTCTGATAGGCAAGCAGCTTCCAGCAGCAGCTCAGCCCGTGTGGCTGCACCCCCATCCATCTCCTCACAGCACACAAAACCACTATCCTGAGTACCCTCGGCTGACAGGCAGCAAGCCGCATCTGATCCACTGCCACTTTCATTGCGTTCAGGTGGTGCCAGCTCACTCAGTTTAGTGTAGGTAGAGCTGCGGGTTAGTGAACGGGCCGGCGAGCCTTCACAAGAGCCCACTGACCCCTCACCAACCCACGGCCCTGCCCCCACTGCCCCACCCCCAGCTGGGGCCTCTGCAACTTTTGCCACTCCGGCTTGTGCCAGCTCCATGCTCTGCAGCAGGGTCTCCAACTTGTGGTTCTGGACATTGATGTCTTGGAAGCACTTCTGCACACCCGAGTCTGCCTCACCCAGGCTGGAGCGTACAACATCAATGACCTGCTTCAGCTGCTGGATCTCCCGGCGTGCCTCCTTCAGGGCCAGTTGGGCCTCAACACGATGGCACTCCTCTTCAATCCAGTCCTCCTGCATCCGGGACAGCTGAGTCCGCAACTCATCTATCTCTGTGTCTCTGAGAAGAGAACATGAGATAGAAGCAAGACAGATCAAGTTTATTTGTATAACATGTTTATGTTAATAATTCAAGGTGCTTTACATGGGCAGGGATGAAAACATTATAAAGAAAGCTCAACCAAGCATTATAAACAGTCCTTAACTTAAAACTCATAGGCACAGGGAGACAGATAAAATGTTCTTAATCTAGTTGAAGGCAGCTAAACTTGGTGAAGCTATTTTAGGATGTGCATTTATAACTGTAGACATCATCACAACTAAAAGTGTCATATTTATTCTTATTCTAAGCAATAAGCTTACTAGCTGATGAATCCATAATGAAATTAGACAGCCTACCAGGTATTTTGGTCCTATGTCATTTCTACAGGTTTTGAATATGCAAGTATATTCTGAAGAAAGAGACGGCACACTGCCTGCTTTGTCTGGGCGTTAATCTCTCCGTGTATCAAAGAGAGAAAGATAGCTAATGATAGACAGCAGTGCGTAAGAGGAAAAAACTGAACTCAGGTAAAGGAGCAAGGACAGACCTTTCATGATAATCGGAGTCACTCATAATAATGCAACGAAGGGTTGAGGAACAAGCACAATAGAATGTATTAGAAATATGTGCTCTATTGTGCTATGGAATAAATGACCAGTTGTAAAGCAGTTCACATGCATATGTTCAGCGTTTGGTTAAAAGGAAGGGTCCTTTCCATTCATAACTGATTAAAACCACTGAAACAGGTTTCAGTAAAAAATCCAGAAATTTTTATTCAAAGTTCTGCAAACACACTAATCTAAATTGAATGGATTTAACCCTTTAACAGGCACACAATAAAATACTTGTGCGAAAAAAGTTTTCAAATTCACTCATTAGATCAGTAGTTATGGACGTCTACCGGCTGGTTGAGTTGCCTGTTTAAGCTACTAGTAGAAGCACCTACTGAGCACAGTGGACCAGTAGTACGGTTTCAATTTGCAACTACAAATTTAATTAATTTTGATTTGTAAACTTTTCCAAGTGCTTAGATATGAAATTGCAATAAAATGTTTTTAGGTATTTAGTCTCCCACACACTAGACAGGAAGAGACCATGATTACCATGTTCTATAAGACCATGTCCCATAAATAAGTCAATTACTTTCTATAAAAACAAACAAATACAACAAAATAAAACACACAAAACATAATAACACAACACAATACAAAACCATAATAAAATACAACATATCCTACACACGTAGTTTGAAACTTTATTCTACATATTTTAGTAAAAGCTCACAAAAGTTTATGCTACAGTCACTAAGGTTGTGAGTTGCCTAGTTTGTCTCATTAAATATGAGAAATAAACCCTGAGGACTGTAGTTTATGAGTATGGGTTTCTCTTTTATTTATATATATATATATATATATATTTGATTCATCATCTTTTTGAAAATTGTTATAAAGCAACAAGTTATCTTGATAAAACATGATATTCGTCAAATTGTTGCTAAATGTAGCTGTGAACAATGAAGTCGCTTCAGTTTAGCAACTAATGACCACAGCGTAACACATTTTAACACAACTCATACATAAATATTGCATGACTGCAATATTATACCTTCCTCATGGCAAGATAGCAAAGTAAAAATCAAGGTATGTTTTATTTTTTTCTTTTCAACTTTTGACATTTTGGCTTGGTAACTTGTTGAATGAGTAGCGCTGGTGATACCAAAGTGCAGTGTTCATGCCGATTTCAAAGCTGTATTTAAGAAACTGAAAACACCCCATTGTGGATTAAATTATGTCAATTATTGTAATCCCTTGAGATAAAGAGAAAAGTTGGGGACAAATTTCTGAACACTATATATTGGAATTACAATGATAAATCTGTGCAACTGTGTGGTTGACGTGCTTAACTCTGTGAGGAAAAAGAAACTTATCTGGCAGAGTTATGGATAAGTATTGATAATAGCTTACTGGCAGTTGTGTGAGTCTGTACTATGGTGTCATGGGTAATGAAGTTTCACATAGGGACTTTACCTGTCCTGGAGTCGTTCAACAGTCTCTTTGAGCCGTGCCCTCAGATGTCTGATGCACACCTCTTTCTGCTGCAGAGGGGTCAGGTACTGCTCAGGAGGAGGTGGCTTAATACCATGGTTATCCGTGCAGGAGGTGTATTTCATATGGCGCCTGGGGAAGAGGAGTATGGAGGGAAGCTGTTAGTTAAGCCATTCTCTTTCTACGTGAGGTTGTGAGCACATACTCTGAAACCATGATATTGGGTTGTACAGTTATCATGCAATGAACTTTTCATGTAACTTCACCTCTAATCTGAATGCATTCATTTATATTCTCATGTGCATCCAACCTGGGGGTGGGGCTGCAGTCACTCCCCTTGCATGATCCTGAGTTGCTGCTGCTGCTGAGAGAGGCATTGCCATAGGGATCACGGTTACTGATAGGCGCAGGACTCCGCCTACAGCACGGGAAAAGAAAAAGTTAAAGCAGCTCCTGCATAACGACCATAATGCACAACACAGGCCAATGGCAAAGAGCATTTTGTGATGGTCATAGTCACTAAATATACAAAAAATCAGCCATGAACTACTCTTGCAGAGCATAACACCAAAACATGCCCATCTACACTAACATCACTAACATGCCACAACACAGGGCGAGTAGCTCGATAGGGCCCACCACCTCTTAAGAAATAGGAAAACACAAAAACACAGAAGTCTGAAATAAAAGAAAAATGATACAAGCTGATTTATGGGCTAAAAAACACCAAGAAAGAAAGAAATGTAAATCATGTTTGCAAACTAAAATCAGCCTCAAGCCTGATGGTAAAGACTAAGCAAGCAGTCCAGTCAGTAATATACGGAGCAGTATGACTTTATCAGTCATACTGCTCCATTTTACTGGATTGCATATCCAGGCACTTATCATGCCTGGATATGCAATCCAGTCAAATTCAAAAATGATAAAGTGAGGAGCATAAATTCATGCTAGAGGAATGCCAGAGAGAGTAAAAGAACACAGGAAACAGCACAAGGAGAGTAGGTTAAGACAGAAAGATTGGGCAATCGATGGATGATGCTCTGACCGACAGTGGCGCTCCGGAGACTTGGGTGTCAAAAATCCTCGGCTCTGCCTCATAGAGACCATAATGCCTGCCTCCATGGGGGTGTAGTCTAGCTCTATAAACCTGCAATAGTCAAAACTGACCCACATACAAGAACACACCATTACTCACGGGACTACACATAACTGCATACACCCACACACCTGTAAAGTGTTGGGATGCTTGTATTCCAGTATCCTGTTTTAGTCTAAACAGTCTTGTTATATGGATTTATTCATTTTCCCAGACACCTATTTTTCTTCAAGTTGTAAGCAAAGTATACACAAAGTGGTAAACTGGTTAAAGAATTCACTTTACGACCCTGATAAACACCTGAAGCCAGAAACCCTATATTAACTGTCCAGTGAGGGGTACAGCCTTTTGACAGTAAGCAACTAAACAAATAACTCATGCATGTAAATCATATATAACACTAATTTAACATCTTAATGAAAGGTATGGTTCTACGTCTTCATAGAGTTACAAAAATGTTTTTCTGAAATATGAGTGCTGATATTTTGTTTACGCCCTTTACAAACAGACCAAAAATACTACTCAAACAATGTAAAATCCGCTCTACAATTGGGTCATGCGTTTTAATCAGTTTTGCCCCAATAAGATACAGTTGACAGAAAGAAAGAGTTGGGAGGAGAAGGAAAAGCTACATATTGACTTTACTACAGTGAACGCAGCCATGAAAAAAAAAATTAATAGCGATATTACAGAGATCATAAACATATGCATGCCACTAAGTGATCTGGATTGAATTGCTTTTCTGTGTTCTTTGAACCTGTTGTTGGACTTGTTGCTAAAAGAACAAGACTGTAAGTTCATAAGCAGACTTATTCCGTGTAAACAAGAGTAAGTCATGCATTGTGTTATTGTTATACTGGTTTATACTGTAATGAGAGAGGTCAGAAGAGAAATGCCAGACTGGTGCGAACTGAAAGGAAAGCTATGGTAAATTAAATAACCACTCTTTACAATTGTGGTGAGCAGAAAATCATCTCAGAATGTACAACATGCTGAATCTAGAGGTGGATGGGCTAAAACGGTAGAAATCTACAGTAGGGATAGTCTAACTGAAACTGGATAGTTGAAGATTGGAAAAAAAAAATTGGCTGGTCTTTTTCCAATCTTCATCAACCCAATTTTGTTGACCCAGTGCAGCATCATGTTCCTGCTCTTGGCTGACAGGAATGGAACTCAGTGTGGTCTACTGCTGATGTGCTGCTGCCACATGATTGGCTGATTGGATTATTGAATGAATGACCAGGTGTACAATGTTCCAATAAAGTGGCCAATGACTGTATATATTAAGTGAGGATTCTGTTTTAGACCTGTTCTTAGGAACCTTGCCCCTTGGACATGAAAGAATGTTCCTGTCTTTTCTGTGACATGTAGTTATAGCCTTAAGCTAAGCCTTTGAGGGCACAACCTGTCAGTCCTTAGATCTCACTGAAGTACTTCTCACCTTAAGTGTCCTCTCAAAAGCAGAGAATATTAAACCAAGCAACAGACAAACACTAGACAAATCCTACAAAATGTGGACTGAGGGAAGCTTAAAGGATAAATGCTCTTTAATATCTGCAAAATTTTCCCTCAGGGGGGAATTAAATCCCCAGGCTGGACATGAATGGAAGCAATGTTCATTTATAGGTTGAGAGACTAGGAACTGTGGTCAGGCTAGACAATGGCTCATAAGTCATATGTAAAATGATGTTTTACAGGTTTACTAAACTTGTAACAAAGGAAATACTGATACGAGGTCCTGACACAGGCTGCAAGTTAATTTGGATATTCACCAAGAAGAACCAACAGCTATCAGTGTCAGAGTCAAAAGTGTTTTTTTAATGCCGAAAGCTCAATGAGCCACAGAGTAGCTTCATCTCCCAACCCAGAATGATTATATCACAGCAACAAACGATTCATAAGCAAGGTTCTATTCAGAATACATGCCTTTTTCCTCCAGCCTACTTCCTCCAAGGCTGCAGGGATGGGTATGGGGATAGATATGAGGGTACGGCCAAAGATGCAAAAAGAAGTGATGAAGATGAAGCAAAGGAATGCAGACAAAAGAAAACTGGTATCAGTACTGATAGCAGAGAGAGAGACAGCCAGGGACAGTGGACACCAGGGTACGTCCATCATACTGTGTTCTGTAAGATGGACTGGCTCAAGTGCAGTATTAATGATGCTGTGTGGTGAAAGAGATGCTATATTTAGCTGTGCAGAAGTAGAGCAGAAAAAAAAAAAATTAGAGAACGTATAGTTCTAATATATTTATTAAAATATATACACTGCCCTCCAAAAGTTTGGAAACGCCTGAACAAAATAGGGTTTTTGGGCAATATCAGCATAAATCCTCTTTAGTTAGTGACCATTTTGCATTGATAATAAGGGACAACACTAGGCATCCGAGCAGTCAGTTTATTCAAACATTGACTTGATATATTACTCCAAGCCTCCTGGAGGATTGCCCAAA
>CM040990.1:12229609-12244115 GCA_022985145.1 Pangasius djambal
AAAATTTGAGTATTTTTCTATGTTATGTTCATGTTTATGTTCATAAACTTTTTATTTAATAAAATATGTTTTCATAGTTTGTGTTGTCCCTTATTATCAATGCAAAATGGTCACTAACTAAAGAGGATTTATGCTGATATTGCCCAAAAACCCTATTTTGTTCAGGCGTTTCCAAACTTTTGGAGGGCAGTGTAAATAACTTAAATCATGTATAAATATATATTTATACATGATTTAAGTTATTAAATCATGTACGCTCTGGGTACTATTTTAGATTTTTGCAGAAATTCAGTATCTCTGTCACACAGATCTTAGGTTGAGAAGCAACAGTTACAGACACAACAGCCACTAAGGGGTGCAATTTCCCATTAAGTGAGTGGAAGCCACCTATAGGCCCAACCCTTAACCAGTCCCTAACCACTGTATTTATACAACCTATTTTTACAGCCTACAAGAACAGTGAATCACAACTTTTAATATTAATATTAATATTAAAAAAATATAAAAATATTTTTCATTGCAACACTTTTATGTGTTTGGTTTAATAATAAAAAAAAAATGAAAAAAACCAACACATTTAAATAATAGCTATATTACAGAGATTGTGTACATACAGTGTGTACACTACTGAGTGAGCTGGATTGAATTGCTGCCAATCTGATACTGTCCTGGAATTTTCCATTCTTTGAAGCTGTCTTAATAAGTTTATAAGCTCAAATGAGCAGACTTAATCTAAACATAAACATAAACATGAGCAATTCAAGTGTTGTGCTAGTGTTATAATGTTTCATTTTTAATTTAGTGTTACATAGTCATGAGGTCTATAACAGAGACTGAACACATAATTAAACTTTGTGTTTTCTCACACATAAAGATCATTTTTCTCATACATAACACACATAAAGCATAAATTAACCAGAATGTGGCTACAAAGCGTGTGCATGCATTACATTTTTCTGACTTTGATTTATCTCATCACTCATCACCAGGGACGGCAAATTTAAAGGGTTTGGGGTGTGTACATTTTTATAAATATTCTTTACATTGCTCAAAGGGTGATTGAAGATACATTGGGTACCCAATGATTTTGATTTTATAGCTATTTGTACTTTAATCTTTAACAAATATTGTCCCCATATTCTTCTCGATTTGGTCACCTGCCAAATTCCAGCTCTCTCCTCTAGCTACTAGGCAGCAAGGGTGAAGGCAAGCATGTACTTCCTCTGAGACACACAAAGCCTGCCAATAGCATCTTTTTGGACTACTGCTCATGATGCATCACAGGGCAGCATAACACGCTGAAAGGAAAGGGCTGGCTACCCTCTTTCGCATACATGATCTCACAGATGCCTACAACTGACTAGTGCTGCTATGCTTGACAGGGGAGAAAGATTATCCCATCCCTCCCAAACAGAGAGCAAGGCCATGACCGTGGAGAGCTATGGCATCGCTGGGATTCAAACTGGATGATAGGATAAATGCACTTCTGTTGTGAAACTTGAGACCCTTTTTAAAAAAAAAATCAATTTTCAAAATCAAGAGACATGGTCTGGGTCAATGGGACATTCACTGCTAAATAGTGACCAGAACTATATTGTCTACCTTGCCTATTCAATCCTTTTACATCCCTAGTGTGAGTTAAGGGATGGTTATAGATTGGACCTGGCTTCACGGGTGGATTGCAGATTTCTATAACAGCTAACAATAGTGCTCTCTACTATGACCATGTCCTAGGTAGGGTATTGAATCTGAGGCTCACGGAGGGGGTGCAGAAGGAGAGGACAGTATTTGCTGCAAGCGCCATTTGGGCTGCAGGGCCTTCAGAGGATTGAATCTGAGGAGAGAGACAAGACAGAGAGGCAGAGAGCTGGGCTCTACCAGAAGCAAAGATGTTACTGCTCCTAATAATAGATTTTTTAAATTATCTAATGCTGAATCTATTATTACTACTACAAATATTTTATACAAATACTTATATATGCAAAAGTTTTACAATCACTTTTGCAGATAGAAGCATGTTTAAACATACCTTAGTAATCTGAAGACAATCACACCAACGGCAACTCCAAGACAGAATAGATCATTAACATATATTTCAATCTATTAGGATCACATAAAATCTCCTACGTCAAATTTTGCTAATCTAATCAGTAATTACATTAAGGCGTCTTATACAAGAAGCAATTGCTAGGATTAGTGCTAAGTATGCTGGCTTTAAAATCTTTTACTCAGCATGGCAACTCAAGGCAATCATCCATCTTCTTGGGGAAAAAGAGTCCGAGAGTGAAAACGCAGGTATAAACACAAAGTTAAAGAGCTCGCCCAGCCAAGCAGAGAGACAGCGAATGAAAGAGACTCGTTATCTTTTACACCAATCAGCCATAACATTAAACCCACTTACAAGTGAAGAGAATATCATCGATTATCTTGTTACAGTAGCATCTGTCAAGGTTGTGTGTTGGGAAGCAGCAAAAATGGGCAGGCGCAAGGATCTGAGTGACTTTGACAAGGGACAAATTGTGATGGCTAGACGACTGGGTCAGAGCATCTCCAAAACAGCAGGTCTTGTGGGGTATTACCAGTATGCAGTGGTTAGTACCTACCAAAAGTGGTCCAAGGAAGGACAACTGTAGAGCTACTGAAGCATAAACTGCTGAAAACATTAATGTTGGCTATGATAGCAAGGTGTCAGGACACACAGTGCATCACAGCTTGCTGCATATTTGGTTGCGTAGCTGTAGACCAGTCAGAGGGCCCATGCTGACCCCTGTCCACTGCCGAAAGCGCCTAAAACGGGCACGTAAGAATCAAAACTGGACCATGGAGCAATGGAAGAAGGTGTCCTGGTCTGATGAATGGTCATGTTTTCTTTTACATCATGTGGACAGCCAGGTGCCAGGTGGGGAAGAGATGGCACCAGGATGCACTATGGGAAGTAGGCAAGCTGGCGGAGGCAGTGTGATGCTCTGGGCAATGTTCTGCTGGGAAAATTTGGAAAATTGCTGCAGACCAAGTACACCCCTTCATGGCAACAGTATTCCCTAATGCCAGTGGCCTCTTTCAGCAGAATAATGCACCCTGCCACACTGCAAAAATTGTTCAGAAATAGTTTGAGAACATGACAAAGAGTTCAAGGCGTTGACTTGGCGTCCAAACTCCCCAGATCTCAAATTGATCGAGTATCTGTGGGATGTGCTGGACAAACAAGTCCGATCCATGGAGGCCCCACCTCACAATTAAAGGATCTGCTGTTAATGTCTTAGTGCCAGATACCACAGCACACCTTCAGAGGTCTTGTGGAGTCCATGCCTTGACAGGTCAGAGCTGTTTTGGTGGCACAATATTAGGCAGGTGGTTTTATTGTTTTGGCTGATCGGTATATATGAAACTCAAAAATTAAACAAATCTTTCCTGCAAACTAAACTTAAACTTCAATATGCGATATTCAGATATCTTGATCCACAAACTAGATAAGGATATAATAAACCTAAAATCTACAGTGTCTGCTGTACAGTGTTATAAATAGTCTCTCATATTATTATTATTTGTAAATTTTATTATTATATGTCTTGCCATCCTATTGGTATGTGTGTTCTGGAAGCGTCATAACAAGTCAAATTCCTTGTGTGTGTATGTGTGTGTGTGAGCACACTTTGCAATAAAAGCTCATTCTGATTCTGATTCTGATTCTAAAAAAGAACAGCATATAGGATGTCTCATTTTGCATGGTCAAAATGAAAAAAATGTTGACAGGAATAAATGTGAGACTTAAGTAAAAGGCGCAGCTGAGTTGCCTCCAGAATGCGACAGGAGACAGATTACACGGAATCAGAGCCAAAAAAAAAAAGGTCAGCACTCTACCTGTGGGACCCAGAAGTAGATCTCTTATTGACAGGTGAAGACATGGAGGCGAGCTAGCACACTCTCTGCAGCTCAGTGTCTCGCTCCTATCCTCCCTCTGTTTCTCCCTCACTTAGCACAGCTCGAACACCTTAGCTCAAACCAGCCTGAGGAAAAAATAAGACAACACACCATACAGAATTGTTGAGTTGCTGAAAAAACAAAAACAAAAAAACTTGGAGCAATATCTGCAATATAATACTATAGTATAGAATAAAACATGAAGTCACAAACACATCAACACCAGCAAATGAAAAAAATCAGCAAAGCTGCATATATAAATCAGAGATCAGACGCCACATACAGGAGACTCTGATCTGGCTCCACGGACATACCTTTACAGCTGACAATTTATAAAATCTCACACAAAATACTCTGTGAAGGCAGACAGATTATTTTAAATGATCTTTTCTACCTTTAACTAAACCAAAATTTACTATGAGTTGTGAGGTAGGTTGTCTACCACTAGGTAGCTATTGGAGGTCTCTGTTCTCTGTTCTTCATCTTCCTTCTCCTCAATTTTTTTCCTGTCACTCACTATTGTTTGTGTTCCCATTAGCCAAACTCTTTAAGTGTAATGTTTAAATGTCCTTTGTTACTTTCTGAGAGTTGCCACACTAAATTTCGTTGTATTGTATACAAGGACAATAAAGTATCTTTCTTCTTCTTTCTTCTTATCTTTTCATTTGCCCTACCAAACCTTTTATGGGTACACCCAATCCAGCGACATGGCATATTAGACCTCTGAGCACTCTGACTCCATTTTCTAGATTATAGAAAATGAAGCAAAAGTCCACCAAAAATGATTGATCTCATCACTTAAAACTGACCAGAATAAGGCTGGGATGAAAAGCAGCGTCTCGGATGCTTAAAACCCACTTGTTTGCTATTGTTGATACAGTGATCTGAACAACTTCTCAATGTACAATGTTTGTGGCAAAAAATAGGTTTGCCTAGTCATGTTAAGATATCGCAACAAAAAAGAAAATAGGAAAAGGAAAGGAAAGGAAACATGGTAACAATGAAAATGCTGAAAATATCTGATAAAAACTTGCTGAATTGAAGGATAATTAGGCCTAACTATACTATAAGTTTAAAACTGCAAATTCTCATATGCCCTGAAATCACAAAGGTAATTCATTCACTTTCATTATCCTGGTCACAGTTGGAGTCGATCAGCAGCCAATCCAAGGAACAGTGAGCATGAGGTGGGAATACATCCTGTATGGGATGCCAGTTCATAACAGGGCACACACATTGACACATTCATTCACTTCTAGGTACAAGTGTTGTCAGTTCACCTACTGGAGGCAAAAGGAAACTGGAGAACCCAGAGGAATCCCATGAACACACTGGGAGAATGTGTGAAATTCCACACAGACAGTAACTGGAGCTCAGACTGAGGTGGCAACATTACCCATTGTGCTACTATGCTGCCCGTCACAAAGGTAATGTGTAGCAAAATCCAATCCTAATTAGATTTTTGTGACCACGGTAGCCAGTGTAGTGTGCTGCTGAAGATTTTTTTTTGCTGAAGACTTTTTGAAAATGTTTCTATTACTTTCCCAGGACAGAAAAGTATCTACCTAGCTACATATATCAAAACAAGAAATTGGAGATGACAGCACAGTTACCTCTATTCTGAGAGTTTGGTTAGCAGGTATCCTCTGTGCAGCCCTGTTATATCAGACACCTTTATAGACGTAGAAACACACAACTCACCTTGCTGAAAACATCTTTAAACACGCCCTGCTGTATACAGCTTCAAACACCCTGCTGTATAAAGCTGAAGCATACATCAGGGAATTTATACCTCTCCATACTGTAGTGTACATTGTGCATTTTCTGCAAGGGTTTGCTTTAACTGTGCCAAAATGCTAAAACTGGCTTACTTGATGACTATGCATTCTCTTGGTTATCTACACCCCAGAGCATTTAGCTACTCCAAGGGAAATATGACCTTGAACTATTTTACAAATACCACAAAAATCCTCATCCATTGCAAATTGTGTGAAAAATAACATGCTCGTATGTGTTTTACCTTAAGAATTTCAGTTCACATATTTGCTAGGGGAATCAGTAAACAGTCTGGTTTATAGATGTACCCACTTAGTTGTTAGATGTATGGCTGTTCAAACAAGTAGTATCTTGGCAGTACTGTATATCTTCTTCCTTGGTAGTGTATTTATACAGTTTTATTAGCTATTATACTGTAGACTTATTCTGTGTTGAGGGTATGTACAGCTCAACGAAATATAACAGTCCAGCTGACATTGCACAGTAGTTTCATAGAAAGGCTTTTCTTTGGATTGGGCTTGGTTTTGCATTGTACAGACTACAGCATGACCTTGAGGGATGCCTTATGGTGCATCTTTCTAAAAACCAAATGAGTTATTGTACCAGTCTTATCAGGGTGCACTAACTGCAATAATGCACCCTGGGACTCCCTCACACATGACTCAATACCATGCAGAGAAAAGTGAGTCACTCCCTTCCACCCTCCCCATAGGCCCCCCCAACCCCCTCCCCCCGCCCCCAACTGTGAAAACACACATACACACACCACTGCCAAAGACATACACAGTCATAAATACTCACACAAATTAAAAGGATCCATAGCTTTTTTTTTCTGTCAAGCCTTTGCAACAAAAGATTCAGACTCTACCTTGGAGGGTCATATTCATCACTACACATCAAAAAAGTGCTGTATCATCCTCCTTTACTGAGGGGTGACCTCAGGTTGGTCTGTAAGACACAGGAAAGCCAGCGCAGAACTAAGCTTGCAGAAGAAGTGGAGTGTATGACAGTCAGTATGTCACCTTTTCCTCCTGGGCTTCTATTATACATATTAAACACACAATGTTAGTTAGACCCTGGGACCCAGATAAAGCCAATAACATTTAATTGAGGATAAGCGTTAGAGCTAACCTGACCTTAGTGCGGTGGTATACAGACCACAGTGAATTAGCTAGTGAGCATGCTTGTGTTTTAATTATTTATCACCTGCAGAAGGGATTAGGCTAAACCGATTATACTCATACTGAACATATAATAATATCATAAACGTTATGTAACAAGCAACTGACACAGTCTTTCATATATTCATATATTAAACTAACTAGATTAGACCAAAAGTACTGGTTCAGCATAAATATGCCAGTCTGTAATTGTCTGCATCAGCATAAAACAGCAAACAGAAGAATGGGGTCCCAACTCAACGTGGTCTTCTGCTGTTGTCGCCCATGATTCCAAGTGTTGTGCATTCAGAGATGCTTTTCTGCTCACCATGGTTGTGAAGAGTGGGTATTTGAGTTACCATAGCCTTCCTGTCAGCTCAAACCAGTCTGGCCATTCTTTCTGACCTATATACACTATGTATATGGTCAAATGTTTGTGGACACCTGGCCATCACACCCATATGTGATTTTTCCACATTTAAACCCCTTTTGCTGTTATAATAACCTCCACTATTTTGGGAAGGCTTTCCACTAGATTTTGGAGCATAGTTCCAGGGATTTGTGCCCATTCAGCCACAAGAGCATTAGTGATGTCAGGCACTGATGTCAGGCAAGGAGGACTGGGGTGCAGTTGGCATTCCAGTTCATCCCAAAGGTGTTCAGTGGGGTTGAGATCAGGGCTCTGTACAGGTCACTTGAGTTCTTCTAGTCAATCCTTTGTAAACCCTGTCTTCATGGACCTCGCTTTGTGCACAGGAGCATTGTCATGCTGGAACATTTTTGGGCCCCTTAATTCCAGTGAAAGGAAACTGTAATGCTAAAGCATACAAAGACATTCTATACAACTGCGTGCTTCAGTCTTTGTGGCAAAAGTTTGGGCAAGGCCCACATATGGGTGTGATGGTCAAGTGTCCACGAACTTTTGGCCATATAGTATATATTATTTGTTTATTTATTGTGACACAAAGGTTAATGTGCAAACCAGTCAAGGCATTGGCACTATTAACCTCGCCCACTTATATTTACCAACAGCTTTACTAAAATATTAGCCAAGTTTGCTTTCATATGTGCCAGGGGTTTCCTAATAACAAACGGGTTCCTAACAGGAAACTTGTTCATTTGATGTTAATACACCTGGCCTCCGTCGTTAGTTATAAGGCTAATTAATGTTTCAAAGGCTTTCTAATAGGCAGCTATTGACATGATGGTTCGCATTTGTGTCATCTTTGGAATAAGGATGGCCTTATATGACACACACAAAAAAAGAATATCCATCACAAAACACATAGCAAATTAAAAACCTCTATCTTGAATCTGTCATGCTAGGTCACTAGGATCCGCAGTCGAATTAGTAAGGTAGTTTTGAATCTTCCAGTTTGGCTGGGTTCAAGTTTTTTCTTTGGAGGTTTTTTACTGAGTGTTTCTTGATCGCCTGAGAACCCAAGGGCCAAAAATGTGGCATGGTTTGGGTTCACTTCTCCCCTTAGAGAGAAGGATGCAAATCAATACAAAGTTATTCTGACTGATCATCTTTATCCTCTGCTGAAACCTTTATATCCTGATGGTCTCTTCCAGAATGAAAATGTTCCCATCGACAGGGCACGAGGGCTCACTGAATGGTTTGATGATTAAGAAAATGATGGTGTTCCATCCCTCCAGTAAAATTCAAGAGACATGTAGAATCTGTGCCAAGCAGCACTGGAGCTGTTGCCTTACTGAGACACTTCATGTTCTTTCTATGAGTTCATGCTATGTTTGCTCTGATTACCAAACCCTGTATCCCTCTTGTTGAAAAAAAAGGAAAAATGCATGATAGATTAAATACTCCACCTAATTTACATTAATTATACCCATGACTATATTTCTCATGCACCTACTCAATCACTGCTGATAATGTGTTACGGATGTGTCAGTGACAACATCTGAAAATTCTTAGTCCTGATGCACAGAAATCTAGATGGCATTTATTTTCTGTGTAATCACCTGGCATGACTGTCACTGTTAGGCTCAATGAATCTACAGTCTGGGCTGCATATAAATCAGTCCAGCTTCATTTCTACATACCATAGTGTGTATTGGCGTCATTGATGGTCATATAAATCCTTGGTTCAATATAATTCTGAAATAATCTGCCTTAAGAATTCTGATAACACCAAATAATAATCTGCTGTGGATGCCAAAAATGAGACTTGCCAAAAATGAGATATGGATGTATTTTTTATCTATGAAACACAGGGGACTTAGCCTTGCTAGCCCACTTATACCAGCTGCCCTTTATAGTATTGTTGTATACTGTAGATAGTGTAATATAAATAAATACTACAGAGAAAAGGTGCTTTGCCATGGATGGCAATGAAATCTACTGAACAAGACATGCACAGAAAAACAAAACACAACAGGCTGCACACCAACAGGGTGAAAGAAGTCTCCATGGAGACAGCCACTACTCCAGAATGTGATAAGCCCAAAGTGTAATGATTGGGTCTCAACATGCTGTTTTAGTGGAGTGATACAGAGCAGAGAACAGACCAAGAAAGTAACAGGCCTACCTGCTGACAAAGCCAGTTTGGTAGACTATATTTGTAGGTTGGTAAGTGCTGGTAGAAAGGAAACTGAAGTACTGCTGTCAATGCAGAATTTTAGGCAAGTTGTTTTTATGCAAATAACCCAACAGTAAGACATGTCAAGTCTTACCAGCTGGCAAAGATGGTCTACCAGCTTCACCAGCTCGGCTTGTGTTTTGGCAGCTGGTAGCTGGTCAGACCATGTTGGATTTTTCAGCAGGGCAATCATTTATTAAATGAGAATATTCTTAAATTTGAGACCTGTAAGACCTTTGATTGAAACAACAGGTTCTGACAACAGTGAGAATTGAGAAGGGGAAAAAAATCTTCCCAGTGATTGTACACGCCAAACAACTGGATTATGCATAATGCACCTTGACAATAGGAGTATTGGCAATACTTTAGGGCAATTGGTAATAATTCGCATATTTGCGACACGAGTAAAAAATGTGCAAGGTCACACCAGGCCCTATCACGCAAGCCTCCCGCACCTGTCACGACTCACGAGGCACAAAACCAGCACACGTCCAGCCGTCATGAAAAGGATCCATATGCAAACAGCAAGGACTTATAGGAAAACACATCTATGCAACTGTATTTCAGACAATTTTGCACGTGCGGCACCTGGAAAATAACGCACCGACCCGCACTCACGCGCCGCATACCCTCTGCAGCCAAACATCTGTTGTGCGCAGTCACAGCTGCATCTGACACTTCCAAACCCAACACTCCAGCCCTGATGACATCAACCTAGGCAATGCTACGTGCATATAAAATGTGGCAAATGTAAATCCACTTTGCTGCATTTGTTCCATGTGTCCTTTATACAGTCCTTCGTGTGTCCTACAGGCAGAAATCATGCATCATCCTTTTCCTTGTTTTGATCCCAAGTCTGCCTTGGCGACACGTTCTGCATACCTGTTTACCGCCTCCCGCTTTTGGTGCAGGATTTCCTCGTTTCATTTAAGAGCTGTCGTGGCGTTTCCCCCGCGCTGCTCGGGCGCGGACTGCACCGACAGCGCGCAGAGGGAAGGCTGGCGGGAAGCGACGCCTGTGCGTGAGGTTTGTTTGCAATCCGTGCGAGGAAAAACGACCACAGCTGAGACGAAAGCAGACGCGTAATATTACGTCAGGGCTCCTTAAAGCGGAACGCAACGCGATCAGACACTGAGAGTGCACGTTGCGTAGGACGCGCACGCGAATGCGCTGTGCCAAATTTCGCACACGTTGAGGGGAAAATAGCCAAACGAGTTGCAAAGAGAGAAAACTGGCCTCTGCTTAGCGCTAATCGTGCAAAGGTAAAACAATATAGGCTAGAATCTAAATATTAAACGCAATACTGGCTTGTATAACCCAAAAAGTTAAAAAAAAATTGCAGTTCTTTAAATCTGAATAACTAATCACTGAAGATTGGCTGTGTTCATAGTAATAAGTCAGGTGTTTTCTGCTTCACGCAGGCCTGGGCTTGGCACAATGCATCCTGGTTAGATTTTTATTTAAAAAAAAAAAAATCCGACTTCCATCAGCACAAAATCTTTCAGATCCTGCTAGATCTGTATTCCTCTTTGGAAGTCATAAAAAGGAAGCTATCCTCTGTAGGCTTGCCCACAGAAAATTCGCATTGGGCCAATGGGGAAAACTGCTGCAAGCCCTAGCTAGCCCCCCTGTGTAACCCACGGGGGGCCCATGTGCGCTTTCTGTGGGCTGCCCACAGGGGGCCAGTGTGGGTTTTCTATGGGCAAGACTAACTGTGGGTTTGCCCACAGAAAGCCCACATAGGAACCCCAAAGGGTAAAACTGCTGTGGGCCCTGTGTGGGCTAACCCATATGGAGCCCATGTGGGATTAGTGTGAGTTTGCCCTGTCCACACTGCCCCACAGGAAACCCACACCTACCCAAGTTTGCTGGGCTTGTTTGAATAATTCATTCAGTAAGAGGCGAAGTGGGAATACACCCGGGATTGGACACCAGTCCATTGCAGAGCACCAAGCACACACTCATTCACACCTAGGGGCAAATTAGTGTAGGCAGTCCACCTACTTTCATTTTTTGGGGGAACCAGGAGGAAACGGGGAGAACATGCTCAGGATCACAGCTCAGGATTGAATATGGGACCCTGGAGCTGGCAACTTTATCTTCTGCTCCACTGTACCGGCCAGTTTGTTTGAATAATAATAATAAAATATCTAATAACCTGTAGCCAGGTTTTATCCCATAGCCAGTGTGGGTGGATTGGCTATTGGCTATACTCATTGCCCCTAGGTGTGAATGAGTGTGTGAATATGTGTGTGCATGCACTGGCCTGGTGTATCATCCGGGGTGAATTCTCCCACCTCGCACCCAGTGTTACTGAGATTGGCTCCAGATCCACTGAAACCCTGTCCAGGATTGAGCAGTTGCTGAAGATGAATGAATAATCCTCTCTTATATCATGCAGACTAAATTTTATTGGGAATTAATCACTTCATATAGTACTATGTATTTAAAAACAATACATAGTCTATTAAAATGTGAAGTGTGGTTATATTCAGTTTATGCCCCTCTGGTCACAATATTTTGAACATTTTTAATCTGTTTTAATTTTTTAATCTGCTCCTATAAATACTGTATCTAACAATTATTAAACTGTCCCAGAATACAAGAAACAAGCTGTCTCATTTTATAGTTTCTATAAACTGGAACACTGTGAAGATTACTATATATATATATATATATATATATATATATATATTGCTTGCATGTGTTTAATTGAATTGTAGTTAGGAACATCTTTTCTTAAAAATTAAAGCAACTGCAACATCCAGCCTGGACAATTCCCTGCCAGACCACCAGAGGACAATGGAATTTTGAATGCTTGAATGTCTTCTTTTGTCGTTATTGTCCTTTCTTGTTTGTTGGCTATATAAAGCACATTAACCTTAGCTTCGATGCGAAGTCTTATCTTGTGTAAGAACCATTTATTCTAATAGTTTGCCTGTACTAAAGTACTAAGGCTTTATTAGAGAATAACATTCTCTTTCTTTGCTTTAAATATTTCAAAATTCTAAAACCTGATGTTTATTTAAAATTTTAAATGAAATGAAAAAATGGGCGCCACTGAATGTCTGCCTATTTAGAAATTATACAATCATATGTCTATTTGTTAATTACCCTATCCTGTTAGCTAGGAATCATAAATAATAATGTGTGATTCATTGGCCAGGTAGGCAGTTGGCTGTTCACTGTATTTTCACATAATACTATATGGATACAAATGAACACTTTAAAAGTTAATTTCATCCAAGGGTTACTTCAACAAATGGGATTTTGATAGTTTATCATCTGTGCTAAAAATAATCACCTACTCTAATAACCACTCACCTAGGATTCCAGTCAGCATTCAGTTAATTGCTGTATCAGATAACTTCTTCACCGCCAACATGATCAAATACTGCAGCTTTACCTCTGTAATGCAATACCCTATTCAGTGCTTGATCAAATTAGTTATGAATATATTATTAGGTGATCAGGCTGATGCTATATTTGATATATAATATATTATATAGATATACAATATATCAATTTGATAGCCTATCTGAGTGATTCAGATCAATTTGTCTGAATAAAATAAAAATAAACATAGCATACCTATGTAAGGTTTAAAGGCTGAACTCAAGCTGCTGCACTGGCCATGAAAAACAAAAAGTATTAAACAACTTGATCAAAGAAATTTGAATAATTTAGTTGTATCAGTTACTATTTTTTACAGCTCTGCATCTGCTCACCCCAAGTAGAATCTACTGTGCATTGTGAGATCTGCAAAGAAAAGTACCCTCTCCTCTCACCATACACTTCTAGCACCTCTCCTCTCAAACCGAGAGTGAGGGCCCTAAGGACTTGGATTAACCAAGACCTGCACATGTTTCCCCAAGCAATGGCAGTGATAGCTCATGGGTTAAAGCTTTGGGTTGCTGATTGGAAATCTCAGCACCACCAAGCTGCCACTGTCGGGCCCTTGAGCAAGACCCTTAGTCCTCAACTGCTTAGTTATGTCCTGTCTTAGTTGTAAGTTGCTTTGGATAAGCATCAGCCAAATGAGGTAAATGTAAAATAGCATATGTAAATAATATGTAAATAAATAATAATTTATGTCAATAATAAATGTAAACAATCCTTTTAAACAAGGACCCGTAACACACTGCACATCTATAACCTGTCTGACATTTAACACTTATCATTAACAGCAAATTGCACTGTGACAATCACGGATGTTTACCATGAATTATTGTTTTGTTTAATGTAAATGACTGTATATCATGTAAATTATTTTATATTGTGTACATTGTACATATGGGTGTGATGGTCAGGTGTCCACAAACCTTTGATCATATAGTGTGTGTGAAGAAATGTTTTTTTAAATTAAAATAGGGAGAGTTTGTCAGTGCTGAACTAAGTCCTAAATCTTGGCCAATCCAAGTCCTCTGGTATTGTATCGCAATTGTCAAGTTTTACCAGCAGATGGTGGTAAAAGATCATGCTGTACATCCACTCCATCACACCCAGCAAAAATATCAATAACACATTAATGTGTTTGAAATTTGGTAAGCAGAACATTTGGTGATGGACTATAGGCATGATATTTTCTAAAACATGAAACAAACCAAAGGTATGTCATCATGCATAGATAGATTGAATCCTGTCCTTCAGTTGATGGAGAACATGGGAACCTGATGACCTGGCGATGTTCCTGTACAGTAGGAGATTTTAGATCGTTCTGAAGAACAATTATAAAATATGCAATATGAGATTTGTCACTTTTTCAGACCTTGTGCTGCAATTCTTTATGTCTACTAATGCAGTGATGTTACTGGAGCTGAATTATGCTGCATGTCTGTAAGTTTTATCTTTGACATATATATATATACACTGCCCTCCAAAAGTTTGGAAACGCCTGAACAAAATAGGGTTTTTGGGCAATATCAGCATAAATCCTCTTTAGTTAGTGACCATTTTGCATTGATAATAAGGGACAACACTAGGCATCCGAGCAGTCAGTTTATTCAAACATTGACTTGATATATTACTCCAAGCCTCCTGGAGGATTGC
>CM040990.1:12244215-12299869 GCA_022985145.1 Pangasius djambal
GGCACATATGCAAACTGTTGTAATTCCTACACCGTTCACCTGATTTGGATGTAAATACCCTCAAATTAAAGCTGACAGTCTGCAGTTAAAACACATCTTGTTCGTTTCATTTGAAATCCATTGTGGTGGTGTATAGAGCCAAAAATGTTAGAATTGTCTCGATGTCCCAATATTTATGGATCTGACTGTATACTTATTTAAGCATTATCTTTTATTTAAGAACTTCTCACTCACACTCAGCTACGTCTGAAAAAAGTATCACAGGAATTAAAACGAGAGAAGCTCGATTGTTACTGGAGTTGAGTGCCCATAAAATTTGGCTGAAGATCAAAATGGAAATGATACCATTGGATTTGGTGCAATAATCTAATCTGAGACTCATTCCGAACTCTGACACACAATTTGATCCTCTTGTCGTAACCAAAGCTGTGGTTTGGAATTACAATCCAACTTCATGTGTTGATGATGAGATCATGGAGCTTGGAATCTGATTTGAACATGGTTTGTTTACTGCCTAAAGCAGTCTGTTAAAAGCCTTGTCAAGGTCATTATTTAGCCTTTTGAAATTCTTAGTGTCATCTTTGAGAGGTAGCAAATTAAATTGCAAAGCACTACGCTGCCAACTGATGACTCTGGAGCAAATGCGGTTGGGCTAGAAGTAACTAGCTCAGTCTCTTGTCATTTCTAAATTTGTATTACATGCAAGAGTTTGACATGGATGCAAATTGTGTTTTACTGTGCCTAGAAATACAGTCAGGTCAATAAGTATATGGACAGTGACACAATTTTCATTATTTTGCCTTTGAACACCACCACAGTAGATTAGAAAAGAAGATGTGATTGAAGTGTAGACTTTAAACTTTAATTCTAGGGGTCTAACAAAAAAATATTGCATTAATCGTTTTGTAATTACATCCGTCCATTCATTACATAATACCTCCATTTTCACAGGCTCAAAAGTAATTCAACAAACTAACATAAATATTAGGATCATTTTTAATACTTGGATGCAAATCCTTTGATGTCAATGACTGCCTGTGATGAGCAGTGTAGGGTTTCTGTCAAACAAAGAACTTTGTGCCAAGGCCAGAAAGTTCAATTTTGGTCTGATCAGACCAGAGAACCTTTTTCCACATGCTTGCTGAGTGTCTAACATGACCAGTGCCTTTCTTCTCACCACTCTTCTATAAAACCCATCTTTGTGGAGTGTTTGGTTTATGGTTGTCCTGTGTACCGATTCTCCCATCTGAGCTGTGGATCTCTCCAGCTACTTTAGATTTACCCTTGGCATCTTGTTTGCCCTCCTTACTGGCCACTGCCTTATGGTGGATGTCTTCTTCTAGACGGAGTAGCGGTTGTGCCATATTCTTTCCACTTTTTAATAATGGTTACAATGGTGCTCTGCAGAATGTTCAAAGTTTGGATTTTTTTTTTTTTAAACTAAATTAACTTTGTCCCAAACTTATTTTGGTAGCCCCTTGGTCTTCATGACACTTCATGATGAAATTCTAGAAGTGACAAGAAATTCTAAGAATGCCTTTGAATGGTTGATTGGGGATTCTCTTTTGTCTCATGGATTAACTGGGGCTTAGAAAGATTTTAGATACTGTCACTCAGGTTCTAACAAAAGGAAGATTTAGCACGCTTGTGTAAAGAAGTGTAAATGGAAGGACTAGAGCAAGAGGTAATTAATTAAAGGTACAATGGCAGTGTGCAATGTGCTGTCCGCCAATAAGTTCAGGAAAAACATGATGTGCCATGATGGTGATTTGCTGTGTTTGCTGAGTCCCAAAAGATTCAGAGAGGCATAATAACAAAAATATTCTCTTATTCTTGTCGCCTTCATTCTTTTGATGTCAACTGACTAACCCCGTCAGTCATTCACCTGTCACAGGATTTTCTTATATCTTTATACCCTGCCTATTTCTTTTCAATCTTGCTGCAACACCGTGATTCACTACCACCGACTGTGCATTTGTCAAGTGGAGAAAAAAGTGTCTAATCAAAGACACTTCTAAAGACTAAACTCACCGTCTGCTAGCTGCCATGAGGCATCACTCGGCTTCATTATCGAGACTGTAAAACACTTATTGTAAATGAAACTATAACCGATCAGGGATTTAATGTACTTTATTTAATACAAACTTGGATTAGACCAAATGCCAACTGAGGCCAACCCACCAACATACAATTATATATACACACTTCCCTTGTGGAATTGACCAAGGAGGAGATATCACAACTAAAGTATTTATAATGATACTCTGGAGTTACTCAGAAATGTAGATTTTACCACTTTATCAACAGAGTGGGTCTCTGATCAAAACCTAATTACACTGAAAATGTGTGTTGATCATAATATACACTCACTGTCCACTTTATTAGGAATACCTGTACTCCTGCATATTCATGTAGTTATCTAATCAACCAATCATGTGGCAGTGGAATACAAAAAATCGTGCAGATACAGAAACACACAACAGTTTCACACATGACAGTCTCTAGAATTTACACAGAATGGTGCAAAAAGCAAAAAAGCATCCTGTGAGCGGAGGGTCTGCAGGGTGAAATACCTTGTTGATGAGAGAGATCAGAGGAGAATGACCAGACTTTTCTGAGCTGACAGGAAATCTATAGTAACTCAAATAAGCACTCTTTACAACTGTGGTAAGCAGAAAAGCATCTCAGCACGCACCAAATATCAAACCTTGAGGTGGATGGGCTACAAAAGCAGAAGACCACATCAGGTTCCACGCCTGTTGGCCGCCTGTCAGCAACAGGAATCTGAGGCTATCATGGGCACAGACTCACCGAAAGTGGACAGTTGGAGACTGAAAAGAGACCAGGTGATATTTTTAATAATTGTTATGATAGGCATTTGGCTACCATGTAGCATTATACTAAATACATTTGGCAATATCTTCATATTTGATAAGAGGAATGAATGTTCCTAAATTGCTCCTTGGACATGGTCTGGACTCTTTGATAGTCTTTGATAGTATACAGTATCTTCTAAAGTGCACATTTAGTCCCTCATCACCAGGATTGTGTATATAATTGCATTAATATAACTAAACATGGTTTAGTTTTGAAAAGAATTTGGTGGTATTTGGCAGTTTTCTGAAATACAAAACTTTAAAAGAAAACGTTCAATATCCTGTAGTTCAAAGAAGGTCTTATAGTGTTGGTCAAACACAATAATATTCTTAAAGTCCTTGAATCTTTTGGGCTGATATTCTTTTTAATTGCACAAAGACGCCATGTTCACAAGTATTTTACCATTCAGTAGAGAATAGCTATTAAGTGTAAAATGTAGTCCATGGCTGGTCATTTGGTGTTTAAATTCTCCTATATCAGCTGACACACATTACTGTTAGTAGCTAAAATGACACACTGATTCCAATCTGTCTGAAATAGACCAGAAAATGTTTAGTTCAAAATCTTACATACCTTACAGGTCATACATATTTATATTCTCATTTGTAATTTTCAATTTAATACTTCCTATATTCAAAGATATCTTACTATATACAGCAAAACATGTATTTACTTTTTATGCTTGATGTCCTTGGTTTCCATAGAGATGCTTTTATTCATGTTCTCTCAGACTGTCTCTTTATCTCTCTCTTTTATAGCTCTCTCTTTTCACTTATTTCTTTAACACTCACCTCCACCTGAAAGATGCATCAGTGTAAATAGACTGTCTATCCACTGTGAGCATTTCCCATTAAATGACTTGACTCACATCAATCTAAACAATCTCATGTCCTTATTCACAGGGTGTCTCAAAAATCTCCATGCATAGGGGACTATGTATGCAAGCACCATGTCGGTTGTGCCTTGGATGTGCAGTGGATGTTCTTGGATGTATACTTCTCAGTTGTTCGACAACACTACTATTTCTGAATAAGGTGTTTACGTGCAACAAATTTCCGATTAGAGCATATTCCAGGGGTGGGAATTGGAATTTGGTGAATCAGAATATTGTCTTAATCTGAATCGGGCAATCTGATTGTGGCATTTACATGATTCAATACTAATTAGAATATTGCCAAATTCTGATTAATATAGGAATACTGATGTGCATATAAACATAACCAGTGTCTTGTGTGATGTACTTGCCATGTGTCCTGTTAAAGTCCATCACAACCTTGTGACAGCTTCCCAATCCAGCCATGAGAATGATTTTAATACGTTCTTCTTTTGTCAAAGGCATTCTTAAAGTCTATCTGAAAAAAACAATAGAATATAAACTAAGTATAAAAATTTTGGATAAAAAGTGTTAATTTCCCCTATGTTTGGAGACTTTTGGGACACCCTGTATGTATAATCAAATCTATTAGTATTTATATAGGTGATTTATGATCCATAGACTAGTGGTTGTAAAAGCAGGGGTAAGCTTATTAACAATTAACATAAACAGCCAAAACAAGAGGACACAGCAACAAAACAACTAGAACAACTAGAACAGGCAAAAGGTCAGGTGCTGTGTAAGCTGACATAAACGAAGCAAATGCAAAGATTAGTAGTAGAAAGAAGTAGCGCTAAACACAGAAGAGACCTAGGTCACTACTAGGTCATATGGAATGACTAAATATTTAGAAATTCCTGTGTATGGACAATATCCCCTTAAGACCCAGATAATCAGTGTATAGACAGTATCCCCTTTTTTACACAAATAATATCTGGCAAATGCTAATTTTTAGATTAAGGGGACCAGATTATAATTTGTTATTTTGCATATCTTGTTTAGCATTTGGAGCCAGGACAATCCTAGGCCATAGGGATAACTGGACACAAGTTAACAAGAAAGGAAATCTCTACAACTGGAATTTTGCCCATGAATATGAATTGGAGATCTTAGTTGCTGAAATTTGATGAGAAGATGGTAAACTGTGTCATGATCTAAGAGGTTTCCTGTCACTCTGGTGTTGATGAGTGCTGAGATACCTAACTCGGTTTCTGAACAATTTAACTTAAATTGAAGAAGAAATGGTTTGTTTGAAACCTTTAGATTTTTGTGCACTCACTGTATTAGTTGGTTCTTCATATGCTATCCACCCAGTTACTGAGGCAAGTGGGACACTGGTGGACGTGATGAGAATGCTCACAGTAGAAGCATTACTGGTGCTCTAATGTGGTCAGTGTAGTTTTCAATCTGCATAGGTTTCTGAGCGAGATTATTCTTTCTTCCCAGTGAGGAAGAGATTTGAGCGAGGGTAGGATTTTTTTTTATTTCTGCCAGACAAGTGGGTAAGTCAATTAGAAAGTCCAGTGATGAATGGCTGTCTCTTCAATCCAGCTCCATGATAGCATCTTTCCTGTGTCCTTGACGGAATTAGACAGTGAGGGATGGTTCATTCCATCTACTACTTGCAGCTAGAGCTCTAAATCCTAAGGCATATTCAGATGCAGTATGTTGCTTTAATCTTAGTAAACATTCACCAGCCTCATTCTACAAATTGTTGTAGGATTGCACAACCTTTTTCACAAACCAGATGGAGTACGCCAAACATTTTTCCTATGAGCACTTGGCTTTATCAGGTATTAAGGACTTTATTTTTGTCCTAATGCAAATGTAATTTGCTGGCTGGTCTGTTGTCTCCATGTCCAAGTTCTATTAGCCTGCTGGATATATCCACCAACTTATATGAATCTGTAAGTGAAATCTACTGTATCATATTATAATCATACTCTATGTCATGATACTGCACTGTGGACTTAGATAAGCTGATCTGTGTTAATGTTAGAAACACACCTATCCACATCTAGCATCACACCTAACCAAATCACTTAATAAACGATTCATTCAAACCCAACCCCTTTCTTCATTAATGCCACTCTCCACCATGCACCACTTGGAACAATAGTCACAGCGATACCAAAAATATATACTGAGCTGATGTTATGCTTTAATTTTGCGTGTGAAAATAGATCTCTAAGTCTTGCAAAGAACAATATAACACTTCAACCCAAAACCCACTGCATTTGGAAGGGATTCTCATTATATTTACATTGACAGCATTTAACAGATGCTCTTGTCCAGCGCTACTTACAGAAGTGCTTTTTAGTCTGTATCAAAAACACATCTTTATGCTAGGACACATCTTCTTGCTAGACTTAAAAACCCAGGTGGGGATAATAACAGATAAACAAGGTGCCAATTTAGGTGCTTAGTGAACAGATAATATATTAGTTATTGTTTAAAGACAGCCACTGACTCAGTTGTTTGGACAACCAGGGGAAGGATGGGAGTTTATTCCACCAAACAGATGCCAGAACAGAGAACAGCCCTCATACATGTCTTCCTTGTACCCTGAGAGAGGGGTCTAATTGAAATTTAATAAAAGTTCAGAGGGAGAAATAGGAGAACTTGGGTTGAAAACAAGCCGTGCAGCTGCATTCTGGATCAGTTGCAGGGTTTGGATGGTGTGCAGGGGCATACCTGCCAGGAGCAAATTACAGCAGTCCAGTCTCGAAATGACAATGGACTATACAAGTAGCTGATTGGTTCCTGAGGATAGCAATGGCTGGATCCTTCTGATGTTGTAAAGAAGAAACCTGCATGACTGAGTCAGTTCAGCAATATGAGAAGGATTGGTTGTCCAGGACTCGCCCAATGTTGTGTGAAGTGACAGATGGTGAGATGGTTTGTAATGGCTTGGAAATGAGAGGGCAATTACAGGAAGCTGAGAGAGCCAAAAAAAATGCTGAAGTTAGCTAATTTTACTAATGTGACATGTTTAACAGTGAGATGTTTTCATTCCCAGTAGCGGCACACTTCCTCACATATCTTACATACAGTCCCCTTTGAAAGTATTGGAACAGCAAGGCCAAATCTTTTGCTTTTGGTATACACTGAAGCCATCTGGGATATCAAAGGATGAATGTGAGAAAATAGATAGGAATTTCAGTTTTCATTTCCTGATATTTACATCTAGAAGTGTTAAACAACTTAGAACATGGCACCTTTTGTTTGAACACAACCAATTTTCCAGTGATCAAAAAAATTAGAACATGTGACTTACAGGTGTTTCTTGTTGCACAGGTGTGCCCTGTTAGATTGATTGTTTACACAATTAATGACTCTGAATGTCCACTCTCTCTTGAAGTGTGGAGAAAGAAAGGATCTGCTCATGATCCAAAACATCGGTCAAGCATGGTGGAGGTAGTGTCATGGCTTGGGCTTGCATGGCTGCTTCTGGGACAGGATCACTAATCTTTATTGCGGATGTAACTCATGATGGTAGCAGCAGAATGAATTCAGAAGCCTATATAAACATTCAATCTGAAATTTACAGAGAAATGCATCCAATCTAATTGGGAGGAACTTCATCATGTAGCACGACAATGACCCCAAAACACACTGCCAACACAACAAAGGACTTCATCAGGGGAAAAAAGTGGAAGGTTTTAGATTGGCCAAGTCAATCACCAGACCTTAAACCAACGTGCATTTCACCTCCTGAAGAGGAGACTGAAGGGAGAAACCACCCCAAAACAAACAACTGAAAGAAGCTGCGGTACAAGCCTGGAAAAACATCACAAAAGAAGAATGCAGAAGAACAGTTTGGTGATGTCAGTGGGTTGCCAGCTTGATACAGTTACTGCAAGCAAGGGATATGCAAACAAATATTAAGTGTTATTTACTTTAATTTACTTTAAGCCTATATGTTCCAATACTTTAAAAGCACATACGACATACGACATACGACATGAAAGCTGAAAGTCTGATCTATTGTCTCATATTCATCCTTTGATCTTAAACTTAAATGTCTTCAGTGTATAGCAAAAACAAACGAATTCGCCTTGCTGCTACTTTCAGTGGGGACTGTACATCTGGAGGAGCAAAAGCAATAACCACTGGATGGCACATCAGTGCATGCCTGTCTGGCAGGTAAATCCCTTAGGAAAGAATCTAAAAGAGATCTCCTTATTATCTCTCTATTTTCTCCTAGACAGCAATGAGATTGGAATCGAAAAAAGGTGATGTCTGCTTAAGTCTTTTTCTCCTAAGACAAAAGACACAAGCAATCTCATATAAGTCTCCGGGTTGACTACGAACACACTAATGTATATTTGTAGAGGTGTACACTAGAGTATTTTTGATATGCTAGTTTAAATTCTTTTTACCAGTGTAGTTCTTTATGTTCGTGTTTGTAAGTATACTGGAAAAGAAGTAATTCTACACTAGGTGCCAAATAAAACATTAGTTTAGTTGTAGATGTAGTAATATGGGTCTAAAAAATTATTTGAATATGCTAATTACTCAGGTCTACTTATTTATTGTCCACATTAAATTATTGATGTTTTTATGTGAGCAAATGGTTAATCCAGTAACATAATAATAATATGATAAGAATACATTTTAATAGGACTAGGCTTTTTGTTTTGTTTTTGTTGGCCTCCAATTGCACTAAAGGAAATATTACAATGAGAGGAGAAGGCTTCGATTCAGATGCATCATTGAATTGCATCCCATGTAATGGGCATTAGTCCAGCATCATGACCTTCTGATAACCCTCTTTACTGCTTTAGAAGAAACATATATACAATGTTGTGGCTCAATGCCTTATTGACCAGGCTGTTTGTCTACATTATAGTATGTAAAGTATACCATTTATTGTCTGGTCCCTGGCAAGGGTGTTGTCACAGTTCAGAAAAGTCATTCATGGAAATAGAAATGTGGAAATATACCTCCCATGTCTGCTACGACTGGTGAATTCTGATGCATCAGTGGATAAAACTAATGGAAAATTGACTCTGCGGTTGACAAAATGAATGTTTGATTTTTTATAGTAAAAATTAGGTCTTAACTGCCAGAAAACTCATACAACTATGTGTGTTTGGTAGCCTGGGGAAACACACTGAATGTCACTCTGACAAAGAGCCAAAAATGCTGAAAAATTGTGTTTTCACCAAAATTGGGGCTTTTCCTAATGCTTAGTATGCCTTGGCACATCTACTTTCAGAGGCAGTAATAAACTGCCCGGCAGCAAAAACAAGCCTTGGTATGTCAGGTGAGAACAAAACTGAGTGATACTTTGTGTTATGTGAGTGTTTGGAGTCTATGTATATAGGGGTGTGTGTGATTGAGTTAAGGTTTGTATGATTAGAAGTCTGGTGAGCTTGAGCGTGACAGTGAAGTGGTGTGCTAGGCGTGTAGTCCTAAGCGGACATGTTTGTAGGCTATGGCGCAGTGAGGGAATTATTAACATGACACAAATATGGCTTTAAAAATCAGTCAGTCTGTCTAAAGTTTTGCTAGCTAGGTCTGTACTGGTTGATTCACCATGATTAACATTTTATTTCAGGGGATTAGACTAGAAACTGTTAATGTTAAATTAAATGCAAATGAAATAAAAATATAGGAATTGCTTTTAATCAGTGTGTTGGTTTCTTTCAGCGGACTTGGAATATAATCTTTAAATGCAGTTTTCTTCCTTTTTACTTTTAAGCATATTTCAGTTCAAAATAATTTGTGGTAGAAAATTTGACCATCAGAATGGTTTTCCCAGGCTGTCACACACATACTTGCATGCACATGTAACAATAGTATGGAAATGGCTAATCATGTACTGTATGTATGTAATGCAAGCACTTAGCTTTAGTCTCTATTTGAAATTTATACCTCTCACTAATTCCTTATCATTTAAATGATTTTTAATGTACTAATGTTTTCTAGCTGATTTAGTAATGAATACATTGTAAGGGAACAGGAACAAGAAAACATTGTAACATTGTAATCATTTGCATCAAGCTGGATCACACCACCCTGCCTTTGATTATTTTCTTATAACAGCATGACTTATTGGCTATGTTTACATGCACATCAAATTCTGTATAAATTCTTGCTGGTCTGTGTCTGTGTTCTGCCCGTCACAGCTGCGAGTTGCTACAGGTCTATATTCGGGTTGCAGCCATATTCCGAATACGATGTTTATATGCGTACAGGTATCGGAATATTCCTGTATATATGATTGTTGTAAGTATGCCTGAATTGCCATTCCTAAATACCTAGCCTACAGCTAAGTATCTGTTAGCACCCACAATTCCTTGCGGACTGAGCATGTGCATATATCACCTTTCTGTGGATTTTCTGAATAAGGTGTTTACATGCAACAAATTTCTAATTAAAACAGGCATATTCCAGGGGTGGGAATCGGAATTTGGGGAATCAGAATATTGTCTTAATCTGACTCGGCAATCGGATTGTGGCGTTTACATGAATCAATACTAATCAGAATACTGCCAGATTCCGATTAATATCGGAATATTGATGTGCATGTAAATGTAGCCATTGTGTTTAACTCTTTAGTTACTATAAAGTCTGACCAAACTATTTGCTGGAATTGGTTAGATAACGGTGTAATGGTGTAAAACTAGAACAGATGTGTATGATCAATAGTTATGCAACTGAGAATGTGGATTAGCTGAATTATTGGTCAGTGATCTCTCAATCCTCTACCATGTAAAATGTATGACATAATTAGACCTGGTTTATATTTGACATGTGACGTGTGTTTAGAAGCAGTGACAATTTGAGTTGCATTGTTCACATATTTGACTCTGAATGTTATGTACATATGGAGGATTAAAAGCCATAACTATGTCAGAACCAAAACATCCCTGTCTGGCAGGTGTCCATATCAACCGGTAAAATGTCTAGCAACTTCATGTCAGCTATTCTGGGACAGATATTTGTAACTGTGCAGCAGCAGTGTTAAACACATGGACAAGCACTGCTAGTTTCTCTTTAAACCTTTCTGCCATTTTTGTGATTGTTGTCATTGCTGCATCTCAATCAACAACTAAGACCTTACATTGGTCTTATTTGGGAATATTAGTGTGCAAAACAGTTTTTGGTAAACTACATGAAAGTTTTAAAATTCACAGACAAACAGTAATTGGTTAAAAAAATTGGTTAAAAATGGCTAGAATAGTACATAAGTATGCAGCATTTAGTTTGTTGTAAATGTCACATCACATTGGACTGTAATGTCCCACCATGTGCATATAGTGCATTAATTTTTCCATGCAGAATAACTACAGGATATGCATGGCTCCCATCCTGCGCACATGTAGTAAACATCAGGTATAAACCTGGCATTACGGTACCCATTTTCTTACCACTGTTTTTCAAGAGTGAGAGTTTTTCAATTCTAATAATTGTTCATACTGTGAAAACTAATTTAAAGGACCACATGTTGTTGTTTTATTATAGAAATCATCTTAAAAACACAGTTCTCCATTCTTCTGCAATCTGATGACTAAATGCAAAATAGATTTTGATCATAAATCAGAAGCATACTGTTATATCCCACTGTTTCCGTTCATCTGTATATGCTGTAGCCATTGCTCTCAGTTGTGTAATTCTTCCATGCTAGTGAATCCTCTTCATTTCAAATGGCATTGAAATTAGCTATTTTCAAATGTGTAATGTCTCAAGGCACTTTTGCCACTCTGAGTAAGAGACTATAGCGATATGTTGATGAACTTTGATCAGTGTCTGCATCTCTTATAGGAAGATAATTAGATTAAAAAAGGTGACTTCACACAACTGGCCTATCCCCCTCTCTTTTTCCTTCCCCCAGCTCTCCAGTCAGTCATTTCAACAACTTAATACTCTGGCCATAATGGCATCATTAGCCAGGATTGTCTGTAAATGCGTGTGTGTGTGTGTGTGTGTGTGTGTGTGTGTGTGTCTGTGTGTGTAAAATGCCAGGCATTTTTGTGGGCCTTCAGCTGCATTAAAGGAAATATTACAATGAGATGAGAAGGCTTAGATTGGGATGCATCACTGAACTGTAGTGCTGCAGTTGGTAATGGATTTTTCACACAATATGTAGTTCAGCATCATGACCTTCTCATGACACTCTTTACAGTATTAGAAGAAGCATATATACAATGTTGTGGCTGAATGCCTTATCTATTTGGATTTAGATTATTTTTTTCACAGGTAAAGCAATTTATTCTACTGTAATACTATTTACAGTCTGTGTAGAAGTATTACATTTATTGTATGGTTCATGGTCTGGGGTGTTTAAACAGTCATTCTTGGAATTAGAAATGTTCAAATGTACCACACACATCATCCACAACTGATGCATTAGTGACATAAAGTACCAAAGGGGTGAAACTGATGAACAGTTAACTCTGTGTGGACTGTGCACAAAATGAACACATTTGACATGAGGCTGTCTGAAGTGTATTTGTCCCCTATCTGATTTCTCCTGGTGTTACTACAAAGACTACAAAATGAAGCATAGAGTTCTCGGAAGGAAATTGCAGAGGCTGTGGGCTCTATCTCCAAAATGTACAAAACATGGAGCTACTCCCAGTGTACACCATTTTTTAATGTACCTCCTGTAGGTAGTTCTCAGAAGAACTTCTGAAAACACTTGAACCAGCTCTAAGTGCTAGCTGAGTCAAATATGACATTTCTGTTATTCATGTCCTTTAATGCCTGACCTTAAAGAAAGCTCAACCAGAGTTTCACTCTCCCTCTTCAGTGTGCTATTTTACAGCTGATTGCTATGACGGATGAAAATATTTTTGTTGCCCATTACTGTTTTTTCATGGGCTGCTCTGTCTCTGCCCATCTGCTATTAAAATCCGTGAGGTTTTCAGATCTGACCACTGAATTGTGCAAACACAAGTTCACCACTTTATGAAATGTATGGGTATGAATGTTAAATGTTGTGTGATAATGTCATGATTTATTAAATTAGCACCTTTCACATCCCACTACACATGTTGGTCTACATCAGATTTACATACTTTTCTATGTAGTTTATTGGTTGCTAGATTCATACATTGCCACTTTGATAGTCACATGCAATTTGCACAGTAATTTTTGTCATTAGGTTTATTCAGATATTACTCGTGTTCTGTGGAATTAGCATATAACTTTCGTGTGTATTTGTTCTATTGTATTAAACCTGTTATTGTCCTGTGTTGCCACCCTATCTTGCACAGCATGTTGTCCACCTGTATAAATGTAAATGGAAAAGATGACAAGAACCCCTACAGTGTTGAATTAACATTAGCGGAATTGAAATACTCTTATGTTGTAATATTTGTGGGAGTAAATTGAACTCTGCAGTGAATAATTTTGCTTAGATAGCCAAGAAACATTCCAAAAACTGATAATAAGCTGCTGCAATCCACCTTATGCTCATGTAGAGACTCTTCTTGACAGTATGGCCACGCATAACATACGACTGTATCATTTCCACACATATAGTATTGCTTGCCTTTTCTCTTGGTTCAGTTGCATTTGGTTTTATTCGTGTAGCATTTTTAACAATAGACATTGCCACAAGGCATCTTCATCTGGTTGTAAATCTAAATTCTTAATGAGGTCACAAGAAGCAGCAGTGACCAGGGGAAAACCCTCTGAGACTACATAAGGAATAAACCAAGACTCGAAAGGGAACCTATCCTCTTATGGCTGACAACAGAAGGTAGCGTTATAAATCATTACACTCTACAGTTACACAGAGAAATGGAAAACAGCATTAAATATGTTGCACAGATGTTTGTTATAGGTCGATGGAGAGTTCAGTTCAACTGAATTTTATTTGTATAGCACTTTTAACAATGGTCACAAAGCAGCTTTATAGAAATATCTAAATTCTGGATATATTATATCATTTATTATATATTATTAATATAAATTTATCCCTAAATATATTTAGTTTAATTTGTGATTTATGTTCACAAGTTACATCAATATTTATGGGGATACTGTATATGGGGAAAGTTTCTCATATTCAGAGACAGCTTAGGCAGCTGCTTAAAATTAACTGTGAATAGTTTATGCCTCGGAGGTTGCCAGATTTAGAGTAATGGTGTCTGATATATGGTTTTTCAATAGCATCTAGACCATCATCTTTAAACGCAAGCAATTACTTTTAAGACCGAAAAAAAACAAACTAAAACAAAAAACAAAACCCTAAGAAGCAAATGAAGAAGATAGCAAGCATTCAAACCTTTTTATAGGATTCTAGTATATTGCCAATATCGCTGCATGAATAATCTTCAAATTATCACATTAATCACTGCACATTTTGGTTTAATTAACAATATGGCTTCCATCTTCATGTGGCAGCTTATAAAATAACACTAAATCCAGTACATCCTATTATTTTGCTTTTTATAATTTTTTTTTATAGTCTGCACCAACAGTTGATTGTGTGCACAAATTTGTATAGCCAGAAGATACTAAATTGTGTTCACGAAATCATAATGTGTATGTGTAGTTTATTTTATCATGTTATTTATTCACTATTTTGAGCTGTCTAATTGATAAAATAATGGCAATGATTAATTCAGTGCGTGCCCATGATTTAAAGGCTAAGCCGGCCAAACCCTAATCTGCTGACCTTACAGCTCACATTAAGTTAATTCATGATTTTATATATAAAATCTAATTTGTAATATTAGTATTATCCAAGGTTCTGTAATTTCAGAGACATAAATGCAAAATAGGCTATATCTTTTTTTTGTTCAAAAGTTTTTGTTAGTTCAATGCAACTTGACATGTCTAATTATTAATGTCCATGTAGAAGATAAAAGTAGACAGTGATGGAATTTTTAAAACGTTGTCTGTAATTGTAGTGCATTGTAGCCCTGCTCTCAACCCTACCAAGTATGTGGAAAAAGGGTAAAATTGGTATATTTTAATGGAAATTTAAAAACATTTACAACACGCAGTGTATTAAGGCTTTAATGAATTGCTATCTCTTTGAAAATTCTGATTTTATTCTGTCACAGCATTCCAGCCAAACCAAGGAATTAGCAATCCTTAATACCACAAATCAAGTATGAGCAGAAAGGTATTAAAGCTTTATTATTATTATTATTATTTATAGTAGAGAGATTGTGCTGTTTGCATAAGACAAAAAGAAAAAGTTTGCTTTAGACTTTTATTTTTTACTTTCTGTTCAGTGTGATATCTGTCTAATTGTAGTCCCAAAGTTTTTTTTTTCACCTTTGTTCCAATCTGATGGTTCAGAGAAAGCCAGATGCCTGTCTTTTCTCTTGTGCCTTTGTGTCCTTTTATGCAGCAACCATGCATCTATATCTTGTTGTAGAGACTATGTAATAATATTGGAAAATCGACAGAAGCCCACATTACTGGAATGCTGAAATGTTGGGGTGGCTGACATATGTAAGAGATCAAATCCTACCCACCAAGTTCCTGTTTAATATATTTCTTGTGCACTCAAGATTTCATACTTTGATAATCTATGCCAAATTTTAAATGCCTTCATAAACGAATTTGAAGAAAAAAGAAAAAAGGTGCATTAATCCAATATCAGTAGTTTTCTCTAACTCAGACTGGTTAATGTATAGGCCTCTCATTGTTAAAAATCAAAAGAATCAGTTTCATCAAGCAATAGTAGCATTTTTGTTTTTGCTCCACTCATGTTTATTAGCTCTTATTTTGTTGTCCTACAGTAAAGTGGACCAAAACTGAATGATGCGTAATGAAATAGAGTAGTAACCTACGTCTTAGGGAAATACACATTTTTACCTCATCTAGTTCTGTTTGATTTCCATGTTCTGATACATTGTCCTAGAATTAGATATCCTTTCCATGTTCTGATACATTGTCCTAGAATTAGATAGAAATTTGAGATTTAAAGTAATGGGAGGGTGTAGTTCTGAAAACATTCAGAAAAGAGACACAAGCAGACACAAAAGCATTGGAAAAAAAGATGGGTTTTATTGAAGCTTCATGTGTACAGCCATTTAGCACTTCAATACTTTCTCCTCTCCTCTCCTCTCCTCTTGCCATGCCTCAAGGTCATGTATAGTCTGTGTATTTCTTAATCCTACTCAAATAAATATCCCTCCCTGGCAAGGTTTACTTCAAAGTAAAAGCCTAAAACCAGAACATTCAAGGATGTAAAAAACAAATAATTCAAATCAAAAGGAAGTTGTATTGTACAGTCCACTGTTACTGTGTTCCTTTCTCACTGAAGATTATGCTGCTGAGGCATAATGGAGGATATGTGAGTGAAAACAAGGAATGCAAGAAAGCATTAGAGACTGCGCACATCAACATCGAGCTCGATGTCTCAGATTAAAGAGAATGCTGAAATGCTGGAACAGGAAACATTACACATTTGTAACCCTAGACTCACCAGTTTACTGAGATGAGAGGCATTGTGAAGACTGGGCAAGAGCTAGTTACGATTAGAACTCTAATTGAGCAATATTGTCTCAAGCATGGACCTATTTGGCACAGGCCAAATCTAAAGGCAGTAAGAAAAAGCAGCCAAAAATAAAACCCAAGGCCACTATGCTTCCATGCATGCTCTACAATTTAGTTATATCCGTAGTTGACACTGGAAGTATACATTCACTTATCAGTAAATCTTGGTGGCCAAGCCAAAAAGCCCACCTGCGAAGTCTGGAATCTGTGCAAAGAACCCATATTCAGGTTGGCAAACAGACAAGTGCAATGTGCTTTAGGAAAACTGAAAGGCAGTGCTTACTACATTGACCAAATCTTTAATTGCCTTTGTACATTTTTTTCTGACACTTTTTATGACTGTCATAATCCTTGTGGCTGCAGGGATGGTTGTGTTTTTCTGTCACTTTCCCTCTTTTGTAGAACGTGTAGCATCAACAACAATGGCATCCGGACACTATGTCTATAAATGCTGAGAGAAGCTAGATAAGAGAGATGTAGTGGACTCCCCCCTGACTCATCCCTAAAGTTAATATCCAGAGTGTGAGAATAGAACAACATTATTAAAAAATCTTATTCATACTGATATTTTAATCAGTGCTTGGTGTCATAGTCTGGCATTTGTGCAGAAGGGGAGTTTACTCTGTCATTCATGTTGCACCCTGATAAAACTTTTCCTATGATTATTGAATTGGATTTCTCACAGACATTGATGTGGTGGTTGATTTTTAATAAGAACTCTGTGGCCATATTTCGACGAATAATAAAGGGGACTGTTGATTTTAGTCATTCTATACATCAAGAGATCTGCAGATATAGCTGAAGAAGGCTTTCTCTGTGACTGGCAAGCAGTATTCATGGACATGATTGGACAAAAATATACTATACAATCCCATATATAATACTTTCTATCCAAATACAGAAACTACAAATGAAATAGCCATTTCCAAATAGGCATACGGAGCACCAGTAGCCTGACCGCAAGTGAACAACCAAATTTCAACAAGATGCTGGCAACAGGCATCACTTGTGCATGGGCAGCCGTGGTACTTGTGCCAAAGAAAGATGGAGGCTTGAAGTTCGGTGTGGATTATTATGGCCTTAACACCAAAATTTGGAGGTATACTCCTCATATACTGGGCTTGCTGAATGGAGCATCCATATTCAGTACAACTGATCTGAGAAGTCTAGGTTTGGCAGGTGAGCATCCTTGAGCATCTCTGGTTGGAATGCCAGTCCATCGCAGGGCACCATGCACGCACATTCGCACACTCATTTACACCTAGAAGTAATTTAGCATAGCCAATCCACTGGTTTGATTTTAACAGTTCGGAGAACCCAGAGGAACCCATATGAATATGAGGGGAACATGCAGAACTCCACACCTTAGCGAAGCTTCAGCCCAGTGACCCATGAGCTGTGAAGCAGTAACAGTACCACACTACCCAAATAAGGAACTGCTTTGTTGATATAGGTGATGTTGTGGTATATCCTTGTGATGAAGTGCAACACCTAAAAGACTTCCAGGAATTCTTCTGAATTCAGTTCCTATCTGCACCAAACATCCAAAAGCCATTTAGAGTACAAAGAAATGCTAGTGAAATGGACACTGGTGCAGTTTTGCCGCAAAGGGACAAAGTGAAGTAACATATCATAGCTTAGGCTTCAACGTTATTCAGAGCAGAGAAATCATATGCAGTGTCAGAAAAAACATTGTCTGGCTGTGTAATGGCCTGTGGAATAGTGTGGAATCATATATAGAAGGAAATCATTTTGATGTAATGGCCAATCATTCTGTATTCATATGGTGAGATCTTTAATCTCACACTGAAACCTTTATTGAGATGGGGCATTCAGCTCCATGATTTCAAATGGGTTGTCACACAGCCAAACATCCATATCACTGCAAAGCATAGTTGTGACTATGCCAGTGGATTGGATGTATATAGCCTCAGAGTGATGAGGTGCAAGCATTGATTAAAGTGTTACCCACTAAGAGTTGCATGACTTAATTTTTTACTAGTGAACCAGTAATTCAAAACAGTGGAAAACTAGTCATCTAGTCATCTTTTTAAGGTGACTTTCGTAACTCTTTTTTAATTAAGGCAAAAACTGTATTGAAACTCAATGGAAGTATAAAGTACAAAAATTAGATTGTATGTATAAAATGTGAGTCGGACTACCAGCCAGCCATGGTTCTATCTCATTGTAAAGGTAACAGGTCGACTTAACGCTTTCTCGTGGTCCATTGGCGTTCCATTCTGCCGGCAAAATTGAATCAGACATTTTTCAATCAGTATAAACAAACGAAGTATTTTATCACTGCAAGTCTGTTATAAGATTAGTCAGGGCTCTGTTGGTTTTCTGTGTGTCAAATATTGTGACTCTGTGTTTAGCTGCTGGCGAGCCAGGTACTCACTCTGTTACACATGCCACTACCTGAGAGAAAACATTATTACAGCTGTTGATAAATGTGTATTTACATACTACTGAAATCTATCTATCCTATAAAAGTGCACACATTCTCAGTGCTAGTTACATACTTCATTGTTGTATGTATATTTCATATGCAACTACAAAGGTATTAAAGGCAATAATTTATTATACTCTACAATTTCTCTAATTGCTCTGAAAGATATTTCGCTAATTACCCTGAAAGTTAAGTCTGTTCCACAGGCAGTCCACAATTACAACTTGTTGTGCATAATTCGAGAGAAGTGACAGCTTCATATGCTCAGTATTACCCCAAGTCCCTCTTGTGGTATTCAGCCTAAGACAACATGAGGTGTCCATATAAAACTTTTCATTACTTCCTACTTCCATTTTATATATGTATATATATATATATATATATATATATATATATATATTGTTGATGAGAGAGTTCAGAGGAGAATGAGCAGACTGGTTTGAGCTGACTGGAAGTCTATAGTAACTCAAATAAACACCCTTTACAACTGAGGTGAGCAGAAAAGCATCTCAGTTCGCACATCAAAAATTGAGTGGATGGACTACAACAGCAGAAGACCACATCAGGTTCCACTTCTGTCAGCAAAGAACAAGCATCTGAGGCTATCATGAGCACAGACTCACTGAAACTGGGCAGTTGAAGACTGGAAAAAGACAAGGTGATTTTTTTCTAATCTTCAACTGCCCAGTTTCAGTGAGTCTGTGCCCATGATAGCCTCAGATGCTTGTTCTTTGCTGACAGAAGTGGAACCTGATGTGGTCTTCTGCACATTTTTATGAAAGACTTATTTCAAAACTTGTGAGGTGACGTTAAAGGTCACCTTTTATGTGACTTTGTCTTTACATGGAAGAGAAAAGAGAGCACAGAGTTTAATAATTATTATGAGTAGACAGATCATGATTGTTGCTATATTTTTTATCATTGGATTTGCCATGTTTTTGGGAGATGGGAAGAAACTGAATAATCTGGAGAATATTCATGGAAAGGACATGCAAAACTCTGCAGGCAGCAACCTGAGCTCAGGATCAAACCTCTGTATTTGCCCCCTTCAGTATTGCTTTATGTATAATTTATCTAATATTTATTAATGATGTGAAAATGCTAAACATCCCTCACATGCAAAACAATGAGCATGCCCTTTAGAATGTCTGTTTCCCCCTTGTTTCCACATAGACCCACACTCAGACACTCTCCTGTTGCTCACTGTCAGCTATCCCCAGGAAAATATTACTTTCAAAATCAGATTTAAACAGTATAGTGTAACTTTAGCCATATTCATTTATAAAACCTATATTAGTGTAAATTAAGTAGAGCAGCTTGGTCTTAGTACTGTTGCAGATTTTACATAGCTTTGTGGGTTCCCCACAAGAGAGATGGGATTCCATATTTGATATCTGATGGCCTTTCAGCTTCAGCATGCAACCTGAATCTGCCTTTAGTTTAGTCAGTCTCTGAATGCCAGTGTTGTCCCTTTTTGGCATATTAGCAAATGAGTGATTTTCCAAGTGAAGGTCAATATATGCAGCAGAGTGGTAGGAGTTAAAGGTCAGAGACATTGAATCAGTGCTACATGCTGTCTGAGTCATATAAATAACCTCTAATGTTTGTTTGTTTTATCTTTTTTTTCCCTGAAACTCACAAGCTTCAAGCCATATTTAAGACAGTCTGAGTGTTCATTCTGGTTTGGGGTCAGGAAAGGGGTGCTTTTGTGCAGAGAACAAGATTTTAAACATTTTGGACAGGAAGCAGTTCTTTGTTGGTTGCTCCGCTTCTTAAGGAGCTGGAGCACAGTGGCATAGTCTTGAAGGATGGCCGTATTTTAAGAGGTGGGTAGTGTGCCATAACTGGAGATAATTTAGGATTTCACAATATTGGTGGCTTTGTGGAAAATTTTAATAGAAGTACATATTTTTGTCACTTTTGTGATAGTGCCAGAGAACTTTTTGTGTCAAATCTGTTGTCAAGGCAATCTACAGGACAAACTAATGAACGACAAAGACGTTGCAGCAGGGATCAGGAAAACTGTTTTACTTATGCAGTGTTAAACAGATGCATCAGGTAATTTAAGTATCTTGGTACTGATGCTAACGACATACCTCTTGAAATCAGCCAAGGCAGTGAGAAGTTTTCTGGACATGCTGTACAAAACTGGTATCTTTTGAGAGTACTACCTCTTTTAGTTGGGGACAGAATAGAAAGTCCAGGAGACTGATTGTGCAGTATTGACACTGATATTACTTCTGCGACAAATTGTAGTTACATATGTGCATTTGTAATTACTTCAGGTCAGGTGGCCTATTTAGACATTCTTATTGATGAATACATTGATTTCAGAGATCACACCTTTCCAGGGCACCCGCTGAAGCCAAAGCACCACTAGCTGTGTCACTACCCTGCTCGCATCGTTAAGTTAAGGCCCCTCATACACTTGAAGACATTACGATTTGAAAGCAGACATACATATTTCAAACAGTACGCTCAAAAATCGCACAGTTTTAAAAACCTACTGAAAAGGAGCAGGTCCAGCACTGGAGTCCTCAATATTTGGCCTGGCAGCTTTAAGGTCCCATGGAGTAAGTTGCCATATGGAGTAAAAATGGCTATAGCCATACGGCAGCATCCTGCTCACTGAACTAAATTCTCATGAAGGTCCAGCAGGGGTGGAGAGAGATCACCTCACAAAGCTCATGGAGATAACATACTACATGCAGCATTAGGCCATCAGTGGAAGTCCAGCACCATCGATAGTGGAGATGAGAAATACCTGGCCATAGCTTTTCACTCGGAAGGAACTTTACAATCATTTTAAGCTATTTACTGACAAAAATGGATTGTGCAATTAAGGACAGAGGAAAGATGATATTGTAAAAGGCAAAAGCCATCACACGAGGTTAGGCACATCCTTTCAAGGTTTGATGCCATTGAGTGTACCATCCTAGGACCATGTGTTGTCTTCATGCTAATGGCACACTTTAAAGAGAAATCAGAAGCACTGATTGTACAAGTTGATGTAAGTGTTCATTTTATTTGATTACATTAAAAAAAAAAAGTGAAACGTAAAACACTAGTTAGTTTTTGTTTTTTGTTTCAGAACATTGTGAACTTTGTCAGTAATGTTCAACTTTTTTTGTGTTTCAGCCCACAGCCACACCTACAGATGTGGAGAGACTGATTTCTTTACCAGTCTGCCCAAGACTGATCATTCAAAGTAGTGTAATAATTTCGATCACAAACTAGTCGAGACTGAGCATCTTTATCATCGCACATTATTATCACTGTTGTGACCACTATCGTTGTTTTGTGAGATTTTTTTTCCCATATGGACCCGGCAAATGCATGCATTTGTGCCATTTACGCTTGTAACAAGCTTCTAACAGCCTCAGGATGGTTATGAGTTATGTGCGGCAGGCCTGGCAGCTTTATTTACCACATTTCTTGTGTGATTTTACAGATGTTTGTGGGCATCAATCCGATGGCTCAAAGACGTCCACTGAGAAAGCTGTCAGCATAAAAAGTGGAAAGGTGGTAGAGAAGAAGAAATACTCCATGAATGCCAGCATTTGCACTCTTCCTCAAAGTTAATGGACTTTGATTGGCTGTCGGTTTAAGTCTTCTGGGTTGTGTCTACAATATAATAACTTATAGACAATGACACATCTGTAATAGTTTTACAGTACTTTATTGGCAACTGGAGCTTCCAGGTAAATACTGTGATTAATAAAATTACAGCTAGTTCTTGTTGCTGTAAAACATAATACCAGCATTAAAATGTATGTATGCCTAATACATAATTATTATAAAACATAACATAATTATTGTAAAAGCAGTAATACTATTTATTTTATGTACAGTAAATTACTGTGCATCTTATACAGCAGTACACTGTATTTTTACATACAGTAAATTATTGTAATTTCCCAATCCTTTACTGGCAACTTTTCTGCCAGTAATTTACTGTAAAAGTGCATCAAATTTTCTACAGTATAGCTATCATCGGTATTCACCTGATTTTGCTCCACGCTGGGAATGAAATTCACAAGGTGAAAATGTCTGACCACTGCTTTGGTGTTGTGAGCTTCCTTCCAAAGTACACATGGACCCTAACCCAGGGAGAATGAATTTTGCTGGATTTTTGACTTGTTTTTTCATGTGCGTCTAATCAATCTCTCTCTCTCTCTCTCTCTCACACACACACACACACACACACACACACACACACACACACACAGACACTAAGTGCTATCACATCTGGTGCAACTCATATCTTTTGAGAGCAAAAACAAATGAAAACACGATTGTCTTTCACACTCAAGACCACTTGAGAGTTTTTCTGTTTTTATTTCTGTCTTTGCTCTGTGAAAGCTATGTTCAAACTAAAAAGGACAATAATGACTCCCCCAGGGCCCCCAGTTTGATCCTGAGCTTGGGTTACAGTATGTGCAGAGTTTTGCATGTTCTCCCCACGCCCATCTGGGTTTCCTCTGGATTTTCCACTTTTCTTCCTACTTCAAACATTATAATTACATGCATTTATTTGACAATGGTAAACACAATGGTTGAAATAAAAGGCTAGTACTCAGGAGGGCTACGAAAAATGGTCACAAAGCAGTCAGTCATGCAGTCAATAATACAGTCTTGTTAAGTTGAAGAAGATTGCAATTTACAATAATAAGTCATTCACTGATTCATCCATTCACCTTCAGTAGCTGCTTTATCCTTGTCAGGGTTGCGGTGGATCCTGAGCCTATCCCAGAAATGGGGATGCACCCTGGATAGGTGTCCATTGTAGGGCATCACTCAAACACTCACAGATTTACAAGCTCAGTTTAGAGTAGCCAATGCACCTCCTGCCATGTCTCTGGAAGGTGGGAGGAAACCAGTGTACCCAGAAGAAACCCAGAGAAAACATGCAAAATACCATATACGTAGATTACAGATACTTCTCTATAATATGTCCTACTCAATATTTTCACACTAGACCAGTAGGTTCTGCCTATGCCACTGTACAGCTCGCTCATTCTCACGTTTCACAGCGTCTGTCAGACCAGCATCTAAAATAATTCAGAAATGTGTCGGGTGTTGGTCTTTAGAGTGGTTCAGTGATTAACTCCAAGTCTCAAAATCACCCAGTGTAGAGACCTACAAATACATTAAATAAAGAAAATCTGACAAGACAAGAGAGATGGGAGACTAAGGACACATATCTCTTAGAAGAGATAAGCCTGTGTGAGGTCTCCTTCAATCTCTTTCTTCATGATCTACTGTATATTTCCAATTTAAAATATATATATATATATATATATATATATATATATATATATATATATTTAAAAACCTTTAATCAATATCCATATAATAAATGTTATCACCTAATAGCACATTCAACAGTTCAACAGCTTCTGTTAGTCCTGCTTTTTCCTAGAAACAGAGTCAGTTATAGGTGATAATTGATAGAATGAATAATAATACATGAAAAAATGAATGGCTTTAGTTTATGGCACTTCAAAGGCTGACGAAAATGCTGATATTGCCCAGACAGAATTTGAGTTTGGTGCTGTGAGACATGAACACTACCGGATACATCGCTGTGGTGCCCTAATTATAATAGTATAATTACATTTAATAATAATAGTGACACTCACACATTTATTATTATTATTATTATTATTATTATACATTAATGTTCAAACGATTTCAGTATAGTTGACTCATAATGGTAATGGTTACTGCTGGTGGTATCTTATTTTGCAGAAGAGTAGGAAACTTGTTTTGCTTGCTTGGTTTGTTCTTTTGTGTGTGCTTTTACAGGCAGAGTTGCTGCATGTACAAACACAAGGAGATTATGTCTCTGCCTGCTGCGGAGAAAAGAGAAAGGTACATAGTGTGAGTAATTTGCTGCTCACTCTCTCGGTTATCTTGGTGCAGAGAAATTATGGGGTGTCTGGTGTTATTTTGCTACCAAAAATCAAGAGCTCAGCTGTACAGCGAGCGAGTAAAGTCCCGTTGCTTTTACACAATTTCCTTTTCTTGTATGCAAAAAAAATATACTCATTGTGCAAGCTTTGATTTGTCCACACGTAAAAAGTGTATACATGCTTTCGATTTGACCTACAGTCATCCCCAGAATTATTGACACCCTTCATGAATATGAACAACCTTACCTTTTCGAACAAAAATCTTTCTCATAGGAGATGTCTGTAGATAATAGTACTTTCCCTCAAAAAATGTATATGGCAAATACAGACAGGTGACAAATTATAGAAACAAGAACAACAACAACATAATGTGTCTTAATAAGGTGTTGGGCAACCATGATCCTAACTTTTGACTTTTATTGATAATTGTGCTCTGTGGATGGGACTATCATCATCCTGGAAGAGACCACTCCCATCAGGATAGAAATGTTTCATCATAGAATAAGGGTAATCACTCAGAATAAGTTTGTATTGATTTGCATTTGACCCTTCCCTCTAAATGTTTTTTCCCCTTTTATTTTAAGTTAAAAAATGATATCAAAAACACCATTAACTCTATTTTTGCCCGTAACTACATTCTCTTTCCCTGTGGTATAAATTATCATTAAAAAGCTTTCAATGCAAAAGAGACTGTGACACTTACACTGGGTCGTGAATGAGGAAGTGGGAGGCAGGCTTGGAATAACTTAAAAATGGCTTTATTTGAAACTTTACTTTTGCTTTTCAGCATTTTAAATCTCAGACACAGACAGACAGGCAGACACACACACACGCAAACACACGGCTCTGTGTTGATTGGCTCTCTCTCCTTTTTATCCTCACCTCCGTTCACTGCAACACAGAACATTCATTAGTAGAATTCCTCGCAGGTGTGCATTCCTTACCACTCACCTTCTCCGGCTCCACTCTCCATTCAAAACCAGTGCGCCAGCACGCCCCTGCTGCCACAGACGCATACAGTTGAGACCAAAAGTTTATATGCACCTAGGCTAAAGACAATCAAACTCAATTTTTCACAAGAAATTGCTCCTACGGAGGAATCAGACTTGTGGAGGTCCACAACACTTTTTGTGAGGTCTTGGATGGTATCAAGGGCAAAAAGGCACAGCTCTAAAAGTAGGCCCTTTTACAGCCATTAGTGCACTCCCAATTAACTCCTAATATGACAATTGCTGTAATCTTTCAGACTTTTGTCTGTTTAAAGAGACAGTCAAATTGGTCTATGTAGACTTCTGACCCACTAGAATTCTGATATCGTCAATTAAAGCTAAAATAAGTCTGGGTCTGATCAATTATTTTTAAATGACCTCTGATGTGAACAAAGTAGATACCCTAACTGTACTGGCCAAAAGAAATGTATGGTAACCAGATGTGAAAAACTGGAATTGAATATCTTTAGCCTTGGTGTACAGTATGTAAACTTTTGGAATCAACTGTGCTGTTAACCTACAAAAATAGGTAAGTAGTTAAAATATCATTAAGCAGAGTCTAGGTCATTATAAAAAAAAGTTGCAAAAGACTGGAACAGTAGAAAATCTGCCATAAATTGATCGTGGATGCATACTGCTCTCAAAAATAAGGAGACTCTAAGTACCTCCATACACTGGAAAATAAAAAGTTCATTGAAATTACTTGATTCAAATGTGTACATCAGTTCCAGACAAATGAAAAGTTTTACTTCAACATAAATTTACCTGTTAACTTATTAACTTGTCAGTTCCATGTGAACCATGTGTTCTGAACGTCTACTGGTGCACCATTGAGTCCATAATCACATACTGCATAACAGTGTGGTACTCGTGCTACACCTCAGAGAACAGGAAGGCACACCAGTGCATCATTAAAAAGCACAAATAATCAGCGGATCACAGCTTCCAACACTGGAAGAAATCTACAGAACTCGCTGCACTCTCAGAGCTACTAACATTTCCAAAGACCCTACCCACCCCGGCAACACCCCCCTACCTTACAGAACCCTGTATGCGTGTACAACCACACTGAGGAACAGCTTATTTCCCAGCACTGTTACACTGCTTAACATTGGCTCTCAGCAGTCGCTCCCCTCACCATATTGGCACCTCACGTTACTCTGTACTATGCCACTGTGGACATCAGCTCATATCACACACATTATGGACATACACTATATGACTGATGTCTGGCAAGAAGGCCTGGGTGCAGTCAGTGTTCCAACTCTTTCCAAAGGTGTTCAGTGGGGGTGAGGTCAGGGCTCTGTGCAGGACACTTGAGTTCTTCTACTCCAACCTTGATAAACCATGTCTTCATATAACTTGCATTGTGCACAGGAACATTGTCATCCAGGAACATGTTTGGACCCCTTTGTTCTAGTGAAGGGAAATTGTAATACTACAGCATACAAACACATCCTATACAATTGTGTGCTTCCAACTTTGTGGCAACAGTTTGGGGAAGACCCACATATGGGTGGGGTGTGATGATCAGGTGTCTACAAACTTTTGGCTGTATAGTGTACGTGCAATGCACTGTTTTCTTACTAAGTGAAATTCATTCTACTATATTCTAAGTGCAATAACTGAAGTATCATTCTGTGCAATACTTTGTACTATACCTACATTTACACTTGTGTACATACTGTACTGTACAAATATTTATTTTTTTCATCCTTCCACATATCTGCTGTGAATTACTAACCACTTAATCATATAGACTGAGGTAGTAGCAACTCTGGTTCTATTTTTAGCAGGCACTTTTTGTACTTTTGTAATTAAAATAAAATGATATCAATAAATGATATTATATTGTACTTGTACAGTGACTATAAAGGTAATGTATCTCATCTGATCTGATCTCATCTGTAAATCACACAACATTTTCTCTGTCCAATGTCATATTCCCTTTTTCACTGTACCCATTGTGGCCTTACAATGGGTACAGTGAAAAAGGGAATATGACACTGGACAGAGAAAATGCACCTCCGAGACACAGTCGACGCTGTTCACACCTGCTCTAACAATTGGCTCACCCAAGATGTGAACAGCGTCGACTGTGTCTCGGAGGTGCATTGTGATCCGATCAATCAAACCACCTTTGACGCCAATGACCGCATAACATTTGTAGTGTGAGCACAAAAGCATCCTGATGCATCCTGAGCTGCAACGAAAGATCGTCTAATTGACTGAGTCATCAAAGGTCTGAACACGTCATAGTGTGTAGCGGTAAATCATTAAAGCTATAGGGCCGTTTTATAGCTAGTGGTTCAGGAGTTCTGTGAAGATTGATTGTGTCACTTGGCTAAGAATCTTTAAGTAAAATGGTGGCTCTAAACATACATCCCACTATCTAGTGTCACCTAGAAGAGAATGTGTTCCCTTTTGTTGGCTACTCAGGGATTTGTTCTTTGCCACTGTCACCTCTGGCTTGCTCATTAGGGATAGAAATCTACATTCAGATTTCTGTAAAGCTGCTTCAGGACAATATCTATGGTCAAAAGCATTACACAAATAAAGTTGCATTGAATCAGAATGAAATCAACCCAGAAATGGTTGCAGGATCATCAGATCATGTTCTGCACATGTCTGGGTTTAAACACTATTTGAAAACATGTAGTGTAATTGAATAGAGCAATGAGAGAAAACCAACGAAAATAAACGAGCTTGAATTTTTCTACATGGAGGAGGGGACCAACATACATTTAAATGTTTAAAAAAAATGTGTGCTAAAATGAAAACTTTATAGCAACCCCAAATACAAATATCAAAACTGTAGCTCCTGTGCAAAAGTGCTCTTCTATTGCTTGAAGTGAGAACTGAATGAACCTGCTCTAGACCTCTGACAGTAGAACTATAAATAACACTGTAGGTTTGTGCTGGCTCAAACTGACATTAAGTACGAGTGCTTATACTAATGACACTATTGATGAGTATTCCCAGTATAAATGAAAGGTAACAATATGTTTCATTTAGGTCAGAGAGAGAGAGAGAGAGAGAGAGAGAGAGAGAGAGAGAGAGAGAGAGAGAGAGAGCAAAAGAGTGTCATCTTCTGACACAATACATTTCTTATGTTCTGGACTTATCAGACAGCTATTATCTTTACAGTTGCTAATGACAAGAGATGTCGAGCACTTTCAACGTGAGCTTGTGCAAGACTTTTCATACACTGCCATTACCCATGTCTTATACGTATGTATCCATTAGTCATGTCTGTAATTTTCTTTTTTTTGCCATCATCTGAGTGTTTTTCCAATTTGCAGAAATTCTCACACTGAGATTGGTCAATAGTGGACAATAGTGTTTGTATGTGTGATGTTCCATCTTAGTGACAAGAACGTAGGGATTTTTATGGAGTTTATTCTCTGTAGAGAAGTCTGACAGAACACATATGTTGTCTACACAGAAGTCACCCTTTGGTTTATTCAGACGTACACTATTATTACAACATTTGTTATTTGCAGACATTTGAAGCACGCTTGAGATGGGCTTGTGCAAGGTTTTATGAGCTTCACTTTGATCATGACTGAATAGCTCCTGGCATTACTGAATAGCACAGTTAGCCATATTAACTATAAGAATGCCTCTGGCTTTTAGATGCACCTGAAAGAGCGATTGACTGTCCTATTACATCTGACAGCTGGACAATGCTGTTTGTGCTTGTGGAGGTGTAGTCCAATGCATTCCTCACACAGCAGTCACATCCATCACACTGCAGGCTCCATGTAGGGAAGAATTCTGCCGAGGACCTTGTGATAAAGGTCAGACGCACAGGCTTTGTTGTGTTGTTAGTATGCATGACTATTTCAGGCAGGCTGGGCTTCAAAATAGATATAATAGGACATTTCATAACACTTTTAGTATTTTATCTTGATAGTAATGTATCAGGATAACAAGTAGAACTTAAAAAAATCACCATGATTGCAATTTAATATATTAACTTTTTTATTGACCTATACTATTCAAATGTTTTCACACATTTCACAAAAAAATAAATCCATCAGTATTTGGATATTGCACAATTTCTGTAGTTCTAAAACCACTTTGCACTGGAAGTGAATGCCTGAAGTGAAAGTGCTAAATGTCAACTTTAATTCAAGAGCGTTTACATATACACTGAAAGAACAATATAATAATCAATGCCCTTTTGTACTCCATAAGTAATTTAACACTTTGCTGCTCAGTTGTTTAGGCTAAGCAACAGTCTAGAGTTGACTATATATGCAATGAAACTAAAAGGAAATTAAAGTCTTGTTATTTGATAATAAATTTCAGATTAGATCAGGGATGTGGGAAGGCATTTTACATGGGGGATGCTGGAATTTAAAGCAGCGTATGTGACATATGCTATCTATATATTATTATTATTTTAGCAGTTGCATTTAAGGGAATCTTGAAAGCCAGGGGTGCTGAAGGTACTTGCTGTGTTCATGGTTTAGACACTTGTAAAAAGTTTATTCACTATGGCATCCGAATGTCATGTCAATACTCAGGGAAAGTTAACCATATTCAAAGTAGCCTTATGTACATACTTAAGTGGATTTTCTGGGCATCCCATTCAGATTACACAAATAATCATCTGCATGTAGTTTATGCCTTCAAGGTTGCTTGAAGGTAGATTTTTCTTGAGTAGAGATGTCCAGGCTGGGGATTTTCGATAGATTCTAAACCACCACCTTTCAACACAAATGAAAAATAGTTCAAGATAATCATGTCTTGTGACACCCAGTCCTGGAAGCGGAATGGATTCCTGGACTGCACCTGGATTTGCAATCAGCTTTCACACTTGACTAAGTGTACTGAACTCTCAGTACAAACAGACTCCTGTCTGAAAAAAATGCAAGTATGAAAATGCAGTTAGTCTCCTAACCTGTGTCTATTGAGATACATTTCCTAAAGTCTTTGACGGACACTTCATGTACATAAAGGATTCTGATATATGGTCTATGCCAACTTCACGTTTATTCACATATATTTTTAAGTCACGTATCAATTTACCAGCCTAATTAAATGATATCACAATTAAACATGTGTCTTAAAATTTATATTTAGCTGTAATTTTGATTAGTTAGTTTCTAACAGGATGGTTATACAATGGTACTATGTTATTATGTTACTATTATGTTACTACAATGGTACTATGTTATGTTAATATGTAGTGAGTACATTTGTACAGTACACAAATTTGTACAGTTATACCTGCATAAGGTTACAAATGGGCATATCTACAACAAACACCTGGGATGCTAATAATAAACCGGGAGTCTAACCTGCCAGGTAGAATCCAAAAACTACTGTAGATCAGCCTCAATCAACTGGCTTACACTACTGATAGGCTCTAAACTAGCTGTGACAGCTACCCTCAGTTGTGGCCTGAGTGGGATTGGATAGTGATGTGCAACCTGCGACACTGAATGAATGTTTTGACACAACGCTGGGTCACAATGGAATTCTCCATTCCACAGCGCAAGGATTTTATTTGAAGTTTATTTATCATTAAAGGATAACTTGAACGACTGTGGCAGGAATTCCTTTGGGAGTGGGTGGGAGTGGGTTTTGAAAACCAGGCTTGTGCACACCTCTACACTTCATAGAAAGTGATAATGTTCCAATAAAGTGAAAGAAAAAAGTCTTTTCCCAGTTTAGTCTTAAACAATGTGCAGCTGACTGTAAAATTGGTTTCATCTAGTCTGAAATATTTTCAGATGAACATTTAGTCTGCTTTGTTTGCCATTTGCCTCACTGATTTGTCCGCTGCTCTCTCTAGTTGACTAGTGAATGTACTGTATCTGGATCCACTACCTAGAACCTAAAAGGTACAACAGGTGAATTTAGGTTATTAATTCATGCTCAATAGTTTGCAACAAGGTCTTAAAACATGTTAATTGTTCATTATCACAACTAATAATGCAATTATTAGTCATTTTTACCCAACACAGATCTTCATGAATAAATAATAATACATAGTGAATAAACCTTTTACAAGTGTCTAATATGAGCTTTATTAAAGAAAATACATGACCTTAAACAACCCCCTAATATAAACTTTTACAATTTGGAACAACATTTGAAGGAAAGCTGAGGTTCTGCACTTTAACATCTTAGGTAGGTTCTTGGAAGTGCTTTTACAGTTTCCTATATTCCCCTGTAAGTGTCTGGTGCACACTTTAAAGCACTAAGTAATTATTTTGGGTAATGCAAATACCAAGACAATTTTACTACATTTCACTGGAATTTTCAGACAGGTCCTAGATATTAACCAAACAAGCACGCAGCATAAATACCAAGAAATATAGTTTTCTGAAGGACATGTTACAGACCCAGTAAAACAGTAAGAATGATCACTTTCTTTAACAGTTCAGGTTCAGTTGCATTTCCTGGTAACAGAGAGGTACAGCTGGGTCTATAAGTATTTAGACAGTGACACGATTTTCTTAATTTTGCCTCTGTACACCACCACAATGGATTTGACATGAAGCAATCAACATGTGGTGATGAAGTGTAGACTTTCAGCTTTAATTCAAGGGGTTTAACAAAAGTATTGCATTAACTGTGTAGGAATTACAGCCATTTTTTCACAGACTCAAAATTAATTGGACAAACTAACATAATTATAATTATAAAGATTATTTTTAATACTTGGATCCAAATCCTTTGCGGTCATTCAAACCTCTTGAATTAAAGCTGAAAGTCTACACTTCAATCATATCTTGATTGCTTCATTTCAAATCCATTGTGGTGGCGCACAGAGGCAAAAACAACAACTGAACTGCCAGAACAGGTTCATTGTGCCTTGGCATGGATTCTACAAGTATTTGTACTGTACTGTACTGTACTGGGGATGTAACACTTTTAAAAACATATTTACGTTCCTGTTTAAAAATGTTATATTACCGTTAATAATTCTATTCTCTGCCTTGCTAATTAGCTAATTATGTTATGTTATGTTACACTCCTCCCCATTATCTAGAACTTGTCAGGTATTTCAGCCAAATTTAATGTATCTGTTCTGGTACATACCATCTTTAACACCAAAATAATTAACCAGATCTACACACTTATCTGCCTACAACTTAGAGCACTGTAAAAGAAAACATTACCGTTTCTTTTCTGTTACGTTGTAAACAGAACAACAAAAAGGGTGTCACTTTCTAATGTCTTATGCACTACACTGACAGCAGCATAATTACCTATACACCATATAGAGCACTAATCTTACATGACATAAAATACACTACACAAATCACAGGTGAAATACGCACACAGCACAGACGAAAAGCTTTTTGGACAGAGAATAAATAATAAAAATCTAGTAAGACTTTTCTCTATTGCACTGACTTGCTATCACCATCCATGTAGGTAATTGTTAGTTGCATAAACAGAAACGCATACTATTTGCCTTCCAGAACATAATTATTAGAATACAGTTTAGATAATGTTAAATCATTTCCTGCATAAGGATGGAAATTGCAATCAATTAATAAGATTAGTTTTATCTGCCTGATCTAATGGATCTGATCTCCAGAATGAAATTTAATTAGCACAAGAGAAAGCACTAATGATTTCACTCTGCAGTGGCAGCTACTGTGTGCAGTGTAGTAGAACAACTGAACATTATCTAAAAGGCCTTAAATGTATTTAAAGTCAAGCGGTTTAGTACAGTGGATATAAAAAGTCTACACACCGCTGTTAAAATGGGAGGTTTTCATGACTCATATGGTATATCAGAAGCACAACGAGCCACATAGTCAGCTGTCATGATGATATGTAATGCAGGTCAGTCCAGAAAATGAAAACAGAAACTCTATATTCTGTGTTCATCTATTTGTTCAGAAACTAAAGTAGTCTTTATGACACCAGTTGAATAATAATCCTTTATTAACATTTATGTAGGCTTGGGCTTTTGTCATTAAGGAGTTAAGCAAGTGTCACATAGCCCTATGAACATTATCCTTAAATAAGGTTTAAGCAAAAAGACTGATGGATCTGCTTGTTTGTTTTGCTAATGAATTGCACATAAGAAACTTCACAACATTCACTTTAAAACAGTGTCTAGTAATTTACCACACGCTGTTAAGCAACAGGCGATTGCCCTGTATTTATCTTAGTTTGAAAAAAACAAACAAAAAAAAGAACATGTGGGTCAGTGGAGATTGATAAAGGAAATGCAATTCTCACAGCACAAATGTGGCTAGCCAAGGATGTCATTTAAAAGTTTGGTTTTAAACCAGTGCATCTTGCTCATGTCCCATTGAAGCAACTCATTTTAATAAACATTATTATTCTTTGTTCACATTCAATACAGAGACAGACAGAAACACACATACTTTCAGTACAAAGACAAACACACACACACACACACACACACACACACACACACACACACACACACACACACAAATTTATGGACCATGCTCTCACATTCTGCTGATACTTTTCCTTTGTTTTATTTCCCCTAATCCAGCAGTCTGCCAATACTTGAACAAACAAGAAACAATCTTTATGGGGAACAATATTAGCCTTTTCACAGTGTCAGTTTCTGTCTCTTGCCCTGTACCTCAACCATATCACACCTCTCAACTTGCCTCATTCATTGTACACTCTTCTTCTAACATAAAACATGCCCTAGACAGGCTGCGTGTCCATTTTAATGATAGCCTCTGAAACCCTCCTTTGCCACATATCTCTTTTGTCCATTAATGGAATAATTCCATTAATTCCAATAAATCCATATTTTAGGTTAATAGATTTATAAATAGGCTGCAACAGAGTCTTAATGATGTGTTACTCTGCTCTCTGCAGCATCCCCTGTGCACAGCACAGATTTAATAAAGAAGGATATTAAGTCAAAATATGATGTCCACAATAAACTACCTTTCACGTACACCAGGGATTTTTAGTGACCAGTAGCATTTGCTGAATTGCTGAGGAATATCTTTAATATCCTTCGTTCTCTTTTTTTCTCTCTGTCACAAAGCAGCAGTGCATTGAGCCACGCAGAACTGCCTGGAATTGAGTCAGCTGAAACGTGGATGCAGTAAATTCATTAGAACTGTAGGATTTTCCTTTGGTGGACATTTCTCTGCTTTCAGTTTTAACTGCAGTGCTGCATTTTTAACCATGTTTTTTAAAAAAATGTATTTAGTCTGCTTTAAATGTGCTTTGCTAATGCAGGGGCATTCCTAATGGGCCATTTTTAATGTTTGCACAGTGAAGTGTGACAATAACTCTACACAGGGGCAATGCAAATTTCTCAATTTTAAAAAAAATTAAATCTCGTTTTCAACTTCTACATAGATCTTCCACAAATCTTCTGGAAGAAATGATAGTGGAAAAAATAAGTATACGCATAAGTATATATTTTAGTTGTACAGTAAGCTTTTGTGTCTTGGAATTAAGATATACTGAACAGGATGCCCATTCAAATTGTACAAATGTTTTACAGTTATACAGTGTACAGTATTTACATTTTTTGCACAATGTTTTTTAAACTGAAACATCAATACTTGTCAAGTTATCTTATCACATTGGTACGTTTAGTTCTGCACGACTGCTGCTAGCCAACAGTCTTGGCTCTTTCTTCTAGCCACTGAGACTCTCATATTGAGAACTGAAACTGTAAGAAGTAATAACAGTACCTCTGCTAGGATTACACTCGCTTTGTGATGGGCTGTTGCCGTTGATCAGTAGACAGTCTCTTTAACGACATTGGTAGAGAAAGTGTGGCTACTGCAGATGCTGATAGAGTGCCTGGTGAGCACGCGTGTTTGCTTCTTACGTCGGCATGGCAGGAAGAAATTGTGCAGCGTGGAGAAGAAGATCTGGCGGTAGTTGGTCGAGACGAGGTTGTAAAGGACAGGGTTGATTGCTGAGCTCACATAGAACAGCACGTTGGTGACCATGTAGAAATAGTGGTAGAAGTCATAGAGAGTGCTAAGACACAGAGAATGAGACAGACAGACAGTTAATCTTATTAATATACATATAAATGTGTTTGTGCCATTGCTGTAAAAATCTAATGCTAAAGTTCTTTTCAGTGGTAAACCTAAAACATCTGTCAAGGTTGTCCAAGAACACCATTTATAACAATTTAGAACACCACTTATTTAAGTTTTATTTTTCATCTCCAGTGAAAAGCAGTGCAATAAAACCCTGGATATAAAGAAAAGACTGCATACAGTTTTTTTTTCTGTTTTCACAATTTATCATAAAAAAAAATCAGTTATAAAAAAACTGTATTCTCTCAAATTCGACCAGTTAAATTCAGTTTGCAAAAAATGCAAGTTAAGCATCTGGGCTATTCAGGGATAGGCTAAGGCAACTGAGCCTTGGATTTGTGAACTTCCATTTTTTTCTGAAGTGAATTTTTGCTAAATGAATTTTACTGGCTGAATATCTTGAAATTCAATTTTAAGATCCGAATCTGAATTTATGAACACTGATATAACCTAATTGAAAATAGAGGCTTGATTTTTTAAAAAAAAATGCGCTATTAAAAAAAAAATAAAATGTGTGATTTTCAAAGTACTATATTTCACTACCATGAATTCAACAGTCTTGAATTTAGAATTTAGTGGCTTTTAACATTTAAATTCTTTCAAATCAAGTCCCTTTTTTGCTTCCACACCTATCCAAACCATATCAATGTTATAGCAGCATTTTACAGTATTTCATTATTTTACTCTACTATTTTTACTCTACTATTTCACTTTACTACTACTACATTTCTCTTACTTCTTGTATGTCTCTTGCCTACTGTAGTGATTGCATTCATCAGCAGACTATAGAAGACTTTTATTCTACCAAAGTGGTTGTTTGCCTCTACATGAGGAACAGACAGTAGTCCAGGACAATGGAAGAGGTTGGATAATAGATGGTGAGCCACTTGGACTCAACTTTTCATTATCTTTCATTTTAAACACACTAGACAAAGTTTTAATATGTTTAACTGAACGTTTCCCTCAGTCTGAAGAGAAAACTTTAAATTTTTTTATTTCATTAAGTGCCAATACCTTGGATGTCATTCTACGAGTTACAAGAAGAAAAAAAAACAATTGCTTGTTTGTATTCTGATGTAAATGCAGCTTAATTGGAAGATGAAATATGTTTGTGAAAGTCAGCTAGGCTTTTTTTTTTCCCAGTGTCCTACACAATACCCTGTGACAGCACTTAGGCAAAGAAATAACCTTCAGAAAATGAACAGAAACCATTTTTCAATAGCTGTGCATGCTACCACAAATATAGACAAAGATATATCTCTAGCCTTAATTTCCAAATGGCTGAGCTTGCATTCAGACAGTAACCTGTCCCTTCTCTCTAGTGTCTTGTATATCACAGCAGAGTTCTGCCAAATGATCTTCCAAATTATATCTCTGCTACTTTGAGTTGGACGAATGAAACATTCAGACTCCAATCCTAAAGATACTCTTATGCTAAAGAGAGACTGGTTTCAAAAAGCCAAACGAGATTAAAAGATCAATGGCACTCCGACATATCTTATCTGACCTTCTATACTGAGCATTAAAACCTTGTACTTTAAAGAACTCCTGAACCATATTAAATATATTTTAAGGCATTAGAGATTGATAGCTCCTCTTAAATCAAACTCTTGAAACATGTCTACATCCGTCATCAGAACTAGCTCACTCAGCCTAATAACACAGAGGATAATAAAAACTGCTCACTTTAAATGTCTAAACAAATCAACGTACATGTTGGCATTGTAATTTTCCTTGGATCCACCAAATGAGCCACATTAGTGTGCGGGGTGTGGGTGTGTGTGATGTGATGTATAGAGTGCTCTCATGCCCAGGCTGTCTTCAATGGAACACTCCAGTAATGAATGGGCAGAAACCCTAAAGAGCATGCAAGAATTATATTCCAGCTCCTAAATACTGTTAGGAAAACTGCCAAGCACCTGTTATCTACCATTCAATTCATTCACGGCCCACACTGCCTGTCACAGAAATGCCAGAAAGCAGATGATTCACAGCTCAGAGGCTGTCATCTGCTGGAGAGATAGATGAGCTTCCTAAACCCGTGTATGTAGAGGCCTGTAATGAACTCATGAGGTATACTACGCTAGTTGAATATAGCTTAGTGCATGTTTGATGTTGAAAGCAAAACACTACCTATGTGTGACTATGAAAGTAAATAACCCCCTGCTGTAGAACAGATATTCTGGTTGGGCCCTGCTGATTCCATTTGCTTTGAAGATGCCTCAGGGCACTCTTTGGATTCACCCCAAGTCATAAAGAATCCATTCCTTCCTAGACTGTTACAAACAACCCCCCAGGCCTTAAGAAGGGCTTTAAAAATAAACATGCTCATACCTCCTCTATATATTTGATCGTGTAGTTATGGTTTTCACTGCTGATTCAGTCAGCAGGTAATAACTCGGCAGTCATTCAAGATGTTTATGATGTAGATTTTCAAACAAGATGTCCAGTGGAGAGCTTTAAAATACTCACTCAGTCCAATCAGTCACGTAACAGTACATCAGTCGACGGGCATGATATGGCAGCCAGCAGACCACAAAAGCAATGACTACAGCTCCTGGAAAGAAAAACGAATGATTAAACACAATTATTCATAAGAATTTTGCTGGCACATGTGAACCACTCATTATTGATATTCTTATTGCTGACAAAATAATTACCATCAGGAATGGGAAATTGATTTTATGGCACTGCAACCATCCGCCCATCCTAGCTAGCTCAGTGGCACATTCGTCTAATGCATTTTTTTGGATGGACAATATTTTATGCAAAGCAAATACATTTGCTTCAGAGGGTTATTGGAGGCCATAATAATTATGTCCAGACTGTTATTTTAAATAATCCCCAAAAACAAAGAGAGACAGCATGCTGTTTTTCCAGTTTCTGTGAATCATCTGCTAAATAATGTAAATGTAAATCTCATGGCCTTTGTGCAATGTTTATCTTCAAGCATAAGGGTGTTTTACTAGATATGTCAGTAAATTAGGGACTGACTCACTTTTTTTTTTTTTAAATACACCTCTTTTGGTTGCGTTTGTGGCACAGAATGTGTATGCGGTTCATGTTGGGATGGTGAGTCAGGATGTTCCTCGTCTACAGTATTAATACCATTCTGGGTTTAAAAGATTTTGGGAAGCCTAGCATTAGCAACATAATGCTGCAAATTACACCCATTGTGACTAGAAGTAAATACAGCAGAAGACTCCTCTTAAGCCTTATGTACCATTCGACCTTGAGAGCCAAAGCAAGTCTACACATCATCGTATTTTTTCATCTGTGTTGATAGCTTCATTTAGATGTATAACATGTCACATATCCAGATCAATAGCTATGGCTACTGTGACAAGAACTGTTACATTGTCTACTGACACATTATTTACACTGATACTGTATGAAAAATGTACATATTAATATACATTAATGAATTATATCATACTTGCTTTTTTCCCCAAAACTTTTTTTTTGGCACATATTCATTTTTCATACAGCACTTTTTAAAATATTGTTCATATTTATAATACATAGTACATATTCATCGCCTGATCCGTACACGGATGAATAAAGCAGTCAGACTCCAATTCATTTTATTCTAAAGAGAGACTGGTTTTGAAAAAGGCATATGAGATTAAATTAAAAACAATATCACTCCATCATATCTTATCTGACCTACTATATTAGGGATTAAAACCTTGTACTTTAAAGATCATCTGAGCCATATTAAATACATTCAAATATTAAAGATTTATAGCTCATACTACTACTACTACTACTACTACTTCTAATTAAAAAAAACTCTTCTAGGTGCATCTTTTAAAACATCTCTACATCCTTAATCAGAATTTGCTCACTCAGAATAATAAAACACACAGAATAATAAAATCTGCTCACTGCAAATATCAAAATAAAGTCAAGTACGTGGTGGCATTGATCAAAATCCCATCTATCTATACCCATCAATCCCACTGCATACTGTACACAGTTTCTCGCCATTTTTATCAGACAAATAGCTCAGAACATAATGCATGCAAATAAACAACCAGAAAAGTAAGAGCGGGTTTACTAGCAGAGGGTTGTTATTTAACCTTGGATTTGCTGACTGACCAGCTAGATCAGACCAGCACTAAACAGCATAAACCAGCTTTCCCAAATGCAGTTCATGCGCATCTAAGGTGTGTGTTTTCTCATCCAGATCAAGTCAAACACGGTAATCTTTTATCCTCTTTTCTGCCTATTTTTCCAACAGATACTACATTTCCAGAAACAAAAAGAGGGCTAGCTTGTTTTAAGAGGTTTTCGAGAAGGACTGACTTGTCCTGATTTTCACCCCATGCCTATCCAGTGTCTCTGGTTGAGATATAGTAGTGTTTGGGGACAACAGACATTCAGACTCATCTACTTTCTCTGTTTGGAAAGTAATAGCTGGCTAAACTAACAAATGTACCTAAATATTTCTATTTTACGTATTAACATTTTACAACGTACATTCTTTAAAATTCACACATACAGTGCCCTCTAGACTTGTTGGCACGCTAATAAAAATGATGAGTAACACATTAATTCCACAAAATGTTCTGTGACTAATAGCCTTCTTACTTGGTCAATGACTTTTGCTGCATGGCCTCCTCTATGCAGAGTTAAGGTTATGCCATTTTTTTTTTAAATAAGGGATTTAATAAGGCTCTACAGGATGTTCAAACTTTGGAATATTTTTTTTATAAACTCTAAGGATTTTCAGGAACAGGTTTTGAGATCATGTAACACTTTAATTGCACACAGGTAGATTCCATTCAACTAATTATGTGACTTCTAATGACAGCTGATTGCACTCAGACTACTTTAGGTGTCTCATAGCAATGGAGTGAATATTAATGCGATAAAAAATTTTGTATTTGTTCAGGATTCATGCTATATAATTCCAAATAGGTCCACTTCAGTTCCAGGCTGTAACACTACAAAATGTAGAAAATCTCACCGGGGTGATTGTTTTAACTAATGGACAGAGGGAAACTCAGGGAGAAGGTCCAAATGTGGTGTCTTGAACTTTCAGCCATGAACAGCTGTAGTGTCGTAGGGATTCAAACTCACACTCTACTGTAGAGCAAGACCTCACACCAAAATAAGCCTTTTTAGACCCCATAATCATCATATATCTGTTGTACTCGTTTGCAGCCGTAATGTATTTAGTAACTGACAAACAAAATATAATCTTATTCCACCTTCCTTTGGAAGGGATTTAATATGACATAAATCTAGAGCAAAGAAACAAATGGTTTTGTTTAATTTTACCTTTGGCACTTCACAGAATGTGCTCAGTTTTAGCATCAGTAGTCATCATTTATCATGACAGAAATCTAAAGGGATTTACTGAATTGTATTTCCACGTGTGATACTGCCATCTCTCTATAGCTGCATAACACTGTTGACACACTCATTTACCCAACACTTGTGCTAACCACAAAGCTATGTAGATTTCTTTCCAAATGTCGCTATTTTGCTATGCATTTTGCAGAGTGCACTTAGAAATAAAGCTCCAACTGGGATGTAAAAATAATGACATGATTTGTACTGACCTAACTGAAAAAAGTTCATTAAGTAATTGACTTGAAAGGCATAGGTCATAGAGGTCATAGAGGTGAATTAACCCCTCCACACTCATTTCAGGAACACCCTCTAAAGCAAAACAATTCAACTACTAAGTATTAAAATATTAGTACATTCTCAGGGGATTATGCAAAATAAATATGTTCTCATTCCCCTTTAGCTCAGTAGTAGCTGTGTCTACATTGTCACTGATATCAAAATGATGAAATCAGTGTCTTCATGTTGTGTGGTTAGTGTCAATATTTGAGGAACGATTACAGTGTGGTTGAGCATTATAACCATTTAAATTGGTCTTGTCCATTTGTGTACTTCAGACTCACATTCATTCAGTATGTTATTTGGCATTAAACAGATAACCATAACATGAATAATTCATAAACCACTTACAAATTAGCTTTCGGTTAAAATAGAACAAGAATATTCAAAGTAAATGGATTGGATTGTGGTTCTTGGTAGCAACCTTATTAGAATGTGAAAGGGTATTGAGATGGCTCTCTCTCTCTCTCTCTCTCTCTCTCTCTATTTTCCTATCTTTGCCACTTTGCCTTACTTGTGTAGTCACTAATTTCTTTGTCCATCTCACTCTGAGCTATGTGACCATCTCAGCACAAAACCCTCTCTGTCCCTTCAAGTCATCTTCTTTGGTTGTTCAACTTGCTTTGGGTATGTCTTTGGTCACAGCATATAACAGTTCAAAAAAATACATTTAAAATGGGTTATTCAGTTCAAAGGTTCAAAGGACTGCTGAAACATATATTACTGAGTGTACTGAATGCAATACCCTAGTGGGATTTGAGAAGGCAGCACACTGATGCATACTATGAAGGACTTATAAACCGTTAAACTATTTCTTCCCTTAATAAATATGTATACCAAGCTTCACTATATCTTCTTCCTCAGATTTAGAGATTTCTTTTCAATACTCTAAGTAAGTGCCCACACTGGACCCAGTTCAACTCTGGGAGCAAATACTTCTCCAGAGAGCCTTTGGCTTACTCTGTCCTATCAGAGGACTCAGGCTTTTATGGTGCTTTTATATAGGCTGAATTCAATTTAGGGAAACATTCAATAAATGGAGAGGGATAAAAACGTCTCAAGAACTTTGTGACCCTGCAAAAAGGCAACTCCCTTCTATGGATTGCATGTAATTAGGAGTTGTCACTGGCTTTCAGATTTACATTGCTGTGGATCAGTGCATCTGCTAGATGGCAAAGCTGGGAAATCTGTGTGGCAGTGTGATCTATGGCCTCTGATTGTCAGGGAAGTGTTTTTGCAGGAAATTACACAGCACTTAGCCAATGGCATTCAGTGACCCCACAGAAACTATCAGGAGAATGTTGATCATTTCTGCAGATTTATAGGAAAAATGAATCAAACTTATTTTGTAGATCAAAATATTATTTATGTATAAATCCTGTGTGTTTGTGTGGCAGCCTCAAAACACCCTTCATAATGTCAATCTTCTACTATATGTAGTTTTAAAAACTACAGGTACTCCTGAAATTAAATATGTTTCTTTTTTTTGGATGCGTCACAACCACAAGTGAAGTAATAACATTACACAACTTTATAAGAACAATGTTTTCACTTCACTTAATGATTTCATTCCAATTCCATTCCAATTCCATGGAAAGAAACCCCACCTACCTTCATGTTTGTAACATAATCTACATATGGAAAACACTACTGCCAAATTCTATAAGTTTACACTGAGAAATGAATAGTCACTTTGATTATAAGCATCATCCACATTATTATTTGTCTTATCAGGAGGTAAAGATCACTTTCAACCAATTGTGGGCATCTTGGTCAGAAACAGTGCAGGAAGTGCTCTCTTCCAAGTGTGTTACGCTGCCCTGTGACTGTGATGCAGCATGGGTAGCAGTTCAAAAAGATGTGGAGGTTGGCTTCATGTATCTCAGAGGAAGCATGTGTTTGCTCTAGCTTCTCTGGTTGGTAGTTGATGTGTGATAGGGGAGAGATAGGTAGTAGAGAGTTAGCTACAACTGAGGAAGAAAATGGGGAAAAAGTAAAAAAAGGAGCATTACAGACAATTTGAAAGCTGATATCTGATTATAAACGGAATTGATTAGGCGTATGTCAGTTTCCCTATGGCATGGAACTATTCAAAAATTAAGAAAAGCACACTTGGCTAGCAAGACTTTAGACATCTTTAGGCGGACTGACTGCATTTACTGCTGCACTGGTAAAATGGCTTCTTACCCAATGTGATCTTTATAGGCAGTCAGCCAAGGCAAAGTTAGAAAGTAGCCTAAATAAAATTTGCACACAATTTCAGTAAAATCTATTTATGTTTTCTTATAGCAGAGCTCGCAAAGTACAATATTAGCAGAAAAATAAATCAATTTTAGTGATAAATAATATCCACTTTCGAGAACTTAGCTACAGTTCATTATTTGGTGGTTCTACTTCTTAGTGTCATTAACTCTAAGTTATTAATCAAATCACCTGCCATACTAAAAGCTTGTGTAAGAACAGCACAGCCTGATAACAGCACCCTGCTCTATTAATGGTGATTACAGGCTGCTGACACAGCACAGTGGAGCACACATTAAAAACTGGGCACCTACTACATCTCTAAGTGAAATCAGAAAAAAATTAACTGTTGATATGTAGCGCGAAGTCTTACATACATGCTTTCTGAGTGATAAATTGATGGCGAAAACAGAGAAGACTATATAATACTAGTACGCCTCTTAAGTCATCACAGATCACATGGTGAAAAAAATTCAAGCTGCAGCATATAATAGGCTGTGATTAATAAAGGTATTTGAAAGCTCCCTGTGGAGAATAGAAATAGCTTTGTGTGATTATTTTTGTGACAATCTTTGATTCTTCTCTCTCTCTCTCTCTCTCTCTCTCTCTCTCTCTCACACACACACACACACACTACAAAAAAGGATATTTGTTGCATGCTAGAATGCTATTCAATTTACATTAAGCTGAACCAAAAGGGTTTTTTTGCTTATCCATTGCAGATGAAGCACAGTTTGAATGCTGGATGCCTGTCTGTTTTTGTTTTTTCCTTTTTCTGGAAAGTTAAAAAAGCAGTGGTCCATACAGATAGTAAAAGGCAGGGTGCTCAGGTGGTACTTCCATAGATGAAACAGTTTTTTATAGGGTAAAAAAAAACAAAGCATTTTCTTTTGCCTTTAAACCCACTGTGATAGATGCTGGCAATCTTGGCAACATTTGCACTGAGCCCCACATTACCTGAGCAAAATCTTGGTCTATTATGATCTGCCATATCCGCTTCGATCTTGCAGGTTCTTTATTAGTGCCTATAATAATGAAAACTACAGCAGGGAGCAGAGCTTTTTCCTACATAGCCCCCAGCTATTAAACAGCCTTTCAATTAGTGTTCTCAGACACAGTTTAAATGTCTACCCACCAATACCACCCCCCGCCCCCAAAGTTATCACACAGGTTTGCTGATGGTGGAGCAGCAGGATGCCTTATGTCCCACTGTACCCACTAATGCCTGTCTTAACTTCTGAATCTTCCTTTTAGTTATGCTCATATTGCATACACCTTTTAAACCACTGTAGAATAAGATCATCTAATAATCCTAATAATCTCTCTCTCCTCTCTCTCTCTCTCTCTCTCTCTCTCTCTAGCTGTACCTGTACTCCTGTTGCCCGATGTAATGTCGGTGCCTGATCATAACACACTTCTACTGCTCTGGCTCCTCTTACCCTCTAGACCTGGCTTATTCATCCTGATACCTCAGCTTAGAGGCTGATACTTCTGCACATGTTACTCCCAACTGCTGCTGTCTTGTTTTTGTCTAGTATATTACACATATGTTGCATATAAAATATGTTACTGATTGGGAGGAGAACAGTGGTCTATGGAGGACTAGTGGTTAGACCTCGGCACTCTCAGTGCCATGGCCTTGGTTCAGTTGCTGGCTGGGGAACGTTCTCCAGCCACAGTGCCGGTCCCAAGCCCTGATAAAAGTGGGGAGTGTTGTGTCAGGAAGGGCACTTGGCATAAAAACTGTGCCAAATCAAATATGTGGTGTCCCCTAACAGGAGCAGCCAAAAGAAGAACAAGTGACTGGGAGAAGAACAATTTGTTTGGGAGGATGAAAAAACCCCAGAAACTAACATACACAAAAATTTCTGGTTAAGTTGCACCAAGCAAGCTCATATTTCAAGTTCATCAAATCTCTCATGTTTCTCTAGCACACTATTTTATTTGGCTGTTTTGGCTGTTTGGAACCATTTTTTAAACTGACCCTGTTTCACTGACTTGCATTTTTGTGATTTAAGTAGAATTTACTAAAAACACATCCCTAAAATTATTCATAAAATTTGTGTAATATTGTTGCCTCAGGCTTTTAAGGAGATACCACATACACAATCATTGAAAAAAGAAAGTATGTTTTTATTTATCAGAGCCTAAATAACAATTGTGTGGTCCTCACCGATTTCTATAAGCAAACAAATAACCTCAGGTAACAACAAAAACACAACAGGTTTCAATATGTAGTCATTTTTCCCTAAAAAAATAAACCAACGTTCAGAAACCAAGTGGGGGAAAAATAAGTACACAGTTCCTACTTTCACAATTATTAAGATAGTAATTAGCAGCCAGGTGTTACTAACGAAATGCACAAGACTAATTAATCATCAAGAAGTGTGACTACCTGTATAAAAGCAGAATTTTGGCAGTTTGGTGTTCTGGAGCATTCAAGTGTGTGTATACATCATGCCAAAAAGTATGTGACCTCTGAGAAACAAATGTTGCTGCTCATCAATTTGGAAAGGGTTATAAGGCCATCTCCAAAGAATTTGAAATTCACCATTCTACAGTGTGAAACAGTGGGAGAAAATAACTGCATATACTACATATAGTAACAACTACATATAAAAACACATATTTTTGTTACTGTTACTTACGCAACACCATAACGCCATGGCGCAGGGACTGGGCACGGTTGGGCTCCACAGCAACGCTGAGCATAGTGGCATTACCCCCAACAAGGCAGACACGGTTGTCCTGAGCTGCCTCACGAAACATACGAAGAAGTTGACTTGCAATGATTCCATTCAGCACTGAGATCAGACCCATGGGAACAATGAATGACAGGAATGCATTCACCTGATGGGATAGAGAAGGAAATGTAATAAAAGATATAGGTTCCTCGATTTGTGAAAGACACTGTTGTTTTGAAAGATAGTTAGGTTATTCAGACACATTAGATAGAAAGCTTGCCAGAAATGTCCAATGTTAAGACCAATGAAACCAAGTCCTGTTAGCTTGTTTTGCCCTCACTACTAAGCCTTTTAACTCAGATTATGGCCATTTTTCTGTTCATAGTTTATAGTTTCTGTTTCTGTATTATCTGTTTATAGTTTTGGGTTACATTTTCTGATTTTTACTCCCTGTCTTGTGCATGGCCAAAGGGTGCAGTGGGTAGCATTGCTCCAGGGTCCTGGGTTTGAACCTGAGCTCGATTTACTCCATCTCCCCATGTCAGTGTGGATTTCCTCTGGGTTCTCCGGTTTCCTCCCACCTCTGAAAAACCACACCAGTAAGTGGACTGGCTACTTGCTGGTGCCCTGCAACTGACTGGTGACCCATCCAGGTTGTATCCTTGCCTCATGCCCTGTGTTCCTGGAATAGGCTAAGGATCCACCACATCCCTAACAAGCATAAAGTAGTTACTGAAAGTGAGTGAGTGTCTTGTTAATTTTTCTTTGATTTATTATGGTTCTTGATTCTACTGACTGTTTTTACATTTCATGATACTTTCTGATGTATTCCCTGAACACTTCCTGTGAGTTCCATGGGCAGTGTTTTCAATAAGTGCTAATACCTTTTTCTATGGCAAACAATGACTGTTGAGATGATAAGAATGATAATCATTCTAGTGTGATCCTTATTGAGGGAGAGATCCTATCAAGAGCTTATACTGATCTTATTTGATGTCCTGAATCATTTTTGTTTGAACTGTGGAAAAAACTAGTTGACAACTTTGAATTACTGGTTAACTAGTAAAATGAATAGACATGCAACCCCTGACTTAATAATGGAAACACATAACAATGCAGTAAACAAAAGGAGTACAGCCACAAATTGCCTTATAATAGCTTCATTCCATTTGACAAGTTGTGAAAATATATAGTGGGATTTTAGATAATTATTCAAGTGGAGGTAGACAGAAATTGTCATAAAGGTTAATGATACTTAAGTTGGGAGGCTACAAAAGGCATTTGGCTTTCCTTAAGATGGATGCTTATTCCTTTACTTTTATTTTGGTTGAGGGTTGTATATGATTTATAGATGGAGACAGAACCTCAGAGACTCTGATTCCACTCAAACAACTTCCAATCATGTGTAGATGCCTTTGTTTCAGCCCTCCATACAAAGACACAAATTCTTCACTCATTCCCTCTTTCACATCTATGCCATTCCCGTGACATTTACTCCATTGATATTTCAAGCACACTCAACATGGCATCTAAGAATATGAAGGGAGGTAATTACCACATTGACTGCTCCCCTGTCCCCTTTTTTCCTTTTTAGCTAACATATTGGCTACAAGAGCTTAGGCAGACGACTTCAAAAGAATCATTTCGACAGCCTCCCTAATTGCTCCATCTATTGCTAACTATCTTCTAGTAATGTGCCTCACTACAGTCACGTTCATATTAGATGTAGATAAAACAATTCAGAGTTAACAATCAATTTATTTTCATGACTGTAATGCCAGAGTGACCTGGTTTCGATCTGTCTTGTGTCTAGACAGACACTTCATCGAAAAATGTCATTTTGCTAAGGATGAATAAAAACCTGTAGCACCTTTTTAAGCATAATACAGTTGAGTTGCATCTTCAGATGTATGTTCCCCAAACATCAAATGCAGACACACTGATGACGATCTGGTGGTCTTATGGTCTTATGACATTGGGCTCATAATGAAATATGAGACGTGAAAGAGTAGCAATCTCTGAGGACTGCACTTCATTAGCATCATCATTACTATCAGCTACTTGGAAGGCAGTATGCGCACCACAAAACATATATAATACACTGCCACATGAGGAGATTCTGGATTCCAAAGCTTACCTTGAGCACTTTATGCACTACTGTGCACTTTGATATCAGATGTTTGTACACCTTGACATCAGTTCATGAAATATAGTGGAATAAGGGAAATAATCTTGTATATATCTTAATATATATAAGCAAAGATGCGTAATTTCTCTTTAACAGGTCTAACAGACAGTCCTGCTGGCAGACTTTTCACCAGCTATGTCTTTCTTTTGCTTTTTTGTTGTATGTGGACTTTGGCTGTTCCAAATTATCTCAGTTTAGATCAAGGTAATAAGATCAAGGTAAGCCAAATGATTATGGGCATTGTTTTAACCTGTCTACTCAAATCAGTAATCTTATATCATTGCTCTACAAATACACCTGACCATCACACCCATATGTGGGCTTTCTCCACAAAGTTGGAAGCTCACAATTGTATAGGATGTCTTGTATGCTGTAACAATTTCCCTTCACTGGAACTAAGGGGCCCAAACATGTTCCAGCGGAGAACAAATGAGAGGTCTGCTGAAAAAAAAAAACAGTAAGAGTTTTCAGTGCTTCAAAAATATCAAGATGCATTAAATGAACCTTAAAGTTGTGTCCAGGTCATTTTTTTCTAGAACTTTTTTTTCAGTTTAAGAAAAGTCAGATATTCAAAAAAAGTCCAGAGGTGTCCAATCTTTCCACCAGGGCTGCAGGTTTTCATTCCAACCAAGCAGGATTATCCAGTATGTGTGTAATATATGTAGTGTATGCATGTATTTTGCTTACTCCTACCACTCACATGAGCTAAACAGTCACTAGCTCTATGGCATGAAGCATGAGTACATTTTGACGGTTCAGTATCAAAAATGCGTCTGGTATTTGACTAGAAATATGTTTTTGAGACAAATCATAGCATTTCAGCATATGAAATAGCATCATTTAAAGCAACAATTTTGTATGACACTTCAGGGTTACACAGTTGTTACACTATGGTAAAAGAGTCATGGTATGAAGAAGAAGTGGTCTGAGATCTCATCAATGCTAAAATTCCCAGAAAGACAACTGGGTCCTGTTTTGAGTCCACTCTTATTGTTTTATTGTATTATAAACACCAAAAGTACTGAGGCCATTTGCAGATAGTTCCTTTTTGGGCCCACTTTAACAGGACTGAGTATGCTTCATTTAAAAAGAACTATGTGTGAAAACACCCTTAATGTTGAGCTGTTTAGAGCAATCCACATTACACATTTTTTCTTCATGTTTATAATGAAGTGCTGATCTTTCAAACACTGATTAATCCAAGTGTTTATGCAAGGGCTTCAACCAAATGTTTCCTAGCTGATGTGTACTTGGACAATGGCACAGCCTGGAATGAGACTCCATTTGCAGGGCTTTAGACTGCACTCCCAGCATGCTTCTTTACATTGTGAGCCAGCTGGAGGCTGATTTGAATTTGATTTGATTGTGTTGCACCCCTACTATATACATTGTCCTAAATGACATGCTCATCATAACCGTTACTTGTAAGAACTAATTTAAAATAGATTCTATTCTGTTAAGGACTAATTTTGAGATACACCAAACAGGGACAGAATGCCAAGAAGAGAAAGGTCAAGAGTTAACTGGTCAAGATTACTGAAGGCACAATGGGAGAGGGTGTCTCTTTTAATTAGTTCATACTAACAAGGGACATCACTGGGTAGCAGCTGAAGATAAATGAGTTGCAGCTGACAATGAGAAAAGAGACTATAACAAGCCACTGCACTGCAAATCATGCCTCCTTCTACATTAAGACAAATATTAGGTCTAGTCCTTGATAAAGTAAAAAGAATTCAATTAACCGCTCATATAATAATCTCAGTATGTCATAAGATGTTTAATTATGTTTCTTTTAGGCTGCTGCTGTAAAAAATGAATAACTGTGGGGATCAGCAAACCTTTTATTCCAAAAGTGGCCTAATAATAAATATAATGTGAGCAAGCATAAACCCATACACACATAACATTTGAGGTATAAGTAAATGAACACTTATGCAGTAGAGAACAACTGAGAAATGTGCACAGGAAAATTATTACAAATAGAAAGGGAGGAAAATTGGCTCACTGACCGTATTCAGACATTTCTATGCCTTTCAACTATCGAAAAAGTACAGCATAAACACAGCTGTCATTCACTTGGATTCTCTCTTTGAGTGCAGTGTTTTCACTGCACATTTTTCATTCGTGTATTTTAAAACTACTTCTTTTGTGAACATGTCCTTCTTGCTCATGCTCTTTTGTTCACATAAGAAACTCTCAATTTAATTTGTGGCAGAAATAAATTCAGTTGTATGTTTGAGACAAATCTACAGTTAGTGTATGACTATTCAGTTCACAATGCATTACTAGTTTGTCAGCATCTAAAGGATGTACATAAAGCATATATTAACTACATATACAATTATGTGTCTTGATATAAATGAGAAACTATACACGGGTAACAAATTAAACGAAAAAAAAAACAAAAAAAACAGTGGCTTTGTTATGTTGCAGGATTTTGCTGGCATTTTGGTAAAATATGAGTCCACCTGTCCCCAAAGACAGAAGAGTTACTGCAAATCAATACAAAATTATTCTGATTGATTACCTTTATCCTTTGAGGAAACATTTCTATGATGATAGGAGTGGTCTCTCACCAGATGACAATGTACCCATCCACAGAGTCACTGAACGATTAGAAAATGATGTATATTATATGGTATGGCCTTCACAGTCACCAGATCTCAAACCCATTTGTACACCTATGGGACATTTTGGACAGATTTGTTAAACAGAGCGCTCTGCCACAACCATCAATACACCAACATTTTGGGTAAGACATCATTGTTTACTCTGGATCAATGAGGACTTCACCCATAGGTGCATTAAGAACTTATAGATGTTCAAGGTTTTGTGATTTGCTTTTCAATCTCTGCATGGCTTGGCACTGAGTTATATCTCTGACCTCCTCTGCCTGCAAAATACCTCCAGAGTGCTGAGATCGTCTAATAAAGCTCATTATAATAACCATTCCTCAGATTTTGAAGAAGTTCAAAGTTGACCAGGCCTTTTCCGAGACTGTGGAACAGCATAGCATTTTTCATAAAGGCATCCCCCATGGTAGACATTTTTAACATTTAAAAACATATTTTTACATTTTAACATTTAAAACCATATTTATTTTCTCAGGCGTTTGAAGGTCGTTAAGATCTGTAGTATAAGGTCTTCTGTTTTTGTCCTGTCTTTATCTGTGGTTTTGTCTTTTAATTTCTCCTTTGATTTACTGTTTTAGTTTTATTAATGTATTTGTTTGTTTGTATTTTTATATTTCATTTTATTTGTATTGTTATTTTTGTACATTTGCATTCATTTTATTTATTCTTTAGCCAAGATGTTGTATAGCACTTGTTGTCTTTTAAAATGTGCTATATATACTGATCAGCCATAAAATTAAAACCACCAGCTTTATATTCTGTAGGTCCCCCTTGTGCCGTTAAAACAGCTCTGACCCATATAGGCATGGACTCCACAAGACCTCTGAAGGTGTGCTGTGGTATCTGGCACCAAGACGTTAGCAGCAGATCCTATAAGTCCTGTAGATTGTGAGGTGGGGCCAGACTTGTTTGTCCAGCACATCCCACAGATGCTCGATTGGCTTGAGGTTGGGGGAATTTGGAGGTCAACACCTTGAACTCTTTCTCATGTTCCTCAAACCATTCCTGAACAATTTTTGCAGTGTGACAGGGCGCATTATCCTGCTGAAAGAGGCTACTACTGTGAAGGAATACCGTCGCCATGAAGGGGTGTACTTGGTCTGCAACAATGTTTAGGGAGGTGGTATGTGTCAAAGTAACATCTACACAAATGCACTGTGAGATCGTACACCTTTCTATCATAGCCAGCATCAACTTTTTCAGCAATTTGTGCTACAGTAGCTCTTCTGTGAGATTGGACCAGACGCGCTTGCTTTTTTCCCCATGCGCATTAATGAGCCTTAGGCGCCCATGACCCTGTTGCCGGTTCACTGTTTGCTCTTGGACCACTTTTGGTAGGAGCTAACCACTGCACACTGGCAACAGTAGGTCCACAAGACTGTTTTGGAGATGCTCTGACCCAGTCGTCTAGCCATCACAATTTGGCCTTGGTCAAAGTTGCTTAGATCTTTAGACTTGCTCATTTTTCCTGCTTCCAACACATCAGCTTCCAGAACTGACTGTTCACTTGCTGTCTAATATCTCCCACCCCTTGACAGGTGCCATTGTAATGAGATAATCAATACTATTCACTTCACCTGTCAGTGGTTTTAATGTTATGGCTGATCGGTGTAAATAAAGGTGACCTGACTTGACTCTCTTGTTTGTGCTCTGGATCCCCCCCACCCTCTCTTACAACAGGCAAATGGATGCCACATAGTCCTCTTCAATCACTGACTGGCTAGCAAAAAGGCTCATACACAGATTATGTACCACAGCTGCAAGTCTTAAGGAGGTACTTTGAGAGATACCATGTGCAGATGTTCTACATACAGCCATGTGGCAGCAGCGCAATGCATACATGCATATCATGCAGGTACAGGTCAAGGCCTTCAACAATAGCACAGGTTCACCGAAACTGGACAACTGAAGATCGTAAAAATATGGGCTGGTCTTTTTCCAACCTGCAATCTCCAGTTTAGGTGAGACAGTGCCCACTGTAGCCTCAGATTCCTGTTCTTGGCTGAAAGGAGTGGATCCTGGTGTAGTTTTCTGCTGTTGTAGGTCATCCACCTCAAGATTCAATGTGTTGTGCATCCTGTGCTGGGATTTCTGCTCATCACGGTTGTAAAGTGCGGTTATTTGAGTTACCGTACCTTTTCTGTCTGGCCATTCTCCTCTGATCTCTCTCATCAACAAGGCATTTCCCTCCACAGAACAGCAGCTCACTCTAAAGACTGTTGTGCATGAAAATTTAAGGAGATCAGCAGATTCTTAAATACTCAAATCAGCCCATCTAACAACAACATTCATACCACGTTCAAAATCACTGAGATCACATTTTTTGTACATTCAGTGTTTGATAGGAACATTAACTGAAACTCTTGACCTGTAAATTCTAAAGAAGCATGGCTTATGCTTTTGTTACAACTGCCTTGAAAACCATTTTAATACCATGTTTGGTAACTTGGAATAGCATGTTTGGTTATTTGGTGCACATATTTTCATTGGTTTGAGCTTTATTTACATCTTCACTTATGTTTAAACATTATCTATTTGCAGCAGACTTGGCATGAATATATCGCATCAGTAGCAGAACTTGAAGACATCTTCTGCAGAGTACAAATTGTATTAAGATGTCTGCCTAAGCAACATCCTATCATTCATTTCTTACGGCAGCAGCAACAACAATAACAGGGTTTAGAAAATCTTCAATACTTTTTTTTTTTCAAAATTCATAACCAATCTTTTTCTAAAATGCAGGATGAACAGATTAAGTAAAAATCACAGTTAGAAAACTAACACTAAAAGGTAAGTGACATTTTATAATTCATTTCTTGCAGTAGCAGCATGACAGGATAAAAAAAAACATCAACATCAACTCTAAAATCATATGGATACAGTAAATTAAGTAAAGAAAAAACTCTCCTACTTTTTTTGGAGAGCTCTCTCTCTCTCTCCCCCTCTCTTGCTGCCTCCCTACAGATCTCCCTGTTTCCTTGGTGCCATTCTATTTTGCAATAAATCTATCATAGATTAATGTTAGTGTGTTTTACTTAGTCGGAAAACCCTTTTAAGACCTAATTATTGCATGTAAATAATTAGATTATAAACATATGTCCATGTCTGACTAATTTTATGCTTATCTTGTTAAAGTAGTGTTACGCATATATGCATTATAAACAATGGGGGGAAAAAATAGCCAAAGCATGTGCAATTTTTCCTACCTCAGGATTTTCGTTGTCAGCTTATTATACGAGGTCACATGAATTATTTAATTTCTATCAGGCTGCCCCACTGTAAGGGGATAGTAACATAAGCTTTCACTTACTGGGCCAGAAAATAAATGCTGCTAAGTTACAGCTACTTTCCAATTCAGTACACCTGAACTCACCCTTATTATAGAAATATATCCAAAAAGTTACAATATTTAAAATATCTATGAACTAAAAAGAGATAAATAATGATAAACAATATGACAAATAATAAATGCATTCATGTATGAATGAATGAATGCATGAATGAATGAATGAAGCATTAACCGGCTTCTATAGTTTTTTAGTTACTCACCTGAAGAACAGTTTTGGCCGTGACCGAGGACACGATGGTGGTGCATATGGGCTCACTGTCCACACTCCTCTGGCCCATGGTAAAGAGCATCGGTGTGGCGAGCAGAAAGGAAGCGGCCCACATGGCACTGATCAGCTTCTTGGTGCGGCTGCGCGACATCACGCTTTTCGCCTTAAATGGGTGGCAGATGGCCATGTAGCGCTCTGCGCTCAGGCTCGCCACATTGAAAGCCGTGGCATATGAGCAGCCGTCGCGCAGGAAGTAGTAGCCCTTGCACGCGGCCGCGCCAAAAGCCCACGGGTGGTGCACCCAGATGAAGTTATAGAGCTCCACGGGCATGCTGAACAGGAGGATGAGCAGATCAGACACGGCCAGGCTCGCCAGGTGGTAGTGCACGGTGCTCTGCAGGTTCTGAAGAGACTTCTTTGTCAGCAGGGTGTACAGCGTTATAGAGTTCCCGAGGCAGCCGATAGCGAACAGAACCACGTAAATCACGGTGACGAGCAGTTTAGAGTAAATGTCTGTGTTCACGTCCAAGTCCTCCTCAGGAGCGGGGTCCGTCTCGTTATGGCGAAGCGGCACCGAATTGTTCGCGCGCGCTACAAGTTGCTCCGTCAAGGCGCGCAATTTCAGGGAGTCGAGCTCTGTTAGTGTGCTGTTTAGATCCATACTGTTCGGAGTTCTCACTTTTACACCAGTTTGGAATTACTCCATCACAGGCGAGGCGTCGACAGAAAGCGCAGTGATTATGCTTTATTTGACTGTACAGGTTTCTGAAAGGGTGGAGACGCAGCAGGTTCCTGCGCGCTGCTCTCTACGTGCGAGCTGCGCGTTTATATCCCGCGCGCGCGGAGGCGGGTGACTTAGCAGGCGGTGAGTGGTGACGCTATTGCATTGACTGACGTAGATTTTTTAGGTATGGATGTATTTATGTATTTTTTTTTGTCCCATTTTTTCAGAAGCAAATCTGAAATAATATAAACGCACACACACACACAAATATACTGTACATATACAGTATACAGTGGTGTACAGAGGCAAAATATATATATATATATATATATATATATATATATATATATATATATATATATATATATATATATA
>CM040990.1:12309857-12337481 GCA_022985145.1 Pangasius djambal
AGAGAGAGAGAGAGTGAGATAGTGACAAAGAGAGGTAGACAAAGAGAGAAATAAAGACAGAGAGCAAGACAGAGACAGCTTGAGACACAGACAGAGATAGAGACAAGGGTATCTGAAGAGACTTCAGAGACTGAAGTGCTGTTCATGGCTTAAAGTCATGATACATTCTCCCTTTCCAGGCAATATACAGTAGGTGCACACAATTACCTTGCATAACTCAATCCGGCTATACTAACCTGCCTTGAATTTGTTACGCTACATACAAAGAATGGGTCAAGGACATTTGTAAATATATAGATAATGTGTGTGGTTACTGGAGTTTTATGGTTTAAAAAAGATCAGTGGTTTGACATGGTTTCCAAAAAGGCAAAAAAGATGACTTGCCCATTCTGAACACATATCAGATGTATTCCTGTTTAAAATATTAATTCTGCATGATATATTCAAATGTGATGTATATTCAAATTTTAGACAGTTTAAGACTTATTAAGGCCTTAAATGAGTAAAATGTAATTTCAGGGAAAATAAGAGTCTTTAAGGACCCACAGAGCATTAGAGCTCAGAATTCCAGAGCATTAAAACATAGCTTTAAAGGTGGATTCTGGGGAGACTGTTCTTTTCTGTTCTTCTGTCCTTTTCCCTGTCATCCATAAAAGATTGAATTAATTAAAAGTTAGTAGTTAGCAGTTTGCTGCATTAGAATCACTAAAAAATTGTCTAAAGTCATTTACACCTGTAAACTTGCTCATGTATGCAGTTATCCAATCAAATAATTATGTAGCAGCAGCACAATGCATAAAATTAAGCAGATACAAGTCAAGAGCTTCAGTTAATGTTCACATCAAACATCAGAAAGGGGGGGAAAAGTGTGAGCTCTGTGACTTCAACTGTGGCGTGGTTGTTGGTGCCAGAAAGGGCTGGTTTGAGTATTTCATAAACTGCTGATCTCCTGAGATTCTCACACTCAACAGTCTCTAGAGTTTAGACAGGAGTGGAACCTGATGTGCTCTTCTGCCGCTGTAGCCCATCCACCTCAAGGTTTGATGTGTTGTGCATGCTGAGATGCTTTTCTGCTCACCGCAGTTGTAAAGAGTGCTTATTTGAGTTAATGTAGACTTCCTGTGAGCTCAGACCAGTCTGGCCATTCTCCTCTGAGCTCTCTCATCAACATGATGTTTGAGCCTGCAGACCCCCTGGTCACAGGATGTTTTTTGTTTTTTGCAACATTCTGCATAAACTATAGAGACTGTTGTGTGACTGTTGTGTGTATCTGGTACCAACAACCAGATGCCACGGTTAAAGTCACATAGATCACACTTATTCCCCATTCTGTTATTTCATGTGAACACTAACTGAAGCTCTTGGCCTTTATTTGCATAATTTTATGCATTGTGCTTCTGCCACATGATTGACTGATTGGATAACTGCATAAATGAGCAGGTGTTCCTAATAAAGTGGACAGTGAGTGTATATGCCTACTGTTCAGTATTCATGAGTTTCAATACGTTTTCATCCAGTTACATCTTAATACCCATGATAATACTCTGCATTAATTATTTATACATAAAGGTTATTATGATAATTTTAAACAGACACATGAATGTATTAACTTAATTCTGGTCATCACACAATAATCCATATTCATGAATAGGAAAAGGCTAGTGAGATATGCTCCTTTCACATAGGGTTTAAGCGTGGTAATAGGTAAGAGTGTTGGATCATTAAGGAGATGCTCAGAGAAGCTGAAGAGAGCAGCTGTGTATAATCAATACAAAACCATAGTGTCTCAGTGACAGTGGCAGACAGCATGAGAAGGGCTCTTGTACACTGAAGTGGAGACACATAGTTGATTATGAGAGACCATACCTACATCCTTCCTCTGACTCACCTCTCCTACACAACTTCTAACAATCTCTTTTTCTCCATGCTGTTTTGCTCCACTGCACTGAGATTTAAAGGATGCAAATGAAAATGCAAACGAACTACTGAGTACAAGACAGTCGCTCCTTTGATGCTTTTGTTTGGGTAATAAGTGCACGGAGATAATGCTAGTTGACATGTTGGGGCTTGCTTAGAATGTTTGTCAAAACTTGAGTCTGTCACAGAGGTCTGTGGAGGTTAACAAGATTATGGAACAGATATCATATACTGTATAAGTAACAACTCCTGTAGGAACAGGACATCAATATGTCTCATCCACAACTTATACATGTACACATCCCAAATAGTGTGTGTGTGTAAGACCCTGAGTGCTAGCACTTGCTACATATTTTTGTCTGTTACATTTCCTTAAGTACCCTTTTAAGCACATTGTTATTTAAACCGTCTAAATGCAATGACTGGTGAGAATTAACATCCAGCATGAATGCTGAGACCTTCAACAAAGTCATGAAGTGTCCATATGATGCAGTACTTGATATAAATACCATTGTCATACTGGCATCACTCCCTTCAGTCTTCTTCTCATTTCCTACCCACTGGACATCATGTGCACCTTGGATCTATTTTTCATATTGTCTTCTTTCACACAGCGGCTGTGTGCTTGGTTGAGTGGTTCTCCTCGCCATACCAAACTCTTTACCACTGAGCTTGCAAAGTTAAACAGATTTTAACTTGGATTTCTCTCCAAAGAGCAACTGGCCACTGCTCTGCTTATTACATTCCAGACTGCTACGGTCCCTTTATGCCTCCGATCACACTTTGCCATCTAGTGGCACAATTAATCTTGATTAATTTAGAATGCTATAGCCACCCTATCACTCCAAAATGCATCAGACATTAACACGCTCGTCAATCAGATTGAGGCAGGTAGCTATGTGCAGTACCAGCGCCAACTGAAGATGCTAGGGTTGTTACCCATTGACAGCAGTTCTTTTAACCATGTGACAGTAGTCCTCTTTGGCTGTCCTCTGTTGGAATTTAGGACATTTCAGAAGTTGGTTCTCCGCCTTTGACTAAACACCACAGACAGAAATGCATACTTGTCTCAATGAGAGGGACATGAGCTCTGACTCAGTGGAAACACAAGGCTTTTCTTTTGAAAGTTGTATGCCCGGGAGTGATGCCCTATCAGAGAGAAATGAATGCCTCTCTCACTTGTTGGAACCATGTGAAGCCAATGTTAGAACAGAACACATCAATCACCCAGAACTGAGACCAGTGTATCTAGCTCTCATATTCTTCTTACCAATTCTTAGACAATGCCTCATGCTGGTCCATTCAGACAACATCAAGACGGTCAGCTGCACAACGTGCCTTCAACCTTCTTAAGTTCTCCCATACCGACCCATTCTACGCCCCCTCCACTGGCTACAGATTTAAAACACTTATGCTTGCCTACAAAGCCAAAAATGGACCAGCCCCCACCTACCTTAAAGCTCTTATCACACCCCGCACTGCACCATGCTCCCGCTGATCCTCTAGCACTGCTCAACTGGTCAACCCATCTCTCAGGGTACAAGGAAGGCCAGACTCCTTTCTGTTCTGGCACCTAAGTGGTGGAACGAACTTCCCCTAGATGTCCGAACAGCTGAGTCACTGGCAGGCCTAACCCAAACGACACCTAAAGACCTACCTCTTACTGAAGTACGTAAGTTATCACTTTAATTCAAAAACATTGTGTTGTCTGTGTGCCTCATTACCTCCCCAATAGAGTTTTTTTTTAAGACTGAAAGTATTTGTAACCCAGTGGGACAGCTGAGATGTTGTTTATTTTCTATTTAATTTATTTGATACAATGTTATGTTAAAATGCCTATTTTCTGTTATATTGTATTGAAATATTGTGTATTTCAGATCTGCAAAGTGTTTATCAGTTTTGTGTTATTTATTTATTTATTTTGGGGAGTCAGTTGTCTGCTTACCTGCAGAGGTCATAGTGGAAGAGGAGGAGTCAAGTGGGATGCGGAAGAGAGAGGGAGAGAGAGAGAGGAGCGGGAAGAGTGTGGCGCGCGCTACAGGGAAAGGTGGAAAAGCTAAGGTGCTAAGCGAGTTTCTAAATTAGTGCCATTTCGGCTAGAAAGGCAGCTAACTAATTTACCTTAACGTATATGTGAGAGGAAGGTTAATTCTAACCGAAGTTTCTAAAAACTCTCAAAACAGGAGTGAGTGTGTATAACTTCACTGGTGTGGCAGGCTGAGACTTTAGGTTCATGTTCGCTGAATAAACGGACTGTAAATACGGAGGTTTTCAGAGACACCTGTATGTGTTTCGAAGAGCTCGAACAACTATCAGAAGATTCCGGATGGTGCTCTGAGCTACCGGTGACGTTCAGACTCCCTCCGGCAACGTGGCATTTTGCACCGTTAGCTACAGCACTAGCAAGCTTAGCATCTGGAGGATATCCGCTTGCTCCTGAGTGGCACCGCGCCTCACCTCACCTCATCAGCTCTCGTAATGGATGGTGATATTTCCACTTTGTGATTTGCTCCAGGATTGAACGCTCTTGGAGGTATTTTTTTTTGTTTAATTTTCATTTCCACGGACAGTGACTTCATTTGGGCCCCAACGCGCGAAACGGTGCGACCTGGGTAAATATTTGGAACGGAAGTTGCGAAGCCGATCATTTGCTGATGAACATTGAAGTATTTGACATGTGGATGTATGTGTTTGTTGAAATGTTTGTTTAATATATTTTGTGAAACGTTAATGATTGGAGTTGAAGTCCATGTTTGTTGAACTTTTGGGTCAGATAACTCTCTTATTAGCACATTAGTTAGTTTAAATTGTAGGTAGACAGACATAGGGAAGCCAAAGGAGTAATACCGGTTAACGGTTAAATAATTTGTTGATGGAGAACTCAGGGCGTTTTCTTTAAATCTTTTACAAAAAGGGGGAAAACTTCGCTACATATTCTTAGTCCATGTCCTAGTGAACCAGTATCAAGATGTATTTATTGATAGAGACTTCAAAGCACTTCTGTAAGTGGTTCTGGATAAGGGTGTCTCCCAAATGCCATAAATCTAATTGTCAGTTGTCTCCTGGAAGCTCCTGGAAGTCTTCGAAACCTGTGCATCACTGTGTACCTTCTCTAGGTTCTTCAAGGTTAGCAGCTACCCTCCCAGCGGTATGAGTGCAGTGCTCATCTCTGTGCTGTTACTGTAAGCCATAATGATTTAACACCTATTTGTAGCTGTCGTGTCATGAGTTTCGTGTCAACCTACCAGTGGCGTTTTTAGCAGTGGTCACTCTCTTAACTCTCTAATAAAAAAAAAATCTCTGACACTGAATATGTTGTTGGCAGTCATTGGTCACACTGACACTAAATCAGCTGTTGGTGAGTTTGTGCACACCACAGATATCGACTCGCAACCAAAGAATTCTTTTACATGCATATATTTCCTTGCTTTTTGCTGTCCTGTTTTTCCCATTTTGCCTAGTCTCTTATTACCTTATTCACTTCAAGGTTTTTGAACTTTTTGCCTCATTTTGGATATCAGTTTTGCTTGGCATTTCTGGAGTGTTTTGGAGCTTCTTACCTTTTTGTAAGAAGGAATTGGACCAGACAAAAAGTAAACTGTAAGAAACGTAGCATTTGCTGTGCACTCAGATCATTATTATTATAGGGATTGTTGACACTTGGTCAGAATCATCAGAAAAACTTTTTGTGGTTCCTCTCTGTATTTGTTCTCAATGTTTCTTTAATTTTGCATCACATATGAGGTATCTCTGTATAAATGTTACTTGTTGACAGACACGGGCAGATTTGCACTTAATATGTGTGTTTCTCTAATTCATTTTCGCTTTTAGTTGGTACTAATGTTTTGCTCACAATCTATTAGTTCCTCTAGCCATGGAGTAAGCAAGTGGAACTGATTAGATTGTGCATAACACCATGTAAATGTACCGGTTAAATACAGAATTGAGATTAATGCTAAACAAAGGCAGCACTCTTGAATCATGAATCTGCGATGTTTGTTTAAATCAGCAGCCCACTGGTTTACCTTTATTTACCTCCAGAAAAATGAAACAGTAAAAGGTAAGATCTGGTGATTTATCCATTTGCTCATTTCTGATGCTTTCTTTTACTTGTCAGTTGTTGATCTGCAAACCATTAATGGTTCACAAATGCAGAAATTCATTATTGGAAAAAAAAGGTATATCTTCAGTAGAATTGGGTTTCAGTGTAGTTGTATATGAGAAGAAAGAACATACAGGGTGGTATTACAGCTCATGTGAACATAGTTGCGGCATTTATCTTAAGTATTCAGAATTAGTATGGACACATACTCACTGAGCTAGAAATGTATAGGATCACATGTAAATGTGTGACACTACACAGCTCAAAGACACAGCAGACTCGAGGTTAGATGACTGGGGAGCATTAATTTATGTCTATACCACTGCCCAGGGGAAATAGGCAAACCACAGAAAAAAACAAACAAACAGCGGTTCGGTTCAGTCCTGTTAAGCTCAGCTCAGCTCTGCTGTCACCCACTCACACACAGCATGTTAAATAATCATCTACAATTGAGAGACAGGTGTACCACATTAATTTGCTCACTCTCCCAAAATCCCACAGACTCCCAGTAAACCACACCCCTGTCTGCCACAGTACCCCCACCGTCCGATGCAGGCCAGAGAGAGTCAGTCAGTGGGCTGGGGATGTCTGAATAATTAGGCACACAAACCTGCGATAATATCCCGCCAGCCCCAGGAACTGTCTCACCTTCTTTTTGGTCTCAGGTCTCAGGCAGGCACCAATCACAGCAGTCTTATTAATTTGGGGATACACCTTGGGATGCACCCATGACCCAAGTGGAAGCCCAGATACTGTACCTCCACCCATCCAATCGCATACTTCACTGGGTCCACTGTGAGGCCGGCCCGTCTCAAAGATTTTAGGACAGAGCTCACATGCTGCTCCCAATCATTACTATACACTATTATATCTTCTAAGTATGCAGCGGCATATGCACTGTGAGGACACAACACCCGATCCATTAGTCTTAGAAACGTGGCCGGTGCCCCAAAAAGCCTTAATGGAAGTGTTCACGAATTGGTGTAAACCGAACTGTGAAGAGAAACTGGACTTTGGCAACAAGGTAATCTGCCGATAGTCCTTGGTCAAATCCAGGGTCGGATAAAAACAAGCCGCGCCTAGCCGATCCAGGAGCTCATCAATATGAGACATTGGATAGGCATCAAATTTATAAACCACATTCACTTTGTGGAAGTCCACACAAAAACAGACCACGACCTTGGGCACCAACACGATGGGGCTGTTTCAGTCACTGTGGGACTCCTTGATCACGCTCATCTCCAGAATTTTCCCTGAACCACTTTTTTTTGTGTTCAGGTAAGCGATATAGGTGGCTGCACATCCTGGCCAGAGAGAAGGACAAGAAGGGGTGTGCATGGGAGAGGAGGAAAAGGAGGTTAGCATGCTCTGGATGGCAGCACGGCCAGCAGCTTGCCCTTCCAGCACTCCGGTCACAATCATGAGTCACAGTCGTGACACTATGCAGCTCAAGGACACAGTGGACTCAGGGTGAGATGACTGGGGAGCGTTAATTTTTTTTGTCCGTGCCTCTGCACAGGGAGAAAGGCAAACCACGGAAAAAAACGAACAGAAAATCGGCAGCTTTCCAGCGACTCAGTTCAGTTCAGTTCAGTTCAGCTCCACTGACACACACACAACCGCGCACACAAAGGCCCTGCTCACTGAGAGAGAGAAAGAAAGAAAGTCATCATGTTAAATAATCATCTACAAATGAGAGACAGGTGTGCCACATTAATTTGCTCACTCCCCCACACTCCCGCTGCATACTGCCTGAATTTTCTTGGCTAATTTCAGGTCTTTTCAGTGGTTTTTTTTGGTGTAGTTGGACTGGAATTTTTCCTGAAACCTGGCAGCTCGGTTAATAAATTTACCTCTTCTGTGTATGCCTGATATATCGAACACAGTTAAACAAAGATGCATCTGAAACCACTCACAACGAGCTGCTAGGGTTACACAGTATTTTTTAAAAGTCTTATTAATTGATCTTTAGATTAATTGATTGGTTCTGAATGCAAGAATAATATAAAGCACAGGTTCCCAACCCTTTCCTGCACATTTTAGTGTTTTCCCTGCTTTAAAACACCCACTTCAACTCAGGAAGAACCGTTCATTAGGTTGAATCAGGTGTGTTAGGAGCAGGAGAAATGCTAAAATGTGCAGTATTCTGGGTACTCCAGGACCAGGGCTGGGAACCTGTGGTATAAAGCACACAATTATAGATATTAGTAAGCATAACAGACATTGTGGATATGCTACTTTCTTTTTTGTATTGTGCCAATACAAACTTTCGTTACAGTTAATTCCAATAGTCTTAGTCTGCGGTTCCTGAGTCATTCTCTTCCTCATCCTCCATGTCTGTTGTGGTAAATGGCATACACCAGCCTTGATAAGAGAATAAACGGGGCGGAAGCGATGTGCATCCCAAAAGATGAGCTACAGTCTAATACAGTGTACTGATAAAATAGCTATACCTAATAAAGTGGCTAAGAGTAGAGTGGAAGATCAAATGGAGTGTGCGAAGAGTGTGTGTAATCAGATGCACAATAGTGTGAAATTTGTCACAATTCATGGACATTTTCGAATTTGTTAAATTCAGTTCCAGTCCCTTCCAAATGCCTCCATGATTTCTTAGTTTATTTATTTATTAATTTTGTATGGCAGGTGTGCTCCTGCTTGAAAACCTGAAACCGCAATAGCGCCATACGGATAAGAATGTACACCCTGACCAAGATTACCCAGACTATATTGGTGTTAACATAACTGCAGAACCCTGTCCAAGCTGCTAGATCTCAAGAAGACCTACAGTGGGGTCCAAAAGTCTGAGACCACATTGAAAATCTGGTATTTATTTAAAACTGGAAATAAACAAAGTTTTAGAATTTTGAAAATTCTAAAACAAAAAAAAAAAAAAAAAAAAGAGGAAGTGTACAACATCTTGACTATTCAGTATTCACAATGTCACACAACGTCTAGGTGACTATTTAAATTTAAGCAAATTTGTGATATTGACCATGTTAACTTCTTTGTACAACACATCAGATCTTCTGTGAGTCTTATCCCTTCCATTGAAGCACATGTTCAGACGAGACGCCGATGAATTTGCTCTAACATGGATCATGAGGTTTTACACAAACTTGTGGAGTCCATGCCAGCTCCAGTGCACACTGTCATTAAAGCAAAAAGGGGACATACCAAATACCATTTTTAAGATCCTACTTTTTCACTTAAGTGATAATATAATTTGCAGTGAAAAATTGATGTTACCTTGAAAAAGAATGCCAAGCAGAAGCATTTTCACTAGTGGTCTGATACTTTTGGACCCCACTGTATACAATTATAAATAATAAACTAGGCCACTAAAAACACATTATTAAAAAAAACATTATATGATTTAATATCTAACAGCTTTAAAAAGTCTTTATAAAACATATGAATGACACGGTTTGCAATAGAATCAAATGTTCTCGCTAGAAAACTATAGCAGCATTTTCCGGACTTTCTAATTAAAATGCTAATTAGAAAATGTATAACAATGCATTTGCAGTTTCCATTATGAGTATGAGTTGGGGCATAATTCAAATTCAGAAAAATGTGTATTTGTGTTTTTGTGTAATGTGTATAAACCTGCCAAAATGCAAATGCAAAGTCCAATATCTTAACAAGAATGATTCTGCCATATTGAACAAGTAATAGCATTCTTCCATTTACTGTTGAACTTCATCAACGCCATGGCAGTAGTGGCACATTTTCATTTAATGCTAAAAATATGGAAGTAACAACTGTTCTAGGAGCATTGTTATCAGTTGTTCTTAAGAAAAATTCACTAGAAACTGATCTCTTTGTGTTTCGGGATGAAGGGACTCTTAAATTACTGGGAGAGTTTGGTGGCGTTGCTGATTTTACAAATGTAAAATGTATGAGTTAATTCACAAATCTCAGTTTAGAGAACAAGAGTTGCCAGGTTTTGCATATCAAAAGCAGCTGAAAGTCTGATCAAAACCAGCCCAAAAAGTACTAACATCATGCAGTTTTCCAAAATACTTAATTCACCAATGTCCTAAAATGGTCTCTTATTATTACATAATGTCATAAATATAGATATGGATATGAGTAAACAATTCACTGACACACATTTGTGAAAAATTCACTGCACAAACTGGACAGTTGAAGATTAGGAAAAGAAAAAAAAAAATCACCTGGTCTTTTTCTAGTCTTCAACGGTCCAATTTTGGTGAGTCTGTGCCCATGAAAGCCTCAGATTCTTGCTCTTGGCTGACAGGAGTGGAACCTGATGTGGTCTTCTGCTGTCGCAGCCCATCCACCTCAAGGTTCGATTAACTTTGCATTATGAGATGCTTTTCTGATCACTGCAATTATACAGAGTGGTCATCACCAAGGCGTTTCCGTACGCAGAACTGCAGATGTTTCTTCTTTATAGCACCATACCGAGTGAACACTGCTGTGCATGAAAATCCCAGGAGATCACCAGTTACTCAACAGAAATACTCAAACCAGCCAGTCTGGCACCAACATTTGAGATATTTAAAGAGTAACTTGAAGATCAAAATGAAAATGTAAGGAGTAAAAAGTATACTTGATTGCTTGTAGACTACGAGTACATGTATTCAATTTCAGTAATACTTGAGTAAAGTATGGATCTTCCAAAATAGTACTTGAGTATAGTAACAAAGTACAATTACTATAAGTATATAAACCTGATGATAGATCATTAAAACTTTATTCTGTTTATGGTATTATATTTGTACCAAGTCCATGTGTGTGAGACAGGATATTCTGAGAGCAAAGGGTGATTTTTTTTTTGAAGAGCATTAAATTAATTTTGCAGAATTATTATTATTGTAACCTAGTAATAATGACTATTTTTAACCAATGAAAACTTTTTAATCAAACATTTTTTGGATGCCCACAGTTAGTTCTGAGACGTGTATGGGATGTCATTAGCTCTCTCCACATCTTGCCTCTAAGTGCTCTCAGAGCCAAAATATTACACAATACATATGTATTATAGTAAGTAGCTTGGTTCAGAAGTATGTAATAAGTAAGGCTATTGTTGTACTGTTTCCTATTCAGCCAAATGCCAATTTAGGCTGCCTTTTCTCAGCCCAACAGTGACCAACATAGAAACCTTAGAGCATGAATAAACTGTCCTTACACATGATGTTTTGCTTGGGCTGTACAAAATAGAGACAGTGCTCTATACAAAAGAACCCTAGAACTAGACATAAAATACAAAGTCCTGAAAATGATAATAGAAAATACAATTGGAAATTTTACGGTAATGCTTTAATGTACAGTGCTTACAATCTTAATGTCTCTTCTTCTCCTGTCGGGTGTTTTGAATGAATAAATTCATCAACTAACACATTGTTCAGCAATGGCCTGTCACACGGCCCCGCCCTCTGGTTTGTCCACAGTCGCCAGTTCCACTGGTACGACTCTCTTCTTTCTAATTGTGGCTATTTTGTACTGCACTACACGTGATGTGTCCCTCACAGAGGTCACTGTTTCATACTAGGCACAAATATGAGCCATGCCTATTCATTCCATTGACTCTATTTAATTTTGAATATGATACAAATTCTCCAAGCAGGTGGAGGCCGATGAGAATCACAATGATGATACAATCGCTGCTGCTGAAGAGTAAACGCAGGGGTAAACGCAGTCCTTGGTTTAACATCAAACTGCCAAAAAATGTGCCACAAAGTCTTGAAGGCAACTGAAACATGGCAGTGGTGTTTTTGAAAATCCATCCAGCAGAAATATCATTTTTTTTCCCTGACTAATCTATAGGGAATTCAAGAATCTCAATTATTAAACTCCTTTTACCAACTCCCACTAGTGATGTATGGTGTTTTTTATGCAGGGAAATTACAACATAAGAGCTCTATACAAAAGAACCCTAGAACTACTAGAACAGGACATACAGTACAAAGTCCTGGCATTTAACTGGCAACTAAGAAAATAGAGAAGTATGTAAAAAAGTATAGTGTTGTCAAAATGAAATGTGCTTTTATGTACTGCTCAAATAGTCGTAATGTTTTTATGCCACTTTTTCTCATCTCCTTTGTAGAAACGTCAACATTCCTGAATTTAAAAATGATGAGTCGGTAAAACTTTGCAATACTGTTCAACAACTCATGGGTAACTTTGCAGGAACTGAGCAGGAATGAATGAGTCGTTCTTCATTAACACACATTCCTCTTAACTTCTAAAACTATTTGTTAATTACTCAGAGTTTACTATTAAGTAAGCATTAATTACTGAGTACATTTCTCCTGCAGAACTACTAGCTAACTATGGCTTTTTAAAAAATAATATCTACTGAGTAATTACTGATCACATCGACATTAATTTCCAATAGGTAGACCTTCATTTCCTCCTGGAGATGTACTACCTAATATACCTTAACCTATTCCAATAACTGTGTCTAAAATGTAAATGTAAATGAACATCATAAACTTCTGTCAAAACTACAGAACTACAAACACATCAGTCATTAGTAATAGGAGATCTGGATGTGTGTATAAATATATCAATTTAATAATCAAATATAAAATGCTAACAAATTTTTGTTATCTCTCTTTGACAATAAATCATCCTAAAACTAGAAAGAAAGACAGACAGACAGAGAGAGAGAGAGTGAGTGAGTGAGTGACCATGAAATCAAAACATAACTATATAATAATTGTCTATTATTTTTACATGTATTACTTATGACCTGCCTTGATGTTTTTTTTTTAATGCTACTAGCTGCTGAGGCTAGTCAAATCACAGTTTAGTAGCTCATAGCATCAGTCAATCAAAGGGCACCTGTATCGTGAGGTTATGAGAGACAGGATGCAAGTGCGTAAGATGCTGTTTATTAAGAGAAATCCATAAATGATCATTAAAGTCCATGGCAGGGGTCAAAGCACCGACAGGCGACAACAAAACAAAATCCATATCAGAGACTTAAACAGGGCAATGGTCAAAACCAGGAAGTAACTAGGAAAATAGGACGCAGGAAATCTGGAAAGAAGTCTTAGAAACACATATAAACAACAGCAAGACTTTGCACGGAGACAAAGACACAGGAGGGCTTAAGCAGACAAACTAATCAGTGCTGAAGTGAAAAAAGGTGAGAATGATCAGGGAACATACAAATCACAAGACCGGGACAGAGACACAAAGACACAAATCAAAACAAAATGCACATGACAAGGTAAACAATTAAGCGAATGGAGAATAAAATCAAAAGGTGAACAGAGAGAGGGAATTTGTGACAGCACACCTAGTAACCAGCCCACTTACTGGCATGGTTTTGGGTGCTGGGAGGAAACCAGAGAACCCAGAAGAAACCCAGGCAGACGTAGGGAGAACATGCAAAAAGCTGCACAGACAGTAACTTAAGCTCAGGAATAAGCCAGGGGCACTGGAGCTGTGGGGCAGCAATGCTACCCGCTGTGCCACAGTGCTGTGTGATCTGTTATTTATGGAATAGAAATCTCTCATTTGCCCCCTCCTTGCATAGTTCAAAATCTGTGTAACTCCAGAGGCGGCCTTAGCATTTTAACATAACATTGAATAGAAAATACTGCTTACACTGATGGCCCTGGTCTTCAGAATGTTTCATGCATTATTCAGTTTTAAGTGTGTCATTGATACCTTCGGTGTGTATTTTGTGATTCCTAGCTCCCCAGATTCCATTTGAACCCTTTAGGCCAAAACATTCTACTTACTTTAAACTGTGAACATTTTCAGAGGTACTTCATATGAGTGCAATAATTTAGTTGTCAAATTCTATTTTGGATGAGTACCCATTTATCAGCCCGTCTGCGGCTTGTTGCCCCTCCAGATAACCGAGTCCCTTTGAGATCTCGGTGATGATTGTTTTCTGCCTCTAGTGATGAAGGCTTTCGGGCAGAGATTTAATAACCAAAGGCTGATTCTGACTGTGAATTCCATCTCTTTAGCCTCAGATCCATTACCCGTGATCTTTTCTAATCTCCTTTTCAACATGCCCACATACTGAGGGCTCATTAGTTTTCCCTCTTCCCCACCCCTTCATACACTTCTTACATTTCTGTTCATCTCTGTTTTTTTTTTGCTAAATAAAGCCATTGACCTTGTTTCAGAATGACAGTCCTGTCAAATGCTGCAGCACATGCACAGACTTCTGAAGCAGCTAGTCAAGGCTGGTCACATCCTTTTCCCACACTTGTCTCACCCATTTATCTCAATGCTATTGGTTGAGCTGATGGTGACTCAGGCATTGAGACTCCAGAAATGGTGTGTTAGTGTGCTAGTGACATGCAGTGAGCCACTGTGGTACAGGTCAATCAACATAATGGGAACATTACTGATGAAATGCCTTTTCATGATTGATATTCATAAATGTGTGTTTAGACAGGACTGCTTTCTCAGTAATGTAGTGAGTTGGTTCTGATTGTCTCTAATGGACAGATGAAGCTCACATTTGTGACCTTTAATGCCTAGAGACATCACTGAGATGGATAAATCTAATTGGTTTATTTATGCATGTTCTGCTCACTATCATTCATATTCAATCATTTATTTTCAGTAACCCCTTCAGCCTAATCAAGATCATGGTGGATCCAGAAATACTGGGTGCGGGATGGGTGAATTTACCCCGGATGGGTGTATCACAGGGCACCATACACACACATTCTCACACTCATTCACACCAAAGGGGCAATTTAGCATAGACAATCTGCCTACCTTCATGTTTTTGGACAGTAGGAGAAAACCAGAGAACCCAGAAGAAGCCCATGCAAATATGGGGAGAACATGCAAAAGTCCACAGAGGCAGTAACTATGGCTCAGGATCTTTAATGAGAGTAACACTTAATTTTCTGCATTTTTAATTTCCATAATTAATTAATCAATCAATTGAGGTGTAACCCTGTTGGCAATTAACACACTTTTCAGCAAATTAAAGTGAAATATATCACTATAGATGATATTTGGTGTAATAATCTGTTCTTGCATTGCTCATTGCTCAAGCTTCAGCAATCTTTCAACCCGGTCAATGAGCTAGAGCTCACGCAGCAAAAGGACCAGCTAACATCAGAGGTAGGTTGAGTTTAAACGTGAGTATGGTAAATTATTCATTGTAGCCATTGTAAATCATTACTTGGTCTTTGATTAACGTCCTGCCCGTCGTCATTGTCCAAGACCTCCTTCTCAGGATTTGCTGGTCCTTCTACCGCTTTTGTGGAAATTCTCCCATCTACATCCTCTGCACCTGAGAATAGTAAAATTTCATATCATTTGTTCCTTTGGTGTCTGTTGCATCTAACTGAAATCTTTCATGTGAAAGAAGACTAATGAGGAAAAATATCCATTTAATCTTTGTCATATGTCTCTGAAAGAACTATTTACGTAGAAAAACAAAGTATTGAGACAAGCAGTTAGACCACAAAGTTGCAAATTCGAAAGACAAAATATGAAACTGAAACACTGAAGCCCTGGTTGAAAGTGGCCTTAATTGTTTCCCTTTATGTAAATAATCACAAATCAACATATCTTCTCATTTTTTTTCAGCAGCCCTTTTTTTTCAGCAGGAGAACAGCACTGAAAATTGTTGGAACAAATAAACAACTTATCTTTCATCCATGAAAGAAATCGAACCAAAGACCCACCCCCAAATGGCTGATATGACTCAACACACAGCTGCAGGCATAATAATCCCTTTCCTTTCAATTGTCTTTGAGCGAGATTGCTCATGGTAATGGGCCTTGAAGAAACATGGACCCTACAGAGAGTGCGTAAATTCACCCTGTTAGACCTGCTTATGCAGCGTGCTAATGGGATCATAACAGAGCGAATGGATCATAACAACTTTTTTCCTTCAACAAGGCCTTGTGTTGTAGCTAGGGCACTATTGTTAACTGACTAGCTTGCTACTGTCAGCTTTGTGATCTATCAGAATGCAGCGCTGGCTTAGCAATTTACAAAAACGACACTGTGGAATTACAATAAAGAACAAAGCAGTCGATGTTAGCAAGCTAACCAGCTAACGTTCATGAGCTAGCTAAAAGACAAGCTGTTGTTGAAAGAGAGAGGTTTTGCTCTGTTATCTAATATTTAGTAACTGTGATATTCACATTGATGTGTACAATAAACATTTTATTCTCATAATACTTTTGTATTACATGGGAGAACTTGATAATATGGGGCAGGTATAATTATATGTGGTGGGGGGCAATGAGTAGTTGAAATAGGTATAACATGCAAATATTACGTTAGCGAGATATTAGCTCACAATATTTTTTGCCTCTTTCTTGTTAGTATGGTACTCATCGCCAGTGGGACAAAATTGGAGATTTTTTGTGCGTTCAAGTTGTAAAATTCTGCTTTTATTTTATTATTCAGTGCCAGTAAAATAAAGTGGATATCCTTCAGGGCTTCAGTATTTTATTTTATTTATTTATTTTTTTTTACATTTTACACAAAATAGTTATTTTTATAAAGTAAAAAAAAAAAAAACTGGACAGCATGTTTTTAGGGTGTTTTAAAAGTTCTTCAAATATAGAAAAGATTTTAGAGATCTTATGTATTTTGCATTCGTAGTGACCCTGACATCATATTTGGGCTGGATGGCCATGGGAGTCGTGAAATAGTCCTGGCAGTTGCATTCACTATGTGAATGACTTGTGCCAAATTCCAGCTAAGTGTCTGTTAACGGCCCTGGCTTAGGATGCATTTGGGCAAATGTTTATTATTGCAAATATATTGGTTCAGTCTGTTTTGTTCATATTTACTGGCATTTAAACAAGGTTAAAGCACAGTTGACTGCTGCAAGCTATCCAGCCATACTGCCAGGAGCTGTTTGCTCACAAACAATGCCCTGAAACCCTAATTCCACTTTAAAAACCTTTATTTTAAAAAAGTGTGGTTTTATGTTTGCCTGGTCAACATTACTTTTTGAAAAAAAAATTGCTGTGTTTATGAATTTTGTTAAACCATCTTTTTTTGCACCATCTTAGGGCCAGATATTCCAATATTCCAATAAGAATAGACCAATATTCTTTGCTAACCTGGGCCGATCTGTTTTGAAACATCTGTAAAATGCCAAAATGGCAAAAAAGATACTGGGCTGCTCTGCTATGCAGATCTTGAGGGGAAGCAGTGCTATGTTTGTTCCTAATCCAGTGCAGTGTACATTTGTACAGTCTGAGGGTACAAGTGTATTAGTCAAAATGTTAAAATATTGATGAATGAATGGATTTGTTTTGTTATTCTATTAAATACATTACAACATGTTACTTTGTGGTGGGTGTAGACTATGTGGTGTATGTAAACGTTACGTTGCATCCGACTCCCTTCCTTGACAGAACGCTAGACCAACAATGGATGCACCAAGCCTACAAAAACTTGCCCTGCAGAGGATGGTACTAGGCCTCTCGGCTCTGCTAAGGACGTCACTCCACTTCCCTGCTCCGCCGCCCTGTTCCGCCTCCTCGCTCAGCTGAGGATGTCGCTCCTCCCCCTCATTTTGAGGTGTATGTCGCTTCCCCCCCTGGCTTCACGGACGATGTCGCTCCTCCCCCTCATTTTGAGGTGTATGTCGCTTCCCCCCCTGGCTTCACGGACGATGTCGCTCCTCCCTCTGGCTTCACGGACGATGTCGCTCCCCATGCTGGCTTTGCAGACTACATTGCTCCACAGCTCGTGGTGGCCCAACCCCTTACTCTGGCACTTCATGTTGTTTGATTCATTCATCTTCAGTAACCACTTTATCCTCATCAGGGTTGAGGTGGATCTGGAGCTGATCCTGAAACACTGTGTGCAGTGCAGTTGAATTCACCCTGATGAAGCCAGTCCATTGCAGGACACCACCATTCACACAGATGCATTCACACCTATGGGCAATTTAGCATAGACAGTCCTCCTTCCTGCATGTTTTTGGGCAGTGGGAGGAAACTGGAGAACCCAGAGGAAACCACTTTTTGATCTCATTGAATTTGTCACCAGATATTCTTGCAGATTTGTTGCCAAGTGTTATGATTTGAAACAGGAACCTTATGCCTAGAAAATCTTTTTTTTTCTGTTAGAAATATGATAATTCCCGAGGTTTTTTTTTTCCTGTTTGTGGTGCTAGAAGAAAAGCAGTCTCAAATGAGGGAGTCTTCTCCTTGGTTAGGTGAGGTCGATAGGTTGGTAAGGTTAAGTAAAAGCTAACAAGCCAATTTCTTTTCTAGCAAGACCTTCTTTTCTGTCATTCTGGTGCTATTCTGTGGTTTTGCCCTATGACTCATTTAATGATTACAAGAATGAATCCTTATTGCAGGCTGGAATTTTTACTAGTCAAAGCCTGGTATCTAAGCTGCTGGAGAGCATTAACAGGAATTGAACTTATAAGTTATCAATAGTGTAATGCTGCCCAGAGCACAATGCAGGTCATCTTGTCTTTAAAAACAATGGAACATTCTGTGCTGCTGTGTTTTTATATATATATATATATATATATATATAAAAAAAAACATGGGTGTAAATGTGAGAGAATTTTGAATGTTTGCAGTGATTTAAATGAATTCAATTCAATCATTGTTGCCTTCTGATGAATGAGGCACACACAAAACACCTAGCGCCATGACTAATCAAGTTCAATACAATTTTCTTCATTCTTAAGGCAATTTACTGCCTGTGGCAATATTTTTAGCAGCACTTGAATGAAAAAGAATTCATATCGTCTGTTCATTGAGAGAGGAGAAAGTGAATCTAGCCTTTCTCAAAGAATAATATCTTTGTCCTCCTCCTGCTCCCCTTTTCTCTGTCTTTATCTCCTTGTCTCTATGACACTGTGATGAGATGAGTATTAAAGAAGTTCTTGATTTATTGTGTTCTATTTGCGTGATCCTCCTGCAGCTCGTTCGTAGTTTAAATCATCCACGCTCCTGAAAAGATAATAAGGTAAAGAAAACAGTAACCAACCTTCCAGAGTAGTAAATGGATCTATGTCTATTCTTAGGTGCATTGAAAGGAATTGTTGTAGAGTCCTCTTATTAATTTTGGGTTTATATTTTTCTTCTGCTCCATCTCTATTGCTCCAGCGTTGAACTAAACACATGGCCTGATCAGTGTTTTCATATGTACCTCTTCATGGGCCTTCCACAGTGCATAATTTGTGAGTTAGACAGATCATGCAACTTTAGATCTGTGAAATTCTAGATTTTCCAGTACCCTGGAAAATACTGTGATGCTAAGCACGATTTGTCAGACATCCTCTGCCCTGTTCATCAATGCATCACAGCTGAACTGATATTAGTTGGGAGATGGACCATTCAGGGTTTCTAAACACCTCCTCCAGCCAAAAATGTAAAGATAACAGTGTCAAGTAGTCAGAATCTGATGACTGATAAATGGTTTACACAAACAGTCTGCTTAACTTGTTTATGACTTTGTATACATATATAGTCTTAGTAAGCAGACATAAGTATATATATTGTTCTTTTGCCATAAAAAAAGCTCCTTACCACAGATCATAATCCTCCTAAACATGGATTCTTCCCATATATCTCCTCTGTGATAAGTGCCACAGTGGCTGCACTTTAATGCATATAGCAAGAGCAATGTCAGTTTAATTGAATAACACAATCGGTGTGATTATTTTGTAATATTTCAATAGCCATTTCACCACCGGCAGTATTTACGTGGCATACTGCTTAATGCATTTTTCTATTGTACTGTACTGTACTGTTTTCTTGAATAAAATCTACAACTGATTACGCGATAATTGATCTATAATTGGTGACACTATTTAATTTCTTAATTCTTAGGTTCATAATTCTTCTTGAATTTAGGATCTCTCTTTCCAGGACTGATTCCCCTGGTTCTGACCTCTGCCTGTGTTGTTTATAAATATAGATTTGCATTTGATTAAGTTGACCTGTTTTGTCACCTGCTATGGATCGTAACTACAGTGCATACAAAATCCCTAATAAAGAAACAACGTGCTTACTGCATGTCCAAACTGCCAATGACTCCTGCACAAAAAATATGCATCTTAATACACGTTTTGCAAAGTTAATTCAAGTAAATTCTTTTTACTAAACTTACCCAACTCCTTAACTTCTTATTCCCTTTTCTGGATTCAAATCTTGTTAATTAAAAACACATCATTATTGTCTGTGTGCCTGACAGACATTGTGCGTACTCTTGTAGGATGGCACTTGTTGATATCTGGGAAAGCAGGTGGATGGCAGATGTTGGCTAGTGACTTGAATCAGCTGACCCCGAGCATCCTGTGCGTGTGTTTGGCCCTAGGGAATTAAAGGTATTGTTAATGATCTTTAACCTTAATCACACAGAGCCATGAAGTCTGTTCTCTTACAGACCTGACCTTTAGAGCCTGCTTCACAACTACCATAGAGGGCTACCACTAACAAAGAACTGTTCATTCACTCCTCTATGTGAGGAGTGTGTGTGCATGTGTATGCATGTACAATGTGTGTGGGTGTGTGTGGCCATATTTTTTATCCCTTAATAGGAACCAAAATGTCTGCTTAATGATAGGAGTTTCAAACAGGTTTGACCTTTCAGGGACATTTAAAAAAAAAAAAAAAAAAGAAAGAAAATAGAATGTCAGTTACTGAGGATGAGTAGAGATATTTGTGGGCATAGAGTTATTCAGCTACAGTAGGACACATCAATGGAAACACCCTGCAAAGATAAAATTACAAAATTGTGTGTGTGCGCGCGCGTACGTGTATGTGGGTGGGTGGTATTTTGTACGTTTGTATGATGTACAACAGCATGTTCTTCCATGAAGCCTCTTATTTTTCTTCCTATTTATAGTAAGCCTTGTGCTTATGGTTGTACTTATGAGTACGCAGAGCACTAAGCTTATATACAGTGCTTTCCAGAGCTGGGTTTCATTACTTTTGCGACTTTTAGCACAAAATGTAACACGCAAATTTAAGATGAATTGGTAACATCATGTGCAACATTACAAAACGGAAACAAAACAAATAAACAAACAGAAATGGGCTAAATTGTTAAATGGACTTGGGCCAAGCCTGCACGATATATATGTTTTGCCATAACTTCAAAATTGACAAGAATTTCTATGTTGGCAGAGTTGCGCTGGCATCACTGGCAATGTCGTATACGATCCAGATGAGAGCACACAGTTGGGGCGTCATGTGGCTTGGGTATGGAATCAAACAGTTTAGTATATATTATGTATAGTTTAGAGCTAAAAATCCACTCAGAAATCCTGTCAAGCTATTTTATGCTATTTTAGGCTAACAAAAACCGCTGAAGACATCACAGCAGTAACTAGACTGTACTAAAGCAGTACATCCTGTATCAAATTTCAAAATTATTCTATCATCTTGGCAGTCCTAAATACCTCTCTTGTCCATTAAGTCAGAATGAACAGATTGTTATTGAACGTTCATCCTCAGTAACTGCTTTATCCTGTCCAGGGTCACAGTAAATCTATAATCTTTCCCAGGAACACACAGAGGCACAAGGTGGGAATACATGGCCTGTATCTCGTTTGAAAGTTCTTCAAATAAACTGATGTTTGCCATCTTTGAGTTGTATATTGTTGTATTCATAGTGTCATATATTATATACTTGTCAAATTTTATATACTCATCAAATATACATTATGCATACATGCTGTCAACTAGTCTGGATGGTGGCAAAAACAGTAGCAAAGCAGATAAAGAAATGCAGGCACACATTAAGGAAAGCAGGCTACATTTACTTTCAGACTAGATAGAGTCAATTCTACAGTCAGTTTATAGTCATTACAGTCAATACATTGTGTAATTCTAAAAAAAAAATGTCTTTTTGAATTTTTTTCAGTTTTAATGGAACATTCAATACTGTCATGTTTATGATTAAGTACAGAGGTGTGCACAGGACACCTTTTTTTTTACCTCTTTTTTTAACCTCACTCCAACCTGCCCCCTAATCCTACCCACACTCAGTTATTTTTGTTTGTACCCGCCCACAAATTTGTCTAACAAACAAAAATTTACAAAAATCCAAATAAATAAGTTAAACCACAGCGATCCTGATCAGGATAAAGCAGGAATTAAAGATGAATGAATGATCAGATGAGTAAATGTACACGACTGTAAATCTGAATTATTTATGAAAGCCATTACTGTTAAATTCAAACACATGTTAAAGAATGTCATCACACTTTGGTGGAGGATATGGCACACTGTGCCATTTTTAGGGACTGGACTAATTTCTGAACCGGATCAGCAAATTATCCACTTCTGGAAACTTGAATACACTCACTGAGCACTTGTTTAGGAACACTATACTAATACTGGGTAGGGCATACCTTTGCTCTCAAAACAGCCTCGATTCTTTGTGACATGGTTTCAACAAGATGTATGGAAACATTTCTTTGACATTCTGGACCATGATGACATGATTTCAGGTGCTCTTTCATGCTGCAAATCTCCCGTTCTACCACATCCCAAAAGTGTTCTATTGGATTGAGATCCAGTGACTGGGAAGGCCACTGAAGAACACTGAACTCATTGTCATGTCGATGAAACCAGTTTGATACGATTTTTGCTTTGTGACATGGTGCGTTATCATGCTGGAATAGCCATTACAAGACGGGTAAATTGTGGCCATGAAGGGATGCACATGACCACGCTATAAGACCACGCTACGTTTTTCCAGTCTTCACCTGTCCAGTTTTGGTAAGCCTGACCGAAGTGGAACCTGATGTGGTCTTCTGCTGGTGAAGCCCGTCCGCCTCAAGGTTCGATGTGTTGTGCATTCTGAGATGCTTTTCTGCTCGCCACAATTATACAGAGTGGTTATCTGAGTTACTGTTGCCTTTCTGTCAGCTCGAACCAGTCTGGCCATTCTCTATTGACAAGGCGTTTCCGTCCACAGAACTGCTGCTCACTGGATGATTTTCCTTAATTGCACCATTCTGAGTAAACTCTAGAGACTGTTGAGCATGAAAATCCTAGGAGATCAGCAGAAACCCATTTTGATTTTGCACTGCACTGCTGCCACACAATTGAAAGATTAGATAATTGCATGGATGAGCAGGTGTACAGATGTTCCTAATAAAGTGCTCGGTGAGTGTACATTTTTACATTTAGCAGACACTTTTATTCAAAGTGAGCGAAAACTGAGCAGAGCAGATGAGGGTCAAGGGTCTTGCTCAAAGGTCAACTGTGACAGGCTTCCAATCAGCAGTTGAGAGCCCTAACCACTGAGTGACCACTGCCATGTAAAATGCCATCAAGTTGGAAAGGAAAACAAAGTATGCACATGAAATACCTGTTCAAGTCCAACTGCTTTTAACATAGTGTTTATGCCTCTAGGCACATTTCAGAGAGGGATCTGAAATAAAGTGGCTATTTCCCAACCAGCACGATTGTACAATCAGTACTGAATGTCATACTATCTCTTGGCTCCTCCAAGTGCCTTATACCGATGCACATCAGACACCTGTGAAACAGGGCTCTTATGTAATTGCTGGTTTTCTTTGACTGCATTCATTTTAGTCCCAGTTAAAGTGCTATCGGAAAATGGATTGAGTTATGTTAGTCCCAAGGTTTCCCATTCTGTGAACATGCAGCTGACTTGAACATGAATGTGTTGATGTTCAACATTACATTTATTACATTAAAATGATATGGACATGCAAAAATCCTAAACAAGACAGCTTAATGCATCTCCACGTTATTGTTTTTACACAAGTCATGAACACTGTGCAGTGTACTTTCTATATATTTCTAGTAGCAAGTTGTTCCTCATGGAAAGTGGCAAAATCAGGTAAGACTGTGGTTTGTTTGCACATCACTACTACTTCCACCCTCCACCTAGTTTACAAAAACTACACTGATCAACAGAGCATGACACAGCAAGATACAGAGTCAGCATAAATATCATGTCTGCTTTAATAAGATAGATTAAAATGATCTTTACTCTCCTCACAGTTAACTGCCTACTGTAACACAGCAGGGTGCAATAGGTAGCATTGCTGCCTCACAGCTCCAAGTTGCCAGGTTTGATCCTGAGCTGGGGAATAAGTGTGTGAATGTGTGTGTACATGGTGCTCTGTGATGAACTGGCATCCTGTTCATCGAATTTTGCAAGATCAAATTAACTTTGACATATTTTTCTATTTAACATAGTGAGATTTTATTATACAAACACAAAAATCCCATTGTCTTGGCTTTTCAATATGCCCACCTGTAAGTAATGTGTAATATAAAACTGGGTTAATTAGATAAAAAAAATACAGCTATGTCTCCCTTTTTACAGTACTAGGACTAGATCAAGATTATTTCAATCGTAGCGTGGCCACTCTGCTAATTCTCATTTCTTTTACTGTTTAAAAAATACAAGGCAAAACTACTCACCATTAGCACATATGAGCTACAACACTAAAACAGTATGTATAAAATGGCACAAATTCTAGCTAAATGCCGATTTACTCAGCAAGAGGCTGCCTGAGCAGGTAGGATTCAGTGCTGTCTCTGTGGTTGGTGTAAAAGGGAAACTGACTTAAGCAGATGGTTAGCTCTGACTGGTAATTTGTTAGCACATGGCATCACTTGTACCAAATACAGTTTGGCCCAATTCAAACTGTACAAAATGACAGAAATCCAGAAAAGAAAGGCATACAGAAATCTTACTGAAAAAAAAAATGTTTCTTTCTTTTACAGTTAGTGGTAAATTCACCGGAGGAACTGGTAACAGTAAGAAGCTAATTGTGAAAATGAGATTACAGGGGCTTTTAGACCCTGAAACTGCTCAATTAACACTTAATCAGATCTCTCAGCTGGTGGCTAATCAAGCTAATTACCGTTGAAGTATTTCCTTGAGTAAGTTTGCTACAGAGGCAGCTGTAGCAGCAGCCTCTCTTTCCTCATCCTTCCTCTACTAGCTAGGAAAATGCATAATGTACTGTAAATGAGTCTAGAACACCTTTCCTTAAGTGCTGTCATCTCTCATCCCACTTCAAACTTTTATTTGCACCCACTCACTTCCCTTTTTTGTGAGTCACATTACACACATTACCCTCATTGTATGAGACCAATACTGAACAGCTAAACCATATGGCCAACAGTATGTGGACACCTGATAATCACACCCATATGTGGGCCTTCCTCATACTGTTGCCACAAAGTTGGAAGCACACAATTGTGTAGAATGTCTTTGTATGCTGTAGCTTTACAATTTTCCTTCACTGGAACTAAGGGGTTCCGGGAAGACAATGGCCTTGTGCACAAAGCAAGGTTCATGAAGACAGGTTTTGCCAAGGTCGGTGTAGAAGTCGTCGAGTGGCCTGCACAGAGCCCTGACCTCAACGTCACTGCACACCTTTGGGATTAATTGGAACACCAACTGCACCCCAGGCCTTCTTGCCTGACCTCACTAATGCTCTTGTGCCTGAATGGACAAATCCCCACAGTCATGCCCCAAGAACTAGTGGAAAGCCTTCCCAGAAGAGTGGAGGTATTTATAACTTATAACAAAGGGGGACTCTGTAATGGAATGTTCAAAAATCACATATGGCTGTGATGGTCAGGTGTCTACAAACATTTGGCCATATAGTATGACTACTAAGTGTAACAACTCTGTTGTGCAGTGTCCTTGCATCATTGCATCACAAGAAAGCTAAAAAAAATAGAGTTAATTGTAGATGTTCTGTTTGTCTTTATTTTGGATCTTGAGGCCTAATAACATATCAATGGTAGTAAAGTAAGACATCATTATGCTGGACAAATACAATAAATCAACCATATCTTTAGTTGTGTCAAGTTTTTACAACTTGTACTAACTTGATAGCTGCAGTACTGTGCAATGCGGTGTAAAAAGTGAACATGTGAAATATGGGTTCAAAATAATGAAATGAACAGTTAGAAAATAGTTTGTTCTGACCATCTATCTGATTTTAAAGTGTTGGTTTATCAAATATAACAGCACAGTTTACCAATTCTCCAGATCTGGATCATTCCACTGCCTGCAGGTTTATAAGTAACAGAAATGGTCAAGTTAAGCTTAATCAGAAATGACTAAAACATATGACTTACATCCTTTAGCCTACTTTGATCAGATTATTATTATTATTATTATTATTATTATTATTATCATCATTATTATTAAAAAACAGTAGAATAAGCAGGAGCTTTGACCATTGAGACCACTGAGTAGTTATAATGCAGGAATAGGGATGGGCAATCTTTGGCAGCAGTTTTAACCATCCCTTGAGGTAAAAAATAAGATACCATAAATGAAAATATTAAAATAGTATTTCCATAGATTTAAATGTCCTTCCTGCTAGATGGTGGCCAAATTCAATGTTGCTTCATTCAGAGGTACAAAACACATAAAGGAAAATGTAAAGTTAAAATTCTCCCAAGAGTGGCACAGTAGTGCAGCTGATAGCAATATGCCTCACAGCTACAGAGTCCACAGTTTGCTTGTGAGCTCGGCCTGTGTAGAGTGTTGCATGCTGTCCCTGTTTTCTCCAGGATCTCCGGTTTCCTCCCACCTCTCAGAAACATGCCAGTTGGTGGCTATGCTAAATTGCATTTAAGTGTGAACGAGCGTATGAGTGTGTCCATTCAGTAATTATTTATTCAATAACACAGTCTGACCAAGACAATACAGCTTTTACATGAAAAAAAAAGATGCCATTATGACAGAATACTTTTGAAATTTATATGAGCGGAAAAGGAGAGAAACCCACACAGACCCTTGTACAGTTTTTAGTTGTTAATGGAGTCCTGCTAAAGTTGCAGTATGACAAGGGAGGATTACTCAACCACGCTAACTGAGGGTCTGAGGGTCATTAGTTAGCAGGCGATCTGAAAAACGTGTGCAAAGGGAGACACAACCCTGCGAAAGTCTGAGATGTGAGTGACTTACTGAGCAACAAAAAAACCCCAGATTGTGACTACAGTGCTACAAGGCTAGCAAGCTAAAGAGGGAACCCAGCTCAAGTTAGCAGCCATGGATCAAGTAATCAAGTAATATCCAGCACTCCTGGATCTAATGATTAGCAATCTAATCAAATCTGTCTAGTATTTCCCATAAGATTAAAATGTAAGATTACAAATGTAAGATTATTAAACCTAGTCTAGATAATATATATATATATTTTTTTTTACTAATCTCAATCTTGAAAAAGTGTTCTGTTGGCAGACAATTTTGCTCATGTTAAGCATTTATTTTTTCCAGAAATTTTTTTTCAGAATTTATCTGCCAATAGTATAAGGAATTTTAAAGCTTGAAAATTTTAAATAACTAGAAATAGGATCAATAATCTTAGCGCAGGATAAGGCTAATTAGTACAGATAATAAAACAACATTCCCTGATTCCTGAGGTATATGGAAAGTCGAGTGCATGCATAAAGATACTATGATGATGATGATGCAATTTTTGGAGGTTGCTAAATCATGCACGGCTCTTACTGTCTTAAGTTGTCTTTTTTTTTTTATTTCTTTTATGTAATTATGTGCTTTCTTTATTGCCCCAGTTATGCTGCAAATTTAAGTGGCACCTCACTAAAACGAGGTAGTGAATTCCACTGAATATCTCTATCTATATGCTAGCAAGCAAAACATAATTATGAGTTTTCATAATGAGCCTA
>CM040990.1:12341949-12375005 GCA_022985145.1 Pangasius djambal
ACAGTGTAAACCCATATGAGGATGGGTTCTCTGTTGAGTCTGGTTCCTCACAAGGTTTCTTCCTATCACCATCTCAGGGAGTTTTTCCTTGCCACAGTCGCCCTGCTTGCTCATCAGAGACGTCACACACTCTCATTTCACTTACTTTTGTTTGTGTAAAGCTGCTTTGAGACAATGACCTTTGTAAAAAAGCGCTATAGAAATAAAAATGAATTGAATTGAATTGAATAGATACCACACTCCGGTCATGTATGTCCTGAGATGAGCACAGACTGTCCTGCTCTTATACATATAATTTATTAAATGTAGTAAATGTATTAAATTGAATAATTTCCTTAACTGCTTTATCTTAGACAGGGCCACAACACTTTGTTTTACTGTCCTTGTAAGGACCTTCCACTGACGTCAGTGCCTTGCCTACACCTAAATCTAACCATGGTCTTAACCTCAGTAACCAAAAGGAAACGTTTAGGATGTTTTTTTCTTTTTAAATAAAAGTTCTTGTTAAAAAATGTCCCCATGCAGATATTTCTATCCTTGTGGGGACATTTATTAGCCTTCTAGATTTAAAACATTTCAATTTAGAGTAGTCAGTCCACCTACTAGCATGGTTTGGGGACTGGAAGGATAAATGGAGCACCCACGCAGGCATGGGGAGAACATGCAAAACTCATAGCCCTGAAGCTATGACACTGCCCTGCTCTTATACACTTGATCATTAATTGACAAATGAAATCATGTGTGGATAATCGCAGAAATCTAAGCTGGACTTCGGATTGTAGTAGATTTAAGATCGGATGCCTCTTCTTTAAGAGGCAATGATTACGATACCCAGCAGTGCTACGTTTATTATCTGGATGTCATATGTAATGCATCACAGTGATGTTGAATTATAGAGCTATAAGCTTTAATGAAGTGCTTTTAATTTATGGCAGCGATTACCATTCAGTAACTCTTGTCACGTTCACTTTCCTCAACACATATATTCAGAACAGATATCCCTGACATGAGCTCTACATGTTTGAAACATTAATTCTTGGTTGCCGCTAATGTGACTGCACTCTTGCTTTGTGCTTTAACCTCTTGCGAAATGAAGAGGCTGTGGTTATGTTAAAAAATGCCTCGTAAACCTTTTGAGAAGAGTATAATTGCATTAATCCGAAATGTGATAGCTGTCCTGTAATCCCCATATTAGAAACCTCACGCAACAGAGGACATTGGTGGAATAAAGGCAGAAAAAAGAAGAAAAGGAGAAAATGTACTGAGCCACCAACAACAACCAGTGCGATGAGAGAATAAATGGGGAGATAAGGAAAAGAGTGATGATGTGAGGTTTGGAAAAAAGAGAATCTTATTCACCAATGATGCTTCACTGAATGCAGTTCATTACAATAGATTATATACTCATCTGAATTTAACTGATTACATGGCCTTATTTCATCAGATGAGAATGAGATATTCCTCTGTTAAGAACGAGCACAGCTGGTAATTTTCATCTCAGTGAATTATTATATTACGTGTGCTAGGCCCATGGAGCTTACTAATGTTAATTTATAGTTCCTGCAGTAATATTTCATCTCCAGTTTTCTGACAAAATACTGTAATGTAGAACATCTTACAGAAAAATCTCTTGTTCAGAGAGACTCAAGAGTTCCTGAGTTTTCATGTCTTGGTGGGGAGGAAAGCTGACATTTTTGATCTTGACTGCAGCTTTTATTCCAAAACTAAAAGAGCTGAAATGGTTCCTTTTGGTTACTGAGGTTAAGGTTAGGGTTAGATTTAGGTGTAGCAAAGCATTAATTAGCTGCATTAATAAGAAGATCCTCAGAATAATAGTAACACAAGTGTGTGTGTGTGTGTGTGTGTGTGTGTGTGTGTGTGTGTGAGAGAGAGAGAGAGAGAGACCTGGAAAAATTGTCAAAGACTCTAGGCATTAAGAACCAGAGTTGGACTTTACTGGTTTAGTCTGAATGGTAAGAGCATGAATTCAACAGGAATCTGAAAGAAGCTTCTAGTGACCTCTGGTGGAGAAATGTTACAAGCAAAAGTCATTACATTTTACAGGAAATAATGAAGCTGCATAAAAACAATTAAATCAATTTGGCTGTACTTTTGCAGCTTTTTGCAAACAAATATGATTTCCAGTATTCCAGTGCTATTTCATAGTTTCCTTTATAGGATAAAAACTGTCTTCGCTAAGCATATATATACAGCAGTCGGTCATAACATTAAAACCATTGACCGGTGAAGTGAATAACATTGATTATCTTGTTACAATGGCACCTGTCAAGGGGTGGGATATATTAAGAAGCAGTTCTCAAAGTGAACAGTCAGTTCTCGAAGTTGATTTGTTGGAAGCAGGAAAAATGGGAAAGCATAAGTATCTGAGCGACGTTGACATGGTCCAAATTGTGATGGCTAGACGACTGGGTCAGAGCATATTCAAACTGTAGGTCCTGTGGGTTGTTCCCAGTGTGCAGTGTTTAGTACTTAGCAAAAGTGGTCCAAGGAAGGACTACCAGTGAATCGGCCACAGGGTCATCGATGCGCTGGGGGAGCAAAGGCTAGCCCATCTGGTCCGATCCCACAGAAGAGCTACTGTAGCACAAATTGCTGAAAAAGTTGCTGGCTATGATAGAATGGTGTCAGAACACACAGTGCATCTCAGCTTGCTGCATATGTAGCCGCAGACCAGTCAGAGTGCCAATGCTGACCTCTGTCCACCACTGAAAGCACCTACAATGGGCATGGGAGCAACAGAACTGCATGGGAGCAAAGGAAGAAGGTGGCCTGGTCTGATAAATCACATTTTTCTTTTACATCATGTAAATTCATGTAGATGTTACTTTGACAGGTACCACCTACCTAAACAATGTTGCAGACCAAGTACACCCATTCATGGCAACGGTATTCCCTAATGGGAGTGGCCTCTTTCAGCAAGATAATGCACCCTGCCACACTGCAAAAATTCTTCAAGAATTGTTTGAGGAACAGGACAAAGAGTTCAAGGTGCTGACTTCAAAATCACCAGATCTCAATCCGATCAAGCATCTGTGGGATGTGCTGGACAAACAAGTCTGATCCATGGATCCCCATCTCACAATTTCCAGGACTTAAAGGATCTTCTGCTAACCTTCAGAGGTCTTGTGGAGTCCATGCCTCGACAGGTCATCCATAATGTTATGGCTGATCGGTATAATATACACTGCTCAAAAAACTGGTACTCAGTAGTTTGTATGACATCCATGTGCTTGTATGCATGCCTGACAACGTCAGGGCATGCTCCTAATGAGACGACGGATGGTGTCCTGGGGTTTTTCCTCCCAGATCTGGACTCCTCGACAGTCTGAGGGCCACCAACCTGGCGGCGTCGGATGGACCGAAACATAATGTCCCAGAGGTGTTCTATTGGGTTTAGGTCAGGCGAGTGTGGGGGCCATTCAATGGTATCAATTCCTTCATCCTCCAGGAACTGGCTGCATACTCTCACCACATGAGGCCGGGCATTGCTGTGTACCAGGAGGAACCCAGGACCCACTGCACCAGCGTAGGGTCTGACAATGGGTCCAAGGATTTCATCCCGATACCTAATGTCAGGCAGTCAGTGTGCCATTGTCTAGCCTGTAGAGGTCTGTGCGTCCCTCCATGGATATGCCTCCCCAGACCATCACTGACCCACCACCAAACCGGTCATGCTGAACCATGTTACAGGCAGCATAATGCTCTCCACGGCTTCTTCGGACCCTTTCACGTCTGTCACATGTGTTCAGGGTGAACCTGCTCTCATCTGTGAAAAGCACAGGGCACCTGTGGCGGACCTGCCAATTCTGGTGTTCAATTTCAAATGCCAGTCGAGCTCCATGGTGCAGGGCAGTGAGCACAGGGCCCACTAGAGGATGTCGGGCCCTCAGGCCACCCTCATGAAGTCTGTTTCTGATTGTTTGGTCAGAGACATTCACACCAGTGGCCTGCTGGAGGTCATTTTGTAGGGCTCTGGCAGTGCTCATCCTGTTCCTCCTTAAGGACCTTCTACGGCCCTGTCCAGCTCTCCTAGAGTAACTGCTTGTCTCCTGGAATCTCCTCCATGCTCTTGAGACTGTGACTGGGAGACTCAGCAAACCTTCTGGCAATGGCACGTATTGATGTGCCATCCTGGAGGAGTTGGACTGCCTGTGCAACCTCTGTAGGGTCCAGGTATCGCCTCATTCTACCAGTAGTGACACTGACCCTAGCCAAATGCAAAACTAGTGAAAAACAGTCAGAAAAGATGAGTAGGGGGGAAAAAAATGTCAGCGGCCTCCACCTGTAAAACCATTCCTGTTTTGGGGGTCGTCTCATTGTTGTCCATCTAGTGCACCTGGTGTTAATTCCATTAACACCAAAGCAGCTGAAACTGATTAACAACCCCCTCTGCTACTTAACTGACCAGATCAATATCCCAGGAGTTTAATTGACTTGATGCTATACTCTGATTAAAAGTGTTCCTTTAATTTCTTTTTGAGCAGTATATATACATATACATATATATATAAAGCTACTAGTTTAGCATTACAAACTGTTTAAATATTCAGACATTTGAAAAAGATGTTGTTTGAGTCAGTAATACCATCTGTATCATTTCATTAAATATTTAATGTGTGTGGTGCATTGCAATGGACTAGCTTCCAGAGTGTATTCCCGCACTCCGATCTCACATCTCCTGTCAGCCAAGAAAAGGAATCTGAGGCTTCAGTTGGCACGGCTCACTGGTGTGCATGAGAATCCCAGGAGATCAGCAGTTTCTGAAATGCTCAAACCAGCCAACAATGCAACCAAGTAACTGAAATCACATTTTTTTGGTGTGAACATGATCACTGAATATTTGTTACTGAGCCATTAAAATATTTGTTATGAGCTATTAATTATTTAAACAATCAATCTAACAGCACACCGGAGCAACAGGAAACACCTATTAGTCACGGGCAATGTTTTTGATCATTTGAAGAATGTGAGGATTGAAACAAAAGGTGCCATGTTCTAAGTTGTTTAACATATCTAGATGTAAATATAGAAAATGAAAGCTGACATTCTGATCTATTAACTCATATTCATCTTTTAATCTCAAACCCAAATGTCTTCAGCGTATAGAAATACAAATGAATTTGCTTTGCCATTCCAATACTTACATACATAGTTTTTAAGCTATAAAATGGTCTTTTTGTCCACAATTTGCGTTAAAAACGATCAGAAACTACATAAATTAATCTTTGTAGCTCCAGTACAAAAGTAAAGAAGAAAACCTCCGACAACAAACAGGTCGGCTTGGCGACTACATACGGGGAAAATATTTTAATATTAATTTTTAAGGTCAAAATGAAGATGCTTTGTGGTGTTTTCAGGTAAGTTCACGTTGTAAGTTGTGGGTGTGGTGCGTTTCCTGTCTCCACATTTTTTTCAAACCTGCTTCTGTCTAATTCAGTGTGGTTTTTGAGAGAGAGAGAGAGAGAGAGAGAGAGGATGATGTTGATGTAGTAGAAGAATACATCCTGAGGTTGTGAAGTGAAATTTATAATAGACTCAGTTAAAAAAAAAAGTCTCAACACAGTAGAAAGATATTTCAAAAAGTGTCATTTCAGCGTTACCAACGTTCAAATGATTTTTAGTCCACTTGATAATTCAGCGTGCTCATTTAAATTTGTGTCCCCCCTCAGAGCTCAGTTTATCTTTTTCGAAACAGTGTTCCTCTACCACAGTACAGATTTATTTATTAGAATTTCTCTATATCAACAATTCTGGATGGTAGACATTACTTACTGATATTTATGTCTAGTTATATATTGGATAGACATTCCCGTAACCATTCTATTTATTTATTTTTTTTAAATTCAAACTATTCATCTGGGGTAACTAGACCTTGTTTGGAGTCCAGGAAGTCTGTTTAGTCCTGAGGAATGTGTGCCTTTTAGTTCTATTACATTTACATTCTAATAAACCCTGCAACACATAAATAATTGAAATCACATGAAACATGACTCAGACACAGGTTTGTGGATTTAGCTGTCGCTTCTTAAAAAACATTTACTGAAACGTTTGCATCAAAAAGAGATCTTAAACAAAAGTATCAAACCAGAACTGTAAAGCCCCTTCTTACCCCAACCCCCACTTTTATCGGAATGTGATGGGATGTCGCTATGCAAACCTACAACTAACACCAAGAGAATTACGTTCATTATCACACTCACAAATGTTTACTGGGAATAACACGATGGAATACGAAGCATCGTTGCTTGCAGTTATTAGGGCAATCACAATAAATACAGTATAAACAATACAAACTAAAAAAAAAAAATAAAAAAAAAAAATCTGCTATTATCACCCCTCCCATTTTCAGTGACATTGTGCAAATCCTCAAAACAATCCTTTTTTTTTGAGTGGATTTCATGGGGAATAAACCCAGTAAGGGCGTTAGGGCTTCAATACACTTGTCAAAAAATTTCAAATATTTATCTGATATATAAATAGTCTTTCAACACCAGTAAAATGAGTAAAAAAAGTATATATGCTGGTAAAAATGATCATAAAATGTATTAAAGGTGCCACTGGCTATGCATTTGTTAGTCTGCAAATTAAAACGGACCACATTTGTGAAACAGTGCAGCATCGCAGCACTCACGCACAAGGGATGCAAATGATCACAATGTGCTGACGTGACATTAATGGACATAAACTTTCAGCTTGGCACAAGTTTGATGTAAAATTCTACTAATTAAAAAAAAATGGTTATTATGACATACTGAATATATGCTGAACTATATAAATCACCACGGATCATACTGGTTACAATTCCAAATAGGTAAGCTGATAACATTTTTTTTTTACCCCCACCTTCATTTCTTTGTAAGCTGCAACATAAACCGAATCCATAAGGCCATTCTGAACTGCACAGTCCCAAAGGACAGTATTTTGGCACTGGAAATGTGTTTAAAAAGCATAAAGCATTAGGCCATATTGTACTTTGAGTTAGCCAAGGAAAGAAGGCATAAATATCTCAAAAGAGTTGTGTGCCATAGTAAGAACACTGATAATGGCTTATATACTGTATTAATACTGTAGCCTATATAATCATATATGGTGTTGAGTGGATCAGTGAATTAGTTTTAGGAAGTTAAAGTGCAAACAGAGTTGCAGGTTATAAGAGTTGCCGGCTCAGCAGGATCATTACACGATCATCTGAACTGTTTGTTTCTTGTGAAGGAGTCTAGCAAGGTACCTACAATACATAGATTATCCTCGCTATCTGCAAGAAAGTCTTTTAAATGAATCGTCGATTCAAATAAATTGTCGATTTCAGTACTGTGGTTTCAATCATTTGATGATATTCCGGTCTTGTTTATGTATCACTTATACTTTTAAAATATTAGTACCTATTGTTTAATTTCTAAGTGCTTTAAATAAGATAGGCCTTTATAGTAGAAAGTAAAAGTCAATATACTGTATATGTGATACCTAATCTATAATGATGAGCAGCAGAGTGGCGCAGCAGGTATCGTTGCCGCCTCACAGCTCCAGGATAGATCCTAAGTTTGGCTTACTGTCTGGGTTACTCCGGGTTCTCTGGTTTCCTTCCACCTGCCAATAGGTGTATTGGTTACCCTAAATTGCCCCTAGGTGTGAATGAGTATGTGAATGTGTGCGCAGTTATGCCCTGCGATGGACTCATCCATCGCACCCAGTGTTCCCGGGATGGCTCCAACACGACCCTGACCAGGATAAATCAGTTAATGAAGAGAAAGAATTGAGAATTGACGGTGAATTTTTGCGTCTTTAAAACTACAGTATGTACTACAGTGTAATTTAGATAATTTCCTGCAAGAATAATGGCTATACTGTTTGCATTGGCTCATAAATGGCATTTGCATACATTGTTTAAAAAAAAAAAAAAAAAAAAGAAAAATCTTTGGCTGGGTGCCCTGTAGCATCTCCCTGCTCCAAACACACGCAATCCAACTCATGAACACTTTCTCAAGCCTTGCATAAGTTGGACCTGCCGTGTTAGGTGGTGGGCCTCTAGGACTGAGCTTACAATCTCTGATCTATGATAACTTGGGCTGTCAGAAAGAATTTGAATAACTAAAACATACTGATCACACAGGGTTATTCGAACATGAACATTTAATACATGACCCATGTCCCTTCTTTTGCGTCTTCCAGCATTTATCAGCAGTTCATTAAGGACAAATGTGATCCATCTGCAAAATGTTTGCAGTATCAGATGATCTTTACGTATCAGATGTATCATATTTGTGCGAGGCATGCCTGGCCCAATTTGTGTGCAAATGAAGACATAATAACCACAGTGCAGGTTCGTGTGTCTGAGGTTGTGATAAAGTTGATGGACACGCACATATTCACACACACTCATGCAGGTGTGTGTTTGGAGTCGGAGGTCACAACTTGGCATGTACGTTGGCTATGATCTCAGGTGGGAGGTCTTTGACTGGCAGGTGTCCATCCTCTACACCCCTGTCTGCTGCACTGTGGTCTGTGTTCTCACAGCTATTCTGAGGAGACTCCGGAGGAGGCTTATACAGCACACTTGCCAGCATGAAGAACACAGTGCCCAAAAACTGGGAAAGAGAGTGAGAGAGACAGAAAGAAGAATTGTTTGATTATGATTTATAAATGCACTAACTACTATTTTTAAATTCCTCAGTACTTTATCACATATGATTTATTCACTGTTTGGCAACGTATTTCCTCTTAACCCTACTAGTCGTTCTCTTTTCATTTTCTAGCAATAAAACATAAATGTTCGGTGGCCTGTAAAAAAAAAAAAAAAGTTGCTATGGCTGAATTCTAGAAAACAGCCAAAAAAAGAGTTTTGACCAAAACTTTGACTTAATGACTCTACTTTATGAAAACATTAATATATTTTCCAAAAAGACATAGAAATGTTTTTATTTAGGCAACTTCCTTTCAATTTGTGTTCGCTGTCTGCCTAAAGAAGTCTAAAATCTTGCTCTCTAAGTGTACCTTAGATCACAATTTGATCAAGCTCTTGTATATTCATGTGCCATGGCAAAACAGACATAGGTTTAATCAGTTCGCTTTATAATCAGAGACCGGCTGTAAAAATGGCTGCAATGCACCTGCGCTGACACATCATCACCAAGACAGTGACAGACTTTGTATAGGCCATGGTGTGGTGGATGACGTTTTAAAATGGTAAATGACCTAATAAAAGACATTAATGTCGAGAAATTGAATTAACAGGACAGAACTAAGTGAATTAATCAGTGATTACTTCTCCACTGATATCACTGTACAGTGATCAGTCGAGTGTGTAAATGCTGTGAGTGACTTGTAACTCAGGTGATGAGACAGAGACTGATGTGGATGATGCTGATAATGGAGCAATGGCTCATTTTCCATTGTAAACCTATAACTGAAATAATAAAAATGGCAGTAATTGTTATTCCATAAGTAACTTAGGTTGCTAATCAAAAAGCAAGGTGACTTTCAGTGGAGTTCTCAATTTCTGGGATAATCAAACTTTAAAATGTTATAACTTTTTGTTATAACTTGAGATACATGCAAAAAAGAAACATAGTCCAGATTAGAAAAGCTTTCGGAAATATGCTGTATGTATCAAATGTAGTTTTTTTTTTAATAATGTGAAGGGTTTTCCCAGCTTTGTTATTTTGACTGTATCTTAAAAGGAACTGTCAGGAGTGATGAACCCCCCCACTGGTCCAGATCAAGTGTCAAAGTGTATTGTGCTACCTTGTAGATGAGGCCAGCAATGAGTGTGTATTGGCTCATGGCAGAGTTCTGGTAAAGGTAACAGGACCCACGCTCTCCACACTGCTCTTGCCACAGCAGACATGAGATGTCAATCACTGAACCAAACGCTATTGGACCTGGGATGCCACCTACAACGACACAGGAATTTAACATGCTGATCATTTACCACAAATTTTAACATGGATTCAGAATCACCTAGCCAGATATCAACAAGGCAACGTTACTGTAGGTGAGCACATTAGGAGTCATGATAAAAATCATACTATTGCCTCTTTACTTACTTTTTTGTCAACCTGAAATCAAAAGTGTCCTTTTTGTTTCCTTGTTTATGCAACTGGTCATATTGTATAAGGCTGAGATCAATGGTGCTGATCACAAAATTCATGTTTTTCCCCTACCCTTTCAACAAAATGCAATGTGTTTTCCCACCCATCAAGTCTTCTGACATCACCACGGAGAAAGAAATATTACCAATATTATCCTGATATTTTGAGATTTTAACATACCCAGTGTTCGCACCACAATCCACTGAATGCCCAGTCCAAATGACCTCTGACTGTCAGGGACACACCTGAAGAGGGATGAGAGAACTCCAGTCATGGCTGTACTCAAGTGTGTATGACTGCACTAAAATAGAAACGGTCTCTTTGGCCATGGGCTTTACCTCAGAGTAGCTGTGAGGGCAGGGATACTGCACAGAAAGGTGAAGGAGATGATGATGAAGAGGAAGGTGAGGAAGGCTGGCATGTGGTTACAGGAGGAGCTACACTTTCCTGCTATGGCCAGGCCTTCCTCGCCTCTTGACATATTACCCATAATGCAGCTACAGTCTGAGAACATCTAAACACACATACATGCACACACTTAATGCATGGATCTTGGGCATTGCTTTTGAAGCACTACAGTTAACCTGAAAAAAAAAATTCATCCATATGAATGCTTTATATTCTTCATTCACTATTCACATTATACTGAATATGACTTACAGACGTGGACAAATTTGTTGGTACCCTTACAGTTCTTTGAAACAATGATTCATTGCTCCTGGAAAGTGATTAAACCAAAAGCAATAGTCTCATATATACCTACCTGCCCATAGTATGTGATAGATTAAACCAATAAACTTGTGAAGAGGAATGACTTATTGTTTATTTTACCAAGATAATCTAATACAGCCTGGAAATCATTGCATTCTAATCATGTTTCAAACTAATCGTGTGTCTTCAATCTTTGTAACAGCCAATCAGCCTATTTAAAGAGAGAAAGCGTGCCACTGTGTAGGTTGGTATCATTGCGTGCACCACACTGAACATGGACCAGAGAAAGCAAAGGAGAGAATTATCTGAGGAGCTCAGAAAGAAAACTGTACATAGCCATCTTAAAGGTAAAAGCTATACGACCATCTCCAAGCAGTTTGATGTTCTTGTCCCTCCAGTTGCAAATATTATTTCAAAGTATAAGGTCCATGGGATTGTAGCCAACCTCCCAGGACGAGGCTACAAGAAGAAATGCAACCCCAGGTTGATCAGAAGGATTGTGCAGATGCTAGACAAAGAGCCAAGGAAAACATCCAAAGCCATTCCAGCTGAACTCCAAGGTCAAGGTACGTCATTATCTGATCGCACCATCCGTCACATTTTAAACAACAATGGGCTCCATGGAAGAAGACCCTAAAATGCATGTTGACAAGCCACAGAGCTTCTGGGAGAATGTCCTTTGGACTGACGAAACAAAACTAGAGCTTTGTGGCAAGTCGCACCAGCTGTATGTTCACAGACGGAAAAATTAATAATTAATTATTAATTCAATTACATGGAGGAAACATGGAGGGGGCTCAGTCATGGTTTGGGGCTGCTTTGCTGGGTCTGGCACAGGGGGACATGAATCTGTGCAGGGCACAATGAAGGCTATCAGGGCATCCTGGAGAGAAACATACTGCCCAGTGTCAGAAAGCTCTCCTCAGCTGCAGATCATGGGACCTCCAACAGGATAATGACCCAAAACACACAGCTAAAAGCACTCAAGAATGGCTGGGTAAAAACACTGGACTATTATTAAATGGCCCTCTATGAGCCCTGATCTTAATCCTATTGAACATCTGTGGAAAGATCTGAAAAATGCAGTGTGCAGAAGGTAAAACCTTCAAACCTCAGACAGTTAGAGCAGTTTGCTCAGGAAGAGTGGGCCAAGATACCGGTTAGCCGATGCAGAGGTCTCCTTGTAAATACCGCGATCACTTGTTGGCTGTGATTGCTGCTAAAGGCAGTGCAACAAAATATTAAGTTAAGGGTACCATCTTTTTTTGTCCGTCATATTCATTTGGTTCATTATGTAAAATATTCAGTGTAATCAAAAATCAAAAATTCATGGAATCAAGGAATTAACAGCGATTGATGCCATTAACGCTTGTCAGTTTCAACTTATTTCAGAGATAGTTGTGGGTTCTTCTTTTTTCATTGAAGGGTACCAACAAATTTGTCCACGTCTGTATTTTAATAGTATAGTATCATCTGGATTGGGCAATCTAGATTAGCAAATGATGGTGTGGATTGCATGCAGCACCTGTCTTCCTGTGTGCCCGTGTGTGTTGTTGACAGCACTGCATCCAGCATGGCAGGCAGAGTAGTACATCACACCGTCAGCTCCACACACTGGGTTATACAGCGCCTCCACACAGTGACATTCTGCATTACAGTCTACCGTCAAATTCTTACCTACTACAAAACTGAGACAGATAGAGAGTGAGTGAGAGAGAGAGAGAGAGAGAAGGATGGAGAAGAGAAGAGGGCATTCAGCTCCGCATATTGTGTGCTTCTGTGAACGCTATGTAGTATTATGAAAATAGATCACGCAAAGCTTTTTGCTAGGCGACACTCTGCTCGTGAGTCAAGTTGAATTTTGAGTCTTTGGGGGCGGGAATAAGAGGCATGTTCCCACGACTTTGATTTGTCAGTCAAAAGAAAGGCAGAATGGTAGTACTGTACATATTAGGCTGTACTACCTCACATGGCCTGTAGAGGGTGGTGTACCTGCTGCTAGAGGGTGGTGTACCTGCTCTGAAGCTGTGTGTAGAAGGAGCTGATGTTCTGAGAGCTGCTCTGGTATGGTGTGGTCACTCCAGCCATAGGCACATTGGGGCAGTGAAGGAGGAAGACGAAGACGGCCACAAGGCTCACCAGGGCACAGAGCATGCAGAAGCGGATGATGCTACGGCACCGGAGGTTCAGCTTCTTCACAATGTAGCCACCCAGGAAGGTGCCGCCCCCTCCAGCGGGTACCACCATATAGCCTTGGGAGAGAAAATTCTAGTTTAAGTGTGTTTTGCATCTTTGTTCTGTACTTGCTGTATGTCCGTGTGTCACAGATGATTGCTTTTAGGCTACATGGGAAGCATGGCCTCCTTTAAAATTTCATTAAAATGAGGCAATGAAGTGTTTACCAATGTGTCCATATTATTCATCGCTCTTGAAAAATTCGATATTTTAGCGAATCAAAATATCAGATATCTCACTGTAGCATTTTGCTGTCCATTCATTATGCAAACTGTTTTCAGGGGACAGCGCAGCCTGCGTGAAAAAATCTCTGCTGGAGCCCGTAGACACACATTCAGATAGAAATCCACTGACGCACGACATGAATGGGCTTCTATGTAAGATTCAAGTACACTGTTTTAACTGGACCAAATAATTACACTCAGTGAACAACAAGCTGCCCGGATACACAGCTTCACTGTGATTCACTGAGTGTGTGGGTGGGTGTCCAATAAGTATTTCAACATTTACTGGACAGTGCACTCTTTGCTCGTCCTGCCTGGTTGCACGGCTTCTCTGTGTGATGATCGGGAGACCTTAAGAAACTTAAACACATCAGGGCCAGTCAGACTTACACAGTGCTCAGAGCTGCAGTAGTAGTCAGCAGCCAAATCCATAACAGCTTTATAGAACTAGTATAGCCTGTTATTTTGTAGTCTAGCTTTTTATTAATTGGTAATTGCTAAATATTGTAAAAAAAAAAAAAAAAAATTGGAAGTATAAAGATTGTGGAACTGATTTTGGAAAACTATTTGATGTTCTTCCTTATGAGGGGAGACTAGGGCTAACCAGAGAGGAGAGACTGTGTGGCCACTGTAAGACCAGTCAGGTTAAGGCACAGATTCACTCTCACCTACACTGTCAAAAATATTTCAGGACAAAGGTTATATGAGTGACTGTTAAAACTCGTCTATTATTTAACCACTGGATCAAGTGTCTAGTGTATCACCTGAACCTAGGAACCTGTGTAATCCCATTCATTTTTATAGTTTTTATTTGTCATTAACTACGGCCATGCTTTTCCTTATTATGTATTAGTTCTTATGCATAATTTTATATTGAGCAACATAATTGTATAGAAAGGCAAGGTGGCACAGGGGGTAGCATTGCCACCTCACAGCTCCAGGGTCGCTAGTCTGATCCTGAGTTCGGGTTACTGTCTGTGCAGAGTTTTGCATGTTCTCCTCATGTCTGTGTTGGTTTCCTTTTGCCTCTTAAAAACATGCCAGTAGGTGGATTAGAGACTATAAATTGCCCACCAGGTGTGAATAAGCATGTGTGTGTGTGTGTGTGTGCAGGGTGCCATGGACTGGTGTCCGATCAAGGGTGTATTCCTGCCTCGCACCCAGTGTTCCAGGAATAAACCCTGGCTCCACCATGACCCCTACTGGGATAAACTGGTTACTGAAAATGAATTATTTATATAGCTATAGATTGTTGTTATTCTATAACAATTGTGCATTGCAGATTGGGGCTTAGTTTATTAAAGTCAGTTCATAAAAGAGAAGGATTTGCTATGGTAAAATAACAAGCAAAATATTAAACTTAGGCCAATTCACGGGAGATGAGTACATACACCCAGAAGGGTACGGTGAGAAAAACAAACAAACCAAAAAAAAAAACAGTGTGTCAGATTTCTACATTATATTCTCTGCTTTGTGTAACGCAAAAAAAAAAATTGAAAAATAATTAACGGCTTTCATTTTACTATTCTCCCCATCAAACATTCTCACCTCTCATTTTTATTTCTGCAGTTGAGATAACATGGACAAACATGAGGTGAAGCTTACCTCAAATAACCAATCACATCTGTCAAGGACACAATGGCAAAGCTGACATACCCCCAAAAAAACGTTAAACTCCATAAGATAATTTTGAATTTTTTTTGCTAAATTAAATAAACAAAAGATTTTTAAAGTGAAAAAAAATTGCCAAAATGATTACCAAACTAGGATAAATAAGCATAAAGGATCAGTATTTCTGGTTAACACAACAGAACTGGGTCAATAATTTAGCAGGATTCAGGAACTGGCTGTGAGTTAAATTCACCCAAAGCAGACTCCCTCCCTCTCTCATGGCTGAAAACACTTCAATTCAGGTTATGTGAGAAGCACTGAAATGAATGATGTGACGGTTCAGCGTGGCTGTCTTACCAAACCAGCTGGCTGCCTCGGAGGCACTAAGACTGAACTGAGACTCCAGGAACTTGGGCCCAAAAGTGGACATGCCGGCGATTAGAGTCGCCTCTGTAGCACCAGCCAGACATAGAAAAATAAACGTAGGGTTCTTTAGCAGCAGCAACACTGACCTGGAGAGAGAGAGAGAGAGAGAGAGAGAGAGAGAGATTATGAAAGCATGACTATCTTGTGGCCACTAGTGTACTGTTTAATGTTCAGTATGTTGCTAGTTATATCCAATATATAATTATATAATATAAATGTATAATATAAAATCATGCAGATACAGGTCAAGAGCTTCAGTCAGTGTTCAAATCAACAGTCAGAAAGGGGAAAAATGTGATCTCGGTGACTCTGATCCTGGAATGGTTGTTGGCGTGAGATGGGCTGGGTTAAGTGTTTCAGAGACTGCTGATCTCCTGGGATTTTCACACACCACAGTGGGTAGAGTTGAATAAGGTGAGTGAAAGCTCAGGAGATCAGTGCTTTCTCAAATACTCATATCTGCCTGTCTGGCACCAACAACCACGCCATGGTCAAAGTCACTGAGCCCCATTCTGACGTTGGATGTGAACATTACCTGAAGCTCTTGACCTATATTTGCATGATTTTCTGCATGTATTTTATACATGTATAAGCACGCCTATGGGTGTTCCTAATAAAGTGGCTAGTGAGTGTATATTCAATTTCTGTAAGCCCTGTTCTGGAGGTATAATGGAATTAGTGAAAGCATGGAATGCAAAAATTGTTTTTAGTCCACCAGAAACCCTCAAATATGAACATGTACATGATACAATGAGAAATGGGAATGGATATTAAAAAATAAAAATAAAATCAGGAGCATGATACATGATCACAATCAGTATCATGATACAATAATTTTAAGATACAAATCTATAGTCGGGAGCACCTGAAACTTTTCTAGGAACTCAATATATAATCTTAGTTGTCATGTTTTATACTATTAGACACCACCTCCATCATAAAGTTGTTTGAAAACTGTCCTTCCTGACAGCAACTTGTGGTCTGAATTGCACAGAGCAAGAAGTGCACAAGATCCATCTGTTTTTCACCTTGTCAAGCAATACAGCAAAAGGCTTTCTTAGGCTTTCAACAAATATAATATAATATAATATATATTTATGTTCAAACTATCAGTTACTGCATATGTTATTCACTTAATATATACTTTTTTTTAATTAAATGATCAGGGTCAATAATTTTGGAAATAGCTAGGAGGTAAGAAATATTAAAAAGGCAATCAGTGCACTTAAACAATTAAGCATGACCACATTTTAGTATATTGTATATTATTCTCTTAATTGTGACAGACTATACTGTATGACTTATAGTAGCAGTTATACTATCTGATTTAAAAGCTCCTTTTCTGCTTCTATCTAGGCTGTGAGTATGGCAGTGAAGACTTATCTGTGTGCTAATCATGCTTTCATGAGTCAGTCATTGTGTTATGTTAAAAAAAAAAGACCCACTCCATTACAATACTTAGCCTTAATGACCAAAGCAGAAGTTCAGAGAGGAACTATATCCTGCACATTTGGCCCAAAACTCTGTTTAGACTTGACCACACAAGTTTGTTTCTAAATCCTCCTATTGTGTTTCACCATCTGCTCCCTGTGTGTGGTACCACCCTCTGCTGTCCTTTCAGTTTTAGTTAGTTTGTCTTTTAAGTATTCTTGCTCCCAATTTTCAGCATCACTTGGATATTCTCTCTCATCATGATTCCTGATCAGTGATGTGTACTCGTTTTTCTATGCTTTCACTCTTGAGAAGGTGCTTGTACCTAGGCATGTCTTTTACTGTCTTTCCAAAGTGGGGATCGGAGGCGGTCGCTTGACTTCCATCCTTCAGCTGATGAGCCTCAGACACACGCATGGCTATAAAGCGCTGAGAACCTGTGTGTTAGTATGTGTATGAGAGAGAGAGAGAGAGAGGGAGAGAGAGAGAAGCTGACTGTCCTCATTTATCACTCAAGACGGTTTATGAAATGTTACAGTTAATAACATCAGTATCGTCATATGTAGTCATATATATTTTATTTTTCTATATTGTCTTCCAGCTTGCACCATGCACAATATTTCATCTCACTGCAGTACATGTGCACATGAATGGGATACAATACATATACAATTTGACTGACTAGGACATTATATACAAACTAATGAACTACAGTGGATATAAAAAGTCTACACACCCCTGTTAAAATTGCAGATTTGTGTGATGTGAAAAATGAAACCAAGATAAATGTTTTTCCACCTTTGCAGCAACCAACAAAATTCAAGTGAAAAACAAATTGAAACATTTTAGGAAAAACAAAGAAAAGAAAAAAAAACCAATAGATTTTGCCACATTTTGTAAAAAAATTTAGACAGGCTTGTACGGTTTATTTTTTCATGAGAAAGAGCCACCCTCCTTCACAGCCCAGACGTGAGAATATGAGAGAATGTTGTCACATGCAGAGAGTGACCAGTACTTGTTAGATATTCCTGCAGCTCCTTTAATGTTGCCTTTGGACTCTTGGCAGCCTCCCTGGTAAGTTTTTGTCTCGTCCTTTCATCGATTTTGGAGGGATGGCTTGTTCTTGGTGATGTCACTGCGGTGCCGTATTTTCTCCACTTGTTGATGATGGTCTTCTCTGGGTTCCATGGTACATCTAATGTTTTGGAAGTTATTTTGTACCCGTCTCCCGACTGATACGTTTCGACAGTGAGATCCCGTACATGCCTTGTAAGCTCTTTGCGGACCATGGCTTCAGCAGTCGGTCGAAACAAGAAGATATCAACAACAGAAACAGCTAATCTTTATTTTGAGTTAATCAGAATCACTTCATTGATGACAGCTGTATGATAATTACTTGCTATTTGAAGTTCACTTGAATTCTGTTGGTTGCTATATCATATTAAAGGTGGACAGGTGTGTATATCCACTAGACTTTGATTATCTGAACTGAATGAACTAGGGCTGTTTGGGGTGGACTGATGGATTGTACCTGGCAGTTGGCGAGGATAGCCCAAAATGGGTAGAGCAGTGATGAGTGCAGCGGCTCCTCCTGCCAGGAACCCAATCCACCATGCCCCCACCCACAGTGGGCTTTCTGGGGTCAGCAGAGTTCTGAAGAAGGAAGGAATTCAAAGTTTTTTTTTAGTATGTAGTTTAACTGATCAAACAGAAGGAGAAAAAAAAAATATTTTTTTCAAAAGTGTTTTGACAACATTACACATGAATCAATAATTCAGTTTGGAAATTCAGACTTGGGAAACAGACCTGCCCTGCTGTAGAAGCTGAAACGTGAATGCTGACAATAATGTTAGTACAGATGAACCTGAAGTCTATTTAATTACTTTGCTGTAGCGTGGTAGGATTGTGCGACATAATGATTTAGCAGTCTCTACACGATCTTGTGCATTTTTATTGTGTTGGAGCGCCATCATTTAACATCAGAGTACACTACTATGAGGTATCATGCAAAAAAAAAAAAAAAAAAAAGTGTATGGTTCCCTATTTTTTTTCCCTCCCCAATTTCCACCCACCAGCCAGCTCACCCGGTCATATGACAGATATGGCACCCAGGGAGGGTGAGGGCTAACATGCACTTCCTCCATGATGAGACACATGCTACTCATGCTGTATCTCAGGGCAGCGTAACACACTCGGAAGACAGTACTATCTGCCCTCTTCTGCAAACAAGAGTCAAGGTTTGCTGTGGCATCATCGGGATCTTGAAATCACACTTTTCCGTTCTGTTTCATCTATATGAAATAAAATCTAGCACTATATGATCAACTTAGCTAATATTGGACAGGAATATACTTTCATTAGTTGTACTGTTAAGGTTTGCTCTTGGTTTTTTAAGGCTATCATGAATTTTTTTTAAATGATACATGCCAGCAGGGAAAAATCGATATCACACAAGCCTATATCACAGGCAAAAATGTAGTAAAGGCAAACTCATTTACAGGCCAGTAGACATTGTTCAGTGGTGTGTGTGGCCACTTTTCCAGCCACCTAGCATTTTCCTTAAACACTCCTACCTCTTTTATTACCACACGATAACCTTAAAGACCTCATGGCCCTATTCACCCCAGAGCCCCCGATGACCCTAGGCAGATATAAAAAGACTCACATTTGGCCAATTTCCGTGTATATGTTGAGGAAGAAGCCACCCAGCAAATATCCAGCTGCTGGGCCTATAATAGCTGCAGTGTAGAAGATACCTAGGAAAAATAAGGTATGTTAGTTTAGTAGGCTAGCATATTAGTACTAGATCTTTCATGGCTCGCCCCCTGAGTTTTAGAGAAAAAAAAATCCATTGTTCCATTTCACAGAATCCATGTTGGATTTTTGATCTCTATTAAGGCTGGACCATGTTTATAAATGGAAACAAGAGTCCAGAGATGCAATTGTCTGTGAATGCCTTTGAAATGCGGATGGTGGGGACTGGGAAGCAGCACAATTGTAGGACGCTGTATTGATGTTGAAAGTGGAGCTTGTCGATAAAGGTCAATAATTATGCTGCTGGCTACAGTGGTGTCTGACAGGAACAAAATTGAATGGATCGCTAAAAAAAAAAAAAAAAAAACGATTTTGCATGAATGCAAATTCATGGAGATGTGAGATTTATACGCAACATCCCAAATTAAATTACTCTCAGTTTTAACATTTTGGAGACTGAGCACGCTACTTGAGTGCTTTGAAAGCCCACTTCTAATGTGCATATACACGAAAAATAAGCGGACGTGATGTCACACTGCTCCATGGTTGCAGTTCAATAAAATGACTGCATTTTTTTTCTACTTGTTTTTCATGGCCTTTAAAACACCATTTACAGGAGGTGCACTTTTGGAGGACTGCATGAGTGCTTTTAGAGCCCGATTTTAATACACACATACACACTGCCCATGTTTGCACTTCAATTAGATGATTGACTCTTTTTATAAACCTTCTTTTCATAACCTTTTTAAGGAATTTAAACTCCATTTACAAGAAATGCACTTCACATGTCACAACTGAGACCAGAAATTAAAATAAGGAAGCTTGAGAGAGTCAGTGACTTCTATAAGCTCACTCTGATACTGAGGCCTGATACAGTGATTTGTGTTTCCGATTATAGATTTATCTTTAATCTACAAGCTCCATCTTCTTTTGTTAAGCTCTATACAGTATATACAGACAATTTTCATTCAGCAACCTGCACTGTCTTTAGTAAGAGGGCTGATGGATGTCACGAGCCTCAGTTGACCTTTAATTTGTTCTTCTTGCTCAACAGTGTTGTAATGATTGTGGTTTGACCTACAACACTACAATACCGAATACATCTGTGGCGAATGCATCCTACATTCAGTAACCACCCAGAAAATTATCTGAGTTCCTTAAGGGGTCTATACAAACGCAGTGATACCTGTTTCAAATACATTTCATACAATGACAAGAATAAGCCTTTTGGTTTCTCCGGGGGTTCACATCGTTATTGACTGCTATGGTAATCAAATTATATGGAAAAAAATATATTATGAGATTAAGATAAGATTATTTTACCATATCGCCCAGCCATACAATCATTATATTGTATCTAAAAGTTGACTGCATAGTAGTAGTACTTCCCTACTTGTACAGCAACACGCTTTTCCAACAACCGGGCCTCATTTATCTGTTAGTAAGTTGCGTGTAAATGTTTTTGGAGGCCAAATTAAAAATTCACACCAGATTTCCCAAAATTTCGCTTATTTTCTTCATACTCATGTTAATGGATTCCCAAGCACATTCATGGTACAGCTGATTTGCATTTAGTGATGCCCACAAAAAAAAAAAAAGTAAAGCCAGCTCATTGCAGACTAACTCTCCCCCTATGACTTCCGTTCTGTGTGTGTATTTCTTTTATCCTAACTGATTAGCTGGTCTTGTTTGTTTTCATTTATATATTTCTTTTGGATTGCTTTCTTTCAGGTTATTAATAAAAAAAAACCAAAGAGTTCCATAGAATCTTCAATTAAAATTGAAATAAATAAGCAATTTAAACTTGCCAACATAATCTGTATATAAAATTGCAGCAACTCATGTCTGTCATATGATTTGAAGCAGATCAATCAAGATTCCTTATACATGAGTCTCCTTACACATCAATTTGCATAAATTCAGGTTATAAATAAATTCAGATTATCCTGGATTATCAGGAATGCCACATTTCTTGTATAAATGCTCCAGTTTATAATTTGCAGATACATTTGTTTATATCCAGTAGCCAACTTAGCCTAGAACCACCCACTGCAATCACAATTATGAACAAGCATTCACGCAATGTAATGTTTTTTTCACACCCTAGCTATGTGCTTACCTATGTAGACAGGTGCATAATTGGACTTGACATTCTCATCCAGGTAAGTAACGCCAAGTGTGTACAGCGGTGTAGCACCAACTCCATGCAGAAACTGGCCCAGCATGAAGATGTAGCGGTACACTGAGAGTCCACTTCCTTTGTTGTCCCCACACTCCTCTGTCTGATTGGCTGAGCACAGCCCCGTATGCTCCAGTACTCTCGGCTGGTAAGCTGGCGTGGTGAAGTGCGGCAGTGCAAACACGAGCGAGCCCAGAGCCATTATGAAAACTCCCCAGCCCAGCCAGCGGGGCTTGTGCCCTGTGCCACCAAAATAGCTCACGAACGTCAGGCACATGCAGGCAGCAATATCATAGGAGCTAGCGATGAGTCCGGCCTGTAATGACAGTGATTACAAAAACAGTATATACCATTTACTTCTTAGCTGAGTCACTCAAAGTTACTTATGTTTAGCCGTAAATCTGTCCCTTAAGTATAAAATAAAAACACAGACCTGATAGCTGCGCAGGTCAAAGCGTCTCTCAATGGACGTGATGACGGTGTTAATGAAACCGTTGATTATCATGCCCTGGAGGAATGAGGCCACACATAAGAAGAAGAGCACCCAGCGGGCCGTGTTGAAGCCCTGGATGAACTTGGGGGTCAGAGCTCCCCATCCACATAGGTTCTCTGTGTTCGAGGACAGAAAATTAACCCCCACTGTTGCCCCAGTGAGACTAACACTGTTCTTGGTCGTCCTGATGGGGGCATCTATGGATGGACGGTAAGGGGTGGAGCCAGTAGGTGTGCTGACATGTGACTCCAATGGGCTTGGCAAGTCCACACAGGGGCCCACGGGTCCATCCTGCAGGTCCAGCAGCTCTTGCCTGGAGCTGAAGGAACTGTCACTGTTGAGCAAGTGGGGCATGGCCCCTTCAGGAAAAACACTAAAAGTTTACTTTGGGGTGAAGTCTAGGAATATCAAGTCAAGCTTCCTGGTTCTTGATTTTTTTTTTTTCTGTTGCCTTTTTCTACCTGAGCTTAGTTGAGACCTGCAGTTCAGATATCGGTGCTACAGCAGACCATGAGGAGGCACGGAAGTGCTTTGGAGGTAGGAAGACATCATCCTGAAAAGAAAAGATTCTGACTTACAGACATGAAAAAACATGATTCATGGATAAAAACATTCAAAAGATGTCTTACGATTACCCAGGGAACACCCACTAACAATATATCCACAAAAACTGATCCCCAAGACTGGATCTGATGCTCACATCTACAGTGAACATATTTTTGAGTGGAACATGCAGAACATCGCAACACTGAAGCAGTACTACTGAAGCAGAACTTAAATTAGAGCTCTCGAATTCTTTTTAAACTTACATGAACAGAGTTTTAGATGAAATAAACAGCTATACAAATGTAAAATCAGAAGTATTAGTGGGAAAAGGGAACAATTCAATAGAGCGAGACATAGAATTGAGCAACAAAAATGGAGTAGAACAGGCAGACAGTGACATTGAGACACATTTAAACACAATGGTACATTTCAAAAAATGTGGTTACGAGATAAATACCTGTTGAAATAGGAAGCTGTGAAGGAAATGTGCCGTGACACAGCTCTTGCAAATACAGATTTATGTACAATCAGTATAGATTACGTTTGGCTGAATGGACTTGAGAAATGGTAAAATACGTAAAATTAGTTATCATGTTTTCAGCCTGGTGAGAAATTCATAAAGCCGTGTCATTAACTCATGTTCTTATGCAACAGACTGTGAAAAACAAAGATGAAAAAGATGAAAAAATCACCTTATGATGCGTCAACAAGTTACACTTGTAACGCAAAGTGATCACGCTAGACAGTGAAAGACAGAAACCGAGAGAGCGAGAGAAAGAGAGAGGAATCAAGAGGCACACAGTGGTATATTTCAGAAAAGTGGTAACAAGATCCATGTCTGATGAAATAGGAAGCTGTGAAAGAAATGTGCTGTGAAAAACAAACAAACAAACAAACAAACAAACAAACAAACCCAAAAACCTATTGTGTATACAGACTTGTACGCAGTGATGTACTGAACTCATTTTCAGCCCAATCAGTAGGGCTGAATGATAATGTGTAAAATACTAAGCACAATTAGTTTTCTTCATATGAAATATCAGTTCGCCTGTCATGTCCACATCTGCATCTCATGACAACTCCTATGATCATCAGCTCACCAACTCATCACATTACCTCCTATCAAGCTCCACTCACAGTAACCTGAGGACACGCACCAGTTTGTAACCACACTAACTTTAAATAACCCAGACTCTCAATGTTACATGATCCAGCATTGTGTCTGTCGATTCTAAGCATTTGTTATCTGCCTGTTTTGATTAGTGGTTTGTTTATAGCTTGCTCCGTGCTTACTGATTTAGCCTTGTCTAGTTTATGCCTGGTTTCCGATTGCCTGACCACTGGCCTTCCTCATGTTTCTGAGGCCCTTCTCTTTGTCTCCTATAGTGGTTAAACACACACACAGAAAACCTGCACGCCTCTCTGTCTGTCTGCTTCATGACATGACAGCTTCAGTGAAATCTGCCAAGCCCACTCTGCTCAAGGCCATGTAGCTGGCGAACAGCAAGAGCAAATCTCTGCCAGCCAGCTACAAGAAGTGATGAATCCCAGTACCGTCATGGCAGTGCCCACTCCAAATACCTGGATTCTCATCACACCACCTAACCAAGCTTTCCTGCTTCAGTGCTCCTGGTAATTCTTTTCCCAAGAGGTGAAGTTTATGGAGCATGTTTTTATGTACTTTGGTCTACCAGAGGACACTGTTTCAGGCCACAAGTCACATTCATGGAAGACAGAAACTAGAAATCTGTTGGTGTAAATTCTGTCTATCATCCCCTAGCTAACAGACAAGTCAAACAAGCAAGTGGTTGATTCCTTTACACTTTATGATTATGCAGAGTGTGGCTGAATTGCATGCTCACTGTGAGAAGTGAAGTGTAGCCAAGCATGGTGATTCCCATACTCGGGATTTGTGCTCTGCATTTAACCCATCCAAGTGCACACACAGTAGTGAACACACACCCAGAGCAGTCTTTTTTGCTGTGGGGAGCAGTTCGGGGTTCGGTGCCTTGCTCAAGGGTCTCACCTCAGTCGTGATATTGAGGGTGGAAAAGAGCGCTGGTCATTCCCTCCCCCCACCTACAATCCCTGCCGGACCTGAGACTCGAACCCACAACCTTCAGGTTCACCTTCAGGTTATAAGTTCGACTCTCGAACCATTAGGCCATGTTTAACCAACTACAATGGCAGGTTTTGGGAACAGGAAAGTGGTTCAAGACCAGCAATTCAAGACCAGAATGCAAAATATACCACTCTTCAGTGCTGAAGTCTGGAAGCACTATTCATTTTTACACAGAGCACGGGGTGACCAAATCACTGGTGTTACTGTCATGACCGTGTCCGTCCGAAGATACAGATTGATGATCTTCATCCTTCACCCACAAAAGACTCCAATCCCTGCACACAGTTACCTGAACACCAATGACAATTACGTGTTTTCATGACCAGGGGTAGAAACTACTAGCGAAATACATGTACTCTCATTACAGTACTTGAGTACTTGGTTCACTGTAACTCTACTTTTTTAACTCACAGTATTTTTGCTTGAGTATTTAAATAGAAAATATTCGACGTCGGAACATTTCTTTTCAATCACCATTACAGAGTAAAAAAAAAAAAAAAGCTTTTAATCCCCAGAAGACTTTAAGACAATTAAAAGACAGTATGTGCAAACAAAATAAAGCAGTTTCCTGCCAAAAGTCTACATGTCAATTGCCAAATGCTTAGTCAGCAGCAGTGTGAGACAGTGGAGACAGATGAGCATCCCTGGCCCAATTTAACATGTTATCTTCAGTTTTAAAAGGAAACGGCATGATAATGATCTTCAAATTATGCGAGCCAAAGCCAGTGAGATATCACTGGTTCATATCGTTTCAAAACTCAACGTCCAACCTGCTGAAACATGTACAAGTAAGCCATTAGCTAGCTGAGTGAGCTACATTAGCTAGCCAGATCTTTTAATGTTCTACAGTACAGTCCAGTAACTTAAGATGTCACTTCAATGTGTTAAATTGAAGAGCTAAGAGCTGCTACAGTCCACAATCTTTTTAATGCAAAACACATTTAGACGCGAAATAATTACAAAGAGTCTCGAGTCAATAGAGCTGATATAGAAATTACCCAGTCAGCTGGATAATTTAGAGGAGTAGAGGAGGACTGAAATCTCTTTTCCAAATACAATTTAAAATGCTCAGAATAAAAAAAAATAAGAAACAGATCATGAGCACACTGTATACTGGGTGGTGGTGATGCAGAGGGTAGCATTGTTGCCTCACAGCTCCAGGGTCTCTGGTTCGATCCCATCCAGAGTGTGTTCCCACCTCATGCCCAGTGTTCCTGGGATAGGCTTTGGATCCACTGTGATCCTGACCAGGATGAACGAATGAATGCATTGTATACTGGATTAAAACATAAACATTAGTAAATAATAATTGCTATCCAGTGTACCTCTCTTGGAGTATACTTAGTTAGTATGTCAAAAGTAAATAGGCATAAGTCACAGTATAAGTATATTTAGACATGTTGGTACTGTATATAAAAAGAAACACTTGGTGTGATTCTCTCTATAAGAATGCTTGTAGTAAATTTGGATAAACAGTGTATTAGAATGGGCTTTTTTTGGTAAGGGGTAATTCAGGTTTCAGAATAGTAATCAGGTGGCGTGACCATCGCGTCAGAAGTGGTACTCTGAATTGCTGCACTGTGATTGGACACTTATCATTTGTTGCTCAGGAACTACGGGTCACAAAAAGAATAAATAAATGTTGTGCCTTTTTTTAGTTTTCAACCCGCTGTATCATTTGTTTTGTGTTCCACGAGCCATTCTTTTCTGGATTCAAAGTACAAACAGGGGGAAGCCGAACAGTGAGCGGTGTCTATGGATTTGAGAATAGCCTCAGTATTTGCTTTGGAGTCCTGGCTGTGCCTCTTTGAAGCATAGCTGGGTGCTAACAGGCCAAGGGCAAAAACAACAGAGAGGAGGAAGCCAAGCAGGCTATACGCTTTCACTGACAACATCTAGGAAGGAAGTTCAGCAATAACAGCAGCTTTTTGCCTCGACTTGGGGAGAGGGTGCTGGAGGGTAACTTAAGTGCTGTGAATCGCTTTGTGAATCAGTTACAGTACCTTTTTTTGTTGTCAGGGTTAATATACATAGGACTATACACAGTGCAAACAGGGCTACAAATGTAAAAGACAAGACCACTTGCAAAACTACAGTTATATAATATACTACCACAGTATACTGAGTTGAAATTAAATAAGGACATTTAGCTGAGGGTATTTAAACCAATCCAAATTGGTTGAACAATGTAGAAATTACAGCACTTTTTAAATGTAGCCCCCCATTTTAAGGGACCAAAAAGTAATTGGACAACTGGCTGCTCAGCTGTTCTATGGCAAGGTGTGTATTATTCCCTCATTAGTTCTGTTACAAGCAAGCAGATAAAAGGTCTAAAGTTGATTTCAGGTGTGGCATTTGCATTTGGAATCTGTTGCTCTTAACTCTCAATATGAAGTCCAAAGAGCCGTCACCGCCAGTGATGCAAGCCATCATTGGGCTCACAAATTAAAACAAACTCATCAGAGATAGCAAAAACATTAGCTGTGGCCAAATCAACTATTTGGCACATTCCTAAAAAGTAAGAATGCACTGGTGAGCTCAGGAACACCAAAAGGCCTGAAAGACTATGGCAAACAACTGTGGTGGATGACAGAAGAAATCTTTCCCTGGTGAAGAAAAACCCCTTCAGAACTTTTGGCCAGTTCAAGAACACCCTTCAGGAGTTACGTGTATCCATGTTAACAATCAAGGGAAGACCTGATTGTAAGATGTAAGATGTAAATCATTTGTAAGACCGTGAGAGGAAGTGGTTGCTTCAAATCCCAGCACCACCAAGCTGCCACTACTGGGCCCTATCACTTCTGTAAGTCACTCTAGGTAAGGGTTTCAGCCAAATACCGTAGCTGTAAACTACCTCAAGAAACAGAAGACCAGATATGAGTTTGCCATCCAAAAAAAAAAATAAATCCTGGAACAAAAGTACTGGAACAGCATCCTATGGACAGGTGAGACTTCAGGGTGAACTTGTTCCAGAATGATCACCAGGACATAGAGATGTCAGACATTTCAAAGAAATCAGCTTTTACACACTGTTTCTCCACACATGTAATGGGGAACCTTTGTGCCTCAGCACTGTATGAATATAGGCAGAGAAGCATTAGGAAACCATTGCCTGCGAGACTCCAAGAATATCTTCAAAAGTGATCTTAATGAACCTGATGCCAAGATGTAAAGTGAGAATCAGGGTTGTTCATTTTTTATCATCAGTGTGAATAAGCTGCTGATCCGTAAGTGATAATACGTCCATTCAAGGTCTGCAAATTGTGAATGAGTTGTGGGCAATATGAGGGTCAGTTCCTAACTGCTTAATTATAGTACGGCTCTAATAACAGTCTTTTAGGCTGGTCAATATATAGATTTTTAATATATTTAAGTATTTAATGACTTAGAGATATACACTAACTGACCACTAAAGGAACACCTGTGCTGCACCTGCTCATTCATGCAATTTCATAAGCAAATCTCATGTAACTTGTGTACAACTGTCCGAATAGTGCATATGTCTCTAGTTACTTTCGAGGTCTAAATAGCAATGTGTGCAATTTTTGTATGAGCTCCTTGCTACATGCTCTTAACTCAACTACGAATGCAGTTTTAAGGACGCAAAATTGGGACATTTTGAAAAGATCAGTCTAATTAAAGTCTAATCAATCCACTGGAACTTCTGAACAAGTGGACTAATGAACAGACGCACTACCTCCTTGAACCTTTTTATTTTGTGTGTGGCTTGCTAACTGTCATTGGCAACTGTCATTGGAATGAAATCGCGACAGGTCATTTAAGGTTTACGTAATGTATATGTAGGCCTTTACTTACTTCACGTTCACAAAACTAGCATGAAGCTGAATATTAATCTCAGTTATAGAAACTAATAAAACATTAAAGGTCACTTAGACCAGCACTCTGTTCTTAAGGGACATGGAAATGACTTTCATTTCTAGCTTTAACCTTCGCTTATCTGTTAAAGCTAGTCTTCTGGTTATGGAAATATAAATATATCATTATGTCAACAGAGATAGACTGTCAGAGAGAGAGAGAGAGAGGGGCTGACAGCTCCAATAATGTTTTGCATCTCATTTCTGAAACGCCATCAGTTCAGATTCGTCTCTGTAACACTTCAAAGACCTTATTACTCTCCTCTTTTTCCTCCACACTGGGAAACAGTGAAGTTATACTTTTTTTTTTTTTTACTACAAATGGTTCTACTTTACAATGGTAATATTTTAAGGTTCCCTTAACTAATAATTTTTACATTATAAGTTAACATTGCTAACAACGTCAGCATTCCTTGTGTGTGTGAACACACTTGGCAATAAAAGCTCTTTCTGATTCTGATTCTAATTATTAGACATTAGGTAATGTTAGGTAGCAAACCATAGATAAACAAAGTTAACACACATTAACAGATGTTTATTTAAATATTAACTAAATACATCTGCATTTTATTCAATCCATGATTACAAATTAGCACATATATGCTATATGGCTAAAAGTATGTGGCCACCTGACAATCTCACCCATATGTGGCCATTCCAAAACCATGGGCATTAACACGGACTGGGTCCACCCCTTTATAACAGCCTCCACAGGTCAGGGAAGATTTTCTACTAGATTTTGGAGCATGGCTGTGAGGATTTGTGCCCAGCAACAAGAGCATTAGCGAGATCAGGCACTGGTGTCAAGCGAAAAGGCCTGGTGCAGTCAGCATTTCAACTCATCCCAAAGGTGTTCAGTAGGGTTGCTGTCAGGGCTCGACTCACTCAAGTTCTTTCATATCAACCTTGGCAAACCATGTCTGTATGGACCTTGCTGCGTGCACAGGGGCACTGCCATGATGAAAGAAGCTTGAGCCCTTTAGTTCCAGTGAAGAGAAAATCTTAATACTAAAGCATACAAAGACATTCTAGACAACTGTGTGCTTCCAAACTTTTGGCAACAGACTGGGGAAGACCCACATATGGGTATGATTTTTAGGTGTTCATATACTTTTGGCCATATAGAGTATATTAGCAAAAAAAATTAATTACAGATTGTTACTAAATGTTGACAACTTATTGAATTCTGGTCTAAATATAGGAACTTGCTGTTCAGCCCCATTTCTGAATTATGCCAGTTAATAAACATCTTAATTAAAGTGTTGGACCATATTGTTTATTGTGGATTTAATTTTATTCACTGATGCTATGATTATTGCCTAATGAAGTTGTTGATTATTTAACTTTTCTACTGTTTAAAAGGAAAAAAAAATCATAGCATTAGTTAGTTAGTGTTAGTTAATTACTATTTACTGTTATGACTTATGGCTAATTATGACTTCCTGTCAGCTCAGACCAGTCTGGTCATTCTCCTCTGGTCTCTCTCATCAACAAGGGGACAGTCGTGGCCTAATGGTTCGAGAGTTGGACTTATAACCTGAAGGTGAACCTGAAGGTCATGGGTTTGAGTCTCAGGTCCGGCAGGGATTGTAGGTGGGGGGGAGTGAATGACCAGCGCTCTACCCTGAGTGAGGTGAGACCCTTGAGCAAGGCACTGAACCCCCAACTGCTCCCCGGGCGCTGCAGCAAAAAAGGCTGCCCACTGCTCTGGGTGTGTGTTCACTACTGTGTGCAGAGCACAAATTCTGAGTATGGGTCACCACAAGTCACTTCACTTCAACAAGGTGTTTCAGCCTGTTTTTTGAACCATTCTAAAGACTGTTGTGTGTGAAAAATCCCAGGAGATTAGCAGTTTCTGAATTGCTTAAACCAGCCCATCCATGCCACGATCAAAGTCACAGAGATCACACTTTTTCTTCATGATGTTTGATGTGAACATTAGCTGAAGTGCTTGACCTGTATCTGCATGATTTTTCTGCATTGTGCTGCAGCCACATGATTGGCTAATTAGATAACTGCATAAATGTGCAAGTGTACAGGTGTTCCTAATAAAGTGGACAGTGTGTGTATATCTATCTATCTCTCCATATATATATATATATGTGTGTGTGTGTACATTTATATATATATTTCCCCAGGCATACAGATTCTAGATTAAAGACAGACTATATTTATTTTACAGACTTTACTATAATGATGACTCCAAAATTCTACCTCACACAAGGGGAGGACAAATCACTAGCCTGGGCGCCTGGGACAAACAGAGCTTGTGTCTGGGTTTTTATTTGTAGTTGCCAGGCAGCCAAGTAGGTATAACAGACAGAGAAAGAAAATAAAAGTCCTTCCCACTGATGTTTGCAAAACAAAACTTTTCATTTAGTTTGTGTGTTTAAAAAAAAAAGATCTTCGGGGTATAGTGACACACCTCGATGTTGCAACTGTAGCGCATGCTTCCGAATCCCACCGGCTGCTGCACTACACACATCAGCCAAGGCGCAATCTAGCTGATGGTAGAACGCTTTTTACTAGGTGGACTAATTACCACGTATGACAGACAATCTTTTTTAGAAACAGGAACACATAGGTATGTGGAAACACTGACAAAACCAAATACTCTAGCCAGCTTTGATTTTGAGGAGAGAAAACCACAGCTCATAACTGAACTATTAACCAATGATTGATTGATTACTTTTTGTCGAGGCCAAATACACTATGTGCTACATCAAAAAGGAGTGGATAACGCTTATGGCTACACAGTCATCCCTTCCTCTGGACTTGTTTATTTCCTTTAGTCTGTATTAATGCACCTAACTAGCTGGCCATACGTTATGTTGCCTTCCACCATTTATTCTATCAGTTGAGTCAATAAGCTTTCCAGGAAACCAGTACATGAGACTGGGCAGCATGCTGGAGCTTCGTTTGTCTATTGGACTTGCTAATAAACTTGCAATTGGACTTGCAATTTAGCACAGCCAATCCATCTACATGTTTTTTGGGAGGTGGGAGGAAACCCACACAGACACGGAGATAATATGAGAAACCCAAACTCAGATTTGAATTCGGGAGCCTTAGGTGTGACGAGGCAACCATACTCTCTGCATCACCTTTCCACCCTGCGTGTACGATGGAAAATACAATACCACCAAATACCATAATACGTTCAATAATGTGAAAAATATTGCACTATAAAATTTTGGTAATATGACCCAGTTATAGCCTACTGCTACGTAAAACTTAACAAAAGAGATGTTGTAAGAAATAATTAACACACAGGCGCTGGCATTCGCCATTCCCCTGTTCTGTAAAGGTTACACATGTCGTAAATGCTGTAAACACTTGAAATTCCTCATTGCAAGATAAAGCCATGCACATGTTAGTTTGTCTTTCCGTTTAATCGAACCCTTATGAAAGGGTAGTGAGATTAAGAATAGAAAGTTAAACACACACAGTATATTGCCTAACAGGTGATGTGTTTTCCGGGGTCTGAGGCCTAAATGAATGCTGCAGCATTATACAGTAGAGTCTAAGAGGTTTAGGAAAATACTGTTGCTTTGCGGTCCAGTTCAATTAGCTTCAAATGAACTTCTCCATCTATTACTTTATCATGTGCTCTCCCTTAGTTATGCCTTTGCTCATTTTAATTCATCTGGCATTTTGTTTATGTGTCGCAGGGAAAAAGCTTTCTAATGGATATGCGGGATGAATTATTTCCAATCCACATCTTTAATTGCATTACTAGAATATACAGCGCTGTATACAGCAACTCACCTGAGACATGGCGACAAGCAACAAGCTGAACTGAGAGTTACAACCCAAATGTCTGGGTCCAGTAAATTCCGAGGACTTTGACCGATGTGTGTAGCATTATGCTTTGCTCTTTTGTTTGGCTCCTATGAACAAAGCTTGAATAATAAAAAAAATAATAATAAAAGGAAGAAAAATGTATAACCTTTGGTTCGTCTTCACTTTCAGAGCAAATGAATCACAGTGACACAGCAAATTTCATTAATGCTAAGTAGTATTATCGATAGTATATTTATCAAGAAGTATTCCTCCAAAAACACTCTTTGTTGAGGACGTTATACATGAATATGCCTTTTGTTTCATGATTTAACTGTTACCTATTAAATTACACTGAAACCTATACATACACTGCCCTCCAAAAGTTTGGAAACGCCTGAACAAAATAGGGTTTTTGGGCAATATCAGCATAAATCCTCTTTAGTTAGTGACCATTTTGCATTGATAATAAGGGACAACACAAACTATGAAAACATATTTTATTAAATAAAAAGTTTATGAACATAAACATGAACATAACATAGAAAAATACTCAAATT
>CM040990.1:12375105-12389412 GCA_022985145.1 Pangasius djambal
CATCTTTGGGCAATCCTCCAGGAGGCTTGGAGTAATATATCAAGTCAATGTTTGAATAAACTGACTGCTCGGATGCCTAGTGTTGTCCCTTATTATCAATGCAAAATGGTCACTAACTAAAGAGGATTTATGCTGATATTGCCCAAAAACCCTATTTTGTTCAGGCGTTTCCAAACTTTTGGAGGGCAGTGTATGTGCATACACAATTTTCATTCTAAAAGCAACATTTGGCCAGCAACGATCACAATGGAATAAAAGTTACTGTGAATTACTGTTGAATTCTCAAATTTGACTGGTCAGAAGGTGCTGACAAAAGCACAGCTCTGACAGTAGTGCTGGCTGAAATTTAAATGATCTTTTAAAAACTGTAAATGTACTTTAAATGAAAGGTTTTTATTAATGCTCTCATTCTACTACTTTATCAGTTCTACATTCTCATTCACAGGGACTTGCATGGTGGTTGCACCACATAAGGCTAATAATAATAATGTGATTAAAAATGAGTTTAAAAAAAAAAAAAAAAACAGTCAGTACATTTTCTGTCACTGGTCTTCAGTACAGAGAGCTTTACGCTTGCCTGTTTCTCAGTTTTCTTAACTTCAGCAGAGAGAGAAAAAGGAGGCTGGTCAGGGGATGTTCATTTCTAGCTGCTCCAATGTAAGTGATAATAAGGACTGACTTGTCTCAACAATATTAAATGTAACTCTAAATTTAATTCAAAAGCACAATGAATGTGCCGTTCGTTAATAAATAAAGAACTGTAAATGTGGGCAAATCACCGTGATATAAAAGGAATAAAATTAAAAGCGTATATATTTTTTTCATGTGCTTTTATAGGGAAATAACCCGCTTCAGGGTTGCAACAATCTCTCATGCTCTCTCTATCTCTTACACACACAGACATGACACAAAGTATGAATCCAGGCTTAAGTAATATTAAGACAACTTTTTAATTACAACTGAGCCTTGCATGCTAATAAACACAATTACGACTCACTAAACAAGGCCAATGTTAATGGTATCATTTTTCATGATGTTTGACATGGATTTGTAACTGTGGGCTAAACAAAATATTGTCAACATTGCAACCTCTTAAAATATCCTGACTATTACAAAGCATGATAAAAAGGTTAAGCCTTACTAAACCTGGCATTAACCCAGTGGGAACCGAGGATTTCCCACATGCATGCACACACACACACACACACACACACACACAACCCAGTACCCTACTTCTCCAGGGAGCGTGTCCTGCCCTTCAGCCATTTGCTAGTGAATTTAACCGGAATGAATGACCCATAAACACAGACAAAGCAGCTACCCAGGATTTCCCTACATCTGAGCCTGGAGATCATTACAACAAAATTACTTAGCCAAAAATAATGATCATTTGTGCCCTATGGATCAGAGCACTGTCATCCTGCAAGAGCCCACTCCTGAGAGGATTTAAATGTTTCATCATAGGATAAAGGTGATCAGCATTGCTTAATTTGGAACACATGAGGTACTGGGACACCAAAGGAGATGTTATCCAGCAAGCAGCCAGGAAAGGAAAAGGTCCACTGCCACAGAAGTGCTCCAAACACTTCAGGTAATACAGTGGTGTTGAATGGCACCACATAGGGCTAACGTTAGTATGATGACTGTAGTACACGTGAGTGTGAGACGCAGTCATGCAACTTACAATCGGTTTCTCCTGATGTCACAATTTTGCTCTGCTCTGTGGCAGTTCTGTGGCACACTAATCGTGTGGGTGATCTCAAAATCAATAAAAACAACAAAATTAACAAGTTTCAGAAACAATGCCGCCTTGCGTTTTTCTGAAAAGAAATGACAACAAAGTCAGCTGCCATTTTTTTCTGTCACATCAACGACGCGTCAGCACATGGGACGGATAATGTGAGTATGCTATGATTAAGTTACCAATTGGTCATCACGGAAATGAGCCAACTGCACGTTCTGAAAGCGAGGTGACAAGAATGATCATTAATTACAATTATTTAGTATTATTACTTTATTATATTTTATTTTCATTCATCTACAGATCCAAGTTCTGGAATGCAGGCCCTCCAGAACTGAGAGGCGCATGGACCCAAACCATGCCAGCAAAATGCCTCCCACAGCATAACAGCGCCACTGGTTTATCTACTTCATTCAGACCTGACACAATACGATACCACAGAATACCTCTATAAATGCATTCTAGAAGTAACACTTCATTTATTTCAGGATACGTAATGTCTAATGTGAGGCAACCAGAATCTTTCAGGGACTTGCATGGCCCAACCATTTTATTTATCAGATAACAGGGAAGCTGAGTCACCTCCAACACTTCAAGCACTATTGAAGACACACACACACAAAAAAAAAGCCAGAGAAAGAGGAAGAAGAAGTGCAGACAGAATAGAGAGAGAGAGAGAGAGAGAGAGCGAGAGAGTTGGTCATCCCTGCTTCCTTCCTCTTTTGGCATGAAGATACAGTGGAAATAAAAGTCTGCACACCCCGTTATAATTGCAGGTTTTTGTCGGCTCTTTTTCCACCTTTAATGTGCTATGGCAACCAACAATATTCAAATGAAAAACAAAAAGAAACATTTCAGGGAAAAAAGAAGAAAAAATTCACAAGTGTGCACACCCCTTATCTAACACTTTCTTAAAGCACCTTTTGCTTGTAATACACTCAGCAATTTTATTTCACTCTTCCTTGCAAAAATACTCCAGATCTATCAAGTTGCGAGGAGATCTCGTGCACAGCCTTCTTCAAGTCATTTCACAGGTTTTCGGTAGCATTGAGATCTGGTCTCTCACTTGGATATTCCAAAACATTGCTCTTCTTCAGGAGGAGGAGGATAGGAAGAGGATAGTAGCAGGAACTATCACCTACTGCACATCAGAAGTAACCCGTAAAATCAGGGCCTTGCATTCCAAACAAATCTCATTTCTGGTCACATCATCTGCTCAGTTTCCCATAGTCCTAGGCCTCCCATGGCTTCAAACATATCCGTAACACTGCGTGGACCCAATGTTAAATCATTCGTTGGTCACCCTTCTGTCACGATTCATGCCTCCAGCAACCTTGTCAAAATGGTGGCCTCTACCAACATAGAAATCCCAAAGCCCAATGTTGAGTTCAAGTTGGTGTTTATGCCAAGTTCAAGGAGGTGTACAGCAAAACCAAGGCCTCTGGTTTACCTCCACCTTGCCCATACGATTGTGCCATCCTGCGTATGGAGGATTATATCACAGAGGAACTTAATAAACTGGGTTATATTTGTACAGACTTAGATCCCTGATTTACCCCAACACTGCCACCTTGCACCCTGCTTCCATGTGTCCTGACTAAAGCCTATGATCCCCGGTCCACTAGCAGAGGGAACCCCCACGTCTGAGCCCTCAGCTACTCTGGAAGAGGAGGGCCAACCTGCATATATTACTAAGCAGATCCTGGACTCATGACATAGAAATGGTAAGCTCCAATATCTCATTGACTGGGAGGGCTATGGCCCAGAAGAACGGCGTTAGCTCCCAGTCCAAGATGTCTTTGACCCATTACTCTGCCAGAAATTCCACACCAGACATCCTGATCATCCAGGCCCATGTCCCAGAAGGGAGGCCAAAAAAGATTAGCTCCAAGAGAGGGGGTTCTGTCTCTTCACAGTCAGTTTTGGCCACAAATTTCAATTCTCAGAATTCACCGCTGCTATACTGAATCCAACTCCCATTTCTCATCGGCACCAAGTTCATGTGTTTCATCACTGGACTTCTGTTTACACTCACCTGTTACCCAACACACACAAACACACAACACACACACACACACACACTGCAAAGTCTTGATCCTGGTACAGTATTACTAGTGATGATTCCAAGTCATATGCATTCTGTATTGATGTTCTAGTTCTGACTTTGTTTGATACGATTTGCCTATTGCCTGTTCACTGAATGCCTGATTTCAAGTCTGTTTGACCTTGACTGTTAGCCTAATTTTTAAAATGAAAGCAGCCTACACTTTCATCGGTCTCTGCCACCCACTTGACAGGATGCTGAAATACAGATGAATGGAAACCCTGTACTTCCCTGACAACCGCACTGCTGACTATTTTGCAAAGGGCCCCCAATCTGCTTTTTTTTTTTTTTTTACATTTATTGTTTGTTTTTTTTAGTAATTCCAAACTGACTGGAAGCAACTGATGTGATGTTAAAACTATGCGTTTAAAATTTAAACTTTTAAATTGTAAAGTTGAATATTTTTTACTACTTTTACATATTTTTTAACTTTTTGCCATTAAATATTTTATTAATCTTTTTCTATATATAAAAATGCAACTGTACTTTATTGCTGGGGAAATTGTTTGCAAACCTATACATTATAATACATATTGTGTATCATAGAAATACCTTCGAGAATTGTGATGACATTTGTCATATCGCCCACCTCTAAACACTTAGCTGTGATGAATGCCGTGGCAAGTGAGAGAGATCGGACCCAACGAGCGTTTGATCTTTGCAGAAATCTTGTGAGCACCTTCTCGCAGAGCTGGTTTCAGAAAAGAGAAAAAGCACAGCAGGAAATAGATCTGCCAGAAACTGAACAGTGGATGGACCTGGGTAAAACAGGGCGGGCAAAAAAAAACTCAAATCTAGCCGTCATTGAAAGAAACTTAAATGACTGCAGAAAGGCTATCACTCAGTAACCCTACTTGTGGCCTAATTCACTTCAGTTCACAACACACGGCGCTGTCATCACAAATGGCAGTTGTTAACACACATACATTGCTACAACAAATAAAAACCACTCATTTCAGGAACTGTGCCAATCTATAGGCTTAACACGAACACAACAAAAGCGTTGACACAGAATGCACTGATTAGTGCCTAACATACGAACTAAATCCAGCAGCTGAACACATCATGCCTAAAAGAAAATCTCAAAATGAAATAACTGGTAGCATAAAGCAGGCCAATAAAATCAGACCTGCTTATAATGCTGTGTTTTACAAGTGCTTTTGACATTTCAGTAAGCCAACTAGAATTTCATTTCAGTGAAATTCCACGTGAAATTAAATCACGCATTTTGAGCAGCTTTCCCAATCAATACAAACACAACATAAACAAAAAAAAGGGTTGTCTTGCCTTTCAACAACATTTGGACATTAGCCTACATAAACTACTTGTGCAATTCAGGGCCTTATTGAGACAAAAAAATTCAGGGATTCTCACACCCGCCCTGACCACCCTATACACCCACAACAAATTTTAAGACCACTGACCACCTACTGTAATGTAGACTCATTGACCAATTTATTAGGAACCCCTGTACATCATCTAATTCATGCAAATATCTATATTCATCCAAATATTCAACAGGCAGCAGGTCAATGCATAAAATCATGTAGGCGTTGAGTCAAGAACTTCAGTTAATGTTAAGATCATATCATATACAACGTTACCTAAGTGACTTTGACAGGCGGATGGTTTCTGCTTTTGCAAGAGTTTCATTTGTATAGCGAGGTTTCTTAGAGATAATCTTGACTTGGACAACGAATTGCAAACAAATATATGTTAGCTGTATAAAGAGTCATTGTTTGCTGTAACTGAAGTTAATTAAAAAAATGGCAAAACTGCAGTTTGCAGCATCCTCTCGAAGGGCTTTTCTTTTTCGTATCCTTTCTAATTTTTTTTTTTGCTCCACCTGGCAGCTTCTTTTCTCTTCTTGTGCATCTACATTCTGTTTCACGTTGCTTTTATTTACAGATACTGACTATACAAACCAAATCATTTCTAGGAACTGCAGGATTTGCCAGCCACTTGGCTGTGTCACAGGCAAAAAAAAATAAAAAATGCACAGGCCAAAGCAGTCGCAAGGCAGACCAGGCAATTCTCCCGATGGCTAATCGGGGCCTGGTGCACTGCCAGAAGTAAAGCTGAACATAGGTGTAGATGGATTAATATTTCAGGTAAGAATTTTATCAAATAAGATCATTTCATTCGCACACAAAACTACAGCAAAAGCCTTCAAATTCTGACTGATAAAAAGGAAACCCGCCCTCTCTAATCCCTATGATTCAAGATAATGTGTACAGTGCAAATCCATAATTTTGTTTTTATTACACATAAAACTGACTTTATTTTAGCACTGCAACATGCGTTCCTCGAGGAACTACACTTCTGTTCCGGTTGAGTCCGATCTCTACTCTTCCGTGTACGAGTGGCAGGAGGAAAAGGCACAGCGTGGCGTCCATTTCAGAGATGGCAAACTCTGTTGAACTAGCCTGCTACATGGATACACATCATACAGAAACGTTTACGCCGGTTGCTGAGCAACGCCACTCAATGCAGCTTCTTAAAATAGTAGTTCCTAGCGAACGAGAACTGGGTTTTGTGAATAATGTTAACAAGACTCCTAGCTACAAGGTGCTTTTCTTAGGTGGGCCAAGTGTCCAAATGGGTGGGCCCAGCCCCCCAACCACCCCTACCCCCAGCAGCTTCATCACTGCTGCCATAACTTATATAACAACATAATCTTGATGAGTGAAATAAAGTACACTATACGGCCAAAAGTTTGTGGACACCTGACCATCACACTCATATGTGCTTTTTAAACATTCCATTCCAGATTTAGTTCCCCTTTGCCGTTATAATAACCTCCACTCTTCTGGGAAGACTTTTCAATAGATTCTGGAATGTGGCTGTGGGGATTTGTGCTCATTCAGCCACAACAGCATTAGTGAGTCATCCCAAAGGTGTTCAGTGGGGTTCAGGTCAGGGCTCTGTGCAGGGCACTCAAGTTCTTCCACTCCAAAGTTGGCAAACCTTGGCAAGCTTGGGCCCCTTAGTTCCAGTGAAGGGAAATTGTAATGTTACAGCATACAAAGCCATCCTATACAATTACGTACTTCCATCTTTCTGGCAACGGTTTGGGGAAGGCCCACATATGGGTGTGATTTTCAGGTATCCACAAACTTTCGTCCATATAGTGTAGCATATACTAATGACCCTAATGCACCTTAATTCAGCCTAACATTTATTAGTTAGATAGTGTGGGTATCCAAGCAGAAATGGATTGAATGGATCTTTAGATGAGTCCCCTGTGATTATTGACATCATCAGCATCTTATCGCAACATGGCAGTACACAGGCGTTTTGGAACTGATAAATTCTGCACTAAAACCAGTGACTGAGTAAATTGACGTGCTATTAGGAATAGACTATGTATCTGTTTCATCATTTAAACCAGTTCTCATGTTGTTTAAAGACATTTTGGAGCTGTGTGACAGTGAAGACAGTGACATGATAGAGGAGTCCAAAACGCTGAAGTACCAACTTGACATGACAGAGACACTCAAAGTCAACTTTATTCAGCACCCAGATATTCTGGAAATGGTGGTGAAGATCTTGCAGAACAAATCAGTTATAGAGGAGCTTATGAATCTCAGATAGGGATATGGGCACAGCAGCCATGATCTTGCAGGATCCCCTCCACCCAAAAGAGACCACACTGTGAATTTTTTTAAAAGTAAAAGCGCCCCACTGAATCCTACTCCTCTGCCCTGTAGAGCTCACACTGACAACAAGTTAATGGGATTTGTTCAAGAGGAGCTCCTAGACACAACAGAAGACTTACTTGGTGGAGAGAGAACAGGAGCAGATAGTAAAATGATACAAAAGTAGCTAGAATATCCAATGACATTTGTACTACCAGTGCTCTTACTGAACACTGCTGGCAATGTTGCTACCCCAACAAGATCACTGCTCAAGACAGATAAGGTGAACATGCTAATGTGCTTGGCGAGAACCTTGAGAAATAGACATTTTATTGACAAAATGTGCACAGTCATGAGTCGTTTTTTGCACTTCTTGTTTTTTAGAGGTGTTTATTCAAAGCTGACTTAGAAAACTTTAGCATATGCCTGTACAGATTTGCAAATTTGACTAAAAGAGGCTATATTTCAATACTTAATTGTTATTACTGGTATGTTTGCACTGCATGTAATGCTAAGTAATTAACAGTTTCATTTAAGACATTTAAGGGTTTCTACACACTCAGACAAACTGAACTCTTTTCAGCTTAATATAAGGAAAATATAAATAAGAGTATTGTCATGAAACAGACAGGCAGCTGAAAATGCAGGTCTTGTTAGGCAGACAAACAAAAATGCTAAGCAATACTCCAAAACCTGAGTCGGGCAAACTGTCAGGTCTGGCAATTGGCAAACAGGCATAAATTAGACAAAGCTAAAGTGACCAGTGGTAAGCGGACTATGGTAGAAGCACTAATTACAAGAATCAGTAGAGAAGAAATGGTTCAGATCATCTCAGACATGATACTGGAGTGGAACTACACATAGGGTTTGTCAGTTGGGTTATTTAAAGGGAGTAGTCTTTAATTAATCATTAATCATTAGATGGGAGGTTGACTGGAGGTCATCTGTAGTTATGGGTGGAAAATCATGAGAGTTTAACCTGTAACTTAAGGAGTTAGGACATGGCCAGTTACATTTTGGTGGTAACTTTCTATTAGTTTCGTTGTAACTTTCTATATTTTGGTACCAAATATTAAGCATCTAAACCTATCATCCATGTCACCATAATTACACATCCCCATTACAAAACTATTATTAATATTAATAGTAGCAGCAGCAGCAGCAGTATTAGTATTAGTAGTAGTCTACTAAGTGGTATTAGGTGTGATTATTCATCAAAATACAGAAAATCCTGCACAGCAAACCCACTACTTTATAATGAACATAGACAGTATTTGAATCAACTCCTATAGCGTCCAAATATGTCCTTCTGGGAAGAAATATAAAATATTATATAGAAGATATTTTTGTGTACACATTTAGACAAATCCTTCTGAGAGCTTAGAGCACCTCTAGGCATGAGGCTTAGGGGAACAGATGTCCACTGGTCTTCTTACAACTTAATCGCATTGTGTGTCAGTATAGCAAGCCTCAACACAATACAAAAAACAAAACAGCACAATTTTTTTTTTTACACAATACCCTCACAGCTGCTGGGTACACTGTAGACAGACACACACACACACGCGCATACGCCCATCTGTGATATGAATGGTAAGCAAATTGACACCTTATAATGTTTTATTTGTGTGTGTGTGTGTGTATGTGTGTGTGTGTGTGTGTTTGTGTATTCTACTCATTGTAAGCCTTTTTTATGTTTCTGAAAGTGCTATATAAATACAATAATAATAATAATAATAATAACAATAATAATAATAATTACCCATGCAGAGGGTAGCGCTGACGTCTCACAACTTCAGCGTCGCTGGTTTGATTCTGAGCTTGGTGTACTATCTGGGTAGAGTTCTGCATGTCCCCCCACGTCCATGTGTTTTCCTTCAGTTTCTCTGATGTCCTCCCACCTCCCAAAAACATGCCAGTAGTGGAACTGGCAACTCTAATTTGTCCTTATGTGTGAACGAGCGTGCGAATGCGAGTGTGTGTGTGTGTGCACCTTGTACCTTGCACCCAGTGTCTGCTGCAACCCAGACCAGAATATAGCAGGTACTGAAGACGAATGAATGATTATTACGCATTATTATTGTTTACAATAGCCTAAAATATAAATAAGCTGAATCTCAGATATCTCTGTACTCCCTACATTTCTGCAGTGTGTTATATGGTAGTACTGTATGCTGTAGTGTACCTACTGTAGTATGGGCAGGGCTCCAGTCTGATGTCCTTCTCTGCTCACATTTCAGCCCTTACCTATTTTTTATTCTGCATAAGTGATATATATTTTTTTTTTTGCATAAGTGTCGTCATGAATTCTTTCATTATTCGTCATCAGACAGGCGTTTAAAGTGGACACTGGTGGACTGGTCTTGTCTTGCTCACCTCCCCTCTCCTGCTGTACTTGTAGAGAGCATGCATGCTGACTACAGCACTATTTAACGACTCCTCTGTTCCGTTTCATCCCGAAATAAATCTGAGATAACACAAGCCGAATTTATCCTGACCAAATATCAGGCAATCTGCGACGAGAGCGTGGTGTTTAGCAAGCACAGTCTAAGCTAGCTAGCTAAGCATCCATACCTGTCAGCCATAGCTCTGGCCGGATTGGAGTGATGCTGATCTGGGCTTCTCTACACTGCCATCAGCATCGCTACTGTTCAGTGTTGGTGGCTTGGTTGGTTTGTTTGTGTGTTTGTTTGGTCAATGCGAATAGAAAGAACGTTATCAGACACTCACATTTTCTCACCACGATGGCTTCAGATGTCTCGAAGACGAGTTCTCCGGGCTGCTTCTCTGCACATCCACGCGTGTCGTGTGCGCCTCTCATCCTGTAGTGCGCTGATCCAAAGCGCTTAAGACGCCGTTCCAGCGAGAGCCCCGCCCCCCCCCGTGGCGCCACCGCGCCTTTCAGCCAACCGCGTGGCGATGCTGCTGCGCGCGCGCCTCACGCGCTTTAAAAACCTGCCACTGACCGCTACTAAACACGGCGCGCTGTTACAGGAAAATAATCCACGACGCGGTAGTCTATCCGCTACAGAGTCGATTATTAGCCAATAGCAGCATGTCCCGAAGAGCATTATTCCTCTCATACCACACCTTTTTTGCCGCTTATTGCTACATTTAGTCTTGTGGAACGCCAGTACCTGTTAGCTCCTGTATCACTTACCTTACCTTACTCCCTGGTGTGCAAAGCTCACAGTCACTCTCACCGCCAACAAACCTGAGTGACCAGTGAGAGTGAGGAAGACAGCATCCAAGCACACCAGATCACTATAAGACTCAACATCCCTGAGTCCCCCAGATCTACTCCTTTACCTAAAACGCCTATTCAGTAAACGCTAAACTAAATAAATAAAGTCTTTAACCTCGTCTTAAACACTGAGACTGTGTCTGCTTCTCGAACATATATAATATCATAATGAGTATAACACTAGTTTAAACATGAAATAACCACTGTAGTTAAATTCTGTTGTTTAATGCCACTGGCAAAGTGTGAACTTCTGATGCATGGCGAGGCACATGTTTACGAATTGCGTGGCGGATCAGGATGGTTGAACTGGGCATTTATTGTTTCTAAAAATACTTTAAAGTTTTAAAAAGTAATATCAAATAATAATTGTGACATTATTATCCTACACAGGGCATATTTTAGAACTTTACCAACCCGTCTGAACATCACAACCAGCAGATCATATCTGTGGAATATAAGATGTCTAGTGTTATTATTATTATTATTATTACTATTATTATTATTATTATTATTATAGTTTGTTTGTTTTTACATGGATGGATGATAATGGATGCTTTAGATTTTCCTTATTGAGTTGCTCTGGGTTGCAACATCTACATTCCTTACTGGGAACCTGTTAGAAGAAAAACAAAAGTGTGAGATCCTGCAGAACGAAATTGGCCGATATAAAGACAGATGGTATAAAACCTCACACCTTATATTCAGCTTTTTGTAAATAAATCTATCATACAATAAGGTGACCATATTGCCAAAGCTAACCTGAAAAGCAAGGGGGGAAATCTGATCTAGTAGCTCGTGCTGTTCATTTATAGCTGTCCATGGGGATGTTTCATAATAGAGGAGACATTTTATTAAAGACACCAGCCTGAGAAACTAACAGCGTAACTCAGTTTAAACCCATATTTTTGGAAAACATTTTTCATCAGTTTTTCATCAGTATGAGACTTTTCACTTCCGAAAAGTAGTTAGGGAGCATGAGCATGTCACCCGCCTGTTGAAGACATTATGTACTGGATATCATAAGGGATTTTTTTTTTTTTTTTGCATTTACACTTTATTGTTTATAAGTTTTATTGTTTACACTTGAGATTGGAACAACATTACTCTGAATCTTTGATAAAACCCACAGAAAAAGGCAAAAATGTCCCGTTTAGCAAGCAGATACGTCTTCCCACCAACCAAATCACCGAGGCCAGTGGACGCACTGCACTGAAGACAAGCATGATGCACAGTAAGCTCATGCTGCACAAGAACATAAATGCATGAAACGCTTACCCATAAACCCCCTCTCTGCATCATGACACCAATATGGATTAATGCCGGAGTATAGACTAGGCCTTACAGAGCATACAATGGGTTTACTTTTATTTTATTGTGTTATAGATTTAGTTTAAAATGGATTACATTGAATTTTTTGCCATTAATCTACCCACAGCAATCCATAATTTTTTGTCTTTGTCTAGAATTTTTTGCAAATTTATTAAAAATCAAAAAACTAAAACCCCACTGAACGCCTTTGGAATGAACTGGAACGCTGACTGCGCTTCAAGCCCTACGTCTGGCACAACCGGGCTCTGCCCAGCAAATGGTAATACCATCCGTATGGTCAACTGGTCACAACTGAAGGAAGGATGAATGCTTTTTTTTTAATCGCTGGGTAAGCTCGAGGAGACTTTAGGAATTCAATATTAATCCCACACAAAACAACACTGCACACAGAAGAATAGAAATGGCCCAACAAATTATTCTTGCATTTGATAAGTTATAGTTTTGAAACATCACAGCAGAGTCTATAGGTTAGTTAACAAGGTTTAATTAATACATTTTAACATTTGCTTCTCAGGCTCAAAGGACGTGTACTGTGCTTTTTTGTTATTTAAGGGTTCCAACCACATTCAGCCCAGGATATTACACCACCCTGCCAGCAGAGGTCCCCCTCCCCTGAGTACTAAACTACTCCATGTCTGTTTACACTGCAAACTCAAGCTAACAGTCATTGTCTTGCCAGCTCCTGGGTGTGTCTAAGTTGTGAGCCCTGTATCTAGTGTTTGCCCTTCGTGTGTTTTGTCCCTTGCTTAATTTTTGACTACTCTTTGCCCATTGTGTTCATGTTTCATGCTCAGTTGCGTTTTGTCATTTGCCCTCCTTACAACCTTGATTTTTGCCTAACAGACCTCTGGCACACAGATCCTCAAATGTCTCCTGTGTTTTTACACACGGTACTTTATTATATTCTAACGTAATATAGTTAATATAATAATATTAATTTGCATTTATTCACATGCAACGATTTTATGAAAATCATTTTTCTTCTAACTGACATAGGCACAAAAAAAAAATGTATGAGGTGGTATCATGCAGGATGTGTGGGACTTAATATGGAAGATCTTCCTGGTAAAGACACTGTAAATTCTGGCACGGTGCACTTTATGATTTTTTTTTTAAAAAAGTGCTTTATCACACAAATGCAACAATTGAGGGTCGGGTGCTGTGTTTTTTCTAGTCTTAACAGAATCTTTTTTAATGAAAAACGACTTCATTGTTCAGCGGATATACTGTAGATATTTAGCATCTTATTTACATTTCTTTTAATATGTTTTTTTGTTTTTTTTTGTTACGTGACCTCAGTTTAAAAACAGAATCAGCTGTATCTTTTTCCATTGCTATTGTGTTTATTGTTTGATAACTTACATTTTTCACACTTGCAATTTACACATGGATCCAGAGCCTTTCAGAGGACACTGGACGCAAACCAGGAATACACCCTCAGTGGGACACCAGTCCATCACATGTATTTGCACCTACTTAGAGTCATCAATCCACCTATCAGCGCTACTACTACCTACAATATCTTAATATCTGATTTAAAAAAAATGATTCCTTAACTGTAATCATATTTTAAGATTTTTTAAAACTGCAGTTGTAGTAAGGCTTATATCCCACTAGGTGAGTTGTGTTTAATAGGAGGAGAGCTAAAAAGGATCAGGTGAACTAGCAGTGTTTGTATTTCATGGGACTTTGGCCAGGTGTTGGATGAATGTTTCTGGTTCTGACAGGCCTTTTATTAATTATCTGAGTGAATCTTTTTAAAATTAAAGCTTGAACAAACATACTGCATAAATTGTTGTTCGTCCTGAGTGAATTGATATGTGTTTAAACTTTATTTCTATATGAATTAGTGTAACGACTACCTGTGTGCAAGTCTGAGCTTAGATTACCACTCGGATATCATGTCAACACAAGAGCAAAAATATTCATACAGGTGAAAAGTGTAACAGAAAGTGAGGACGACTGATCGAAAGGTTGTGAGTTCAGTTCCCAGCACTGCCAAGCTGCCACTGTTTCTCCCTTCAGCGAGACCCTTAACCCTCAACTGCTCAGATGTACACTGCCCTCCAAAAGTTTGGAAATGCCTGAACAAAATAGGGTTTTTGGGCAATATCAGCATAAATCCTCTTTAGTTAGTGACCATTTTGCATTGATAATAAGGGACAACACAAACTATGAAAACATATTTTATTAAATAAAAAGTTTATGAACATAAACATGAACATAACATAGAAAAATACTCAAATTTTGG
>CM040990.1:12389512-12399941 GCA_022985145.1 Pangasius djambal
GAATCATCTTTGGGCAATCCTCCAGGAGGCTTGGAGTAATATATAAAGTCAATGTTTGAATAAACTGACTGCTCGGATGCCTAGTGTTGTCCCTTATTATCAATGCAAAATGGTCACTAACTAAAGAGGATTTATGCTGATATTGCCCAAAAACCCTATTTTGTTCAGGCGTTTCCAAACTTTTGGAGGGCAGTGTATACATTAGATAAGTCAAGTGGCTTTATTGTCATTTCAACCATATACAGCTAGTTATTACACAGTGAAAGGAAACAGCGTTCCTCCAGGACCACGGTGCTACATAAAACAACACAGAACTACAAGAGACTACATTTTTTTTTTACATAAAGTGCACGTGCAGACATGTGTAGACAGCACAAGACAGTACAATGACTACCAAAACAGGACAAAAGACACAGTAAGATACAGTGCAGCGCAGACTAGTACACAGTTCTAGTAAGAAAGTGAATCAGATGTGAAAGTAGTGCAAAAGAGTAAGAATATAAGTTGCTGTAAATGTAAACATAAGGGGTAGCAATGGTGGAATGGTGTTCAGTTGAGTGTGTGTGTGTGTGTGTGTGTGTGTGTTTGTCAGTCCAGTCTCTGAGTGTTGAGGAGTCTGATGGCTTGGAAGAAGAAACTGTCTGACAGTCTAGTCGTGAGGGCCCGATAAACGTAAGTTGCTCTGGATAAGGGCGTCTGCCAAATGCTGTAAATGTGTATAAATTTTTTTTTTTTTTAAGTTCTGACAACCTCAACTTGATTAAAATGCAAAGACAAAGAATATTTTGGTACTGTTAACCTGTACACAGTGGAAAAATACACACGTACTTATATCCACCAAGAATAGGACTTACTACATATCTGACTATTTTGTCATCACACAGAGTCACAGTTTAGAAGTAAGCAAGAAACAAAGCAAGGTAATCAGTGATGTGGGAACATTGGGTGCGAGGTGGAAATACACCCTCGATGGTGCACCAGGCCATCACAAGACATCGTGTCTCCTTTACTAATTAATTAGTGAATACATTAACATAAATTCCCAATTGCTGAGCCTTACATTACTCCTGGAGACCTGATGTACTGTAGCCCATTCTGACACTTCAGCATCTAAAATGTAAAAATCTCTCTCCTTTATTCTTGTCAGCACATAGAGGTTTCCTTTCAGGAAGCAGAAGGCTGTTGTGGTGTAGTTTATTTCGTTCAAAAGGGAGAAACAGACAGTAATCTACAAGTAGCCTGGAAGGTTGTGATACAGCAAGGAGATAACAAATAATACCCATTAAAGAACTTTCAAAAGTGTTGAAAATTATTAACTTTTAAGTAGCTTACACTTTGCCCTGCCTTTGTGTAAGATCAAAAAAACCATTTGATAATCTAGATAATTACGGTCATAGGAAAAGTCTTGTTGCAGTTAATAAAAATGCTACAGTGCTGTTGTTGCAATTAATAAAATGCTACAGTGCTGTTATCTTATCAGTTAGGGAAATTTATTGTAGTATGTAGTGTGTCAAATTCAACAGGTAATTTGATAATTAGCATGTTATTCCAGTCCAAAGATTTCAAAAGTTTCACATTTTTGCATACTGCACTCTTCAAATCAGCAAAGAAAGCATCCAGCTGTGAGTTTTGATAAGACTGAATTTGGCTCTGGTCCACCTAAAACCACCATGCAATGGCAAAATGTTGCCAGTAGATGGTAATACTTACTCATTTTTAGAAATAACTCTTTCCAAAATACTTTTGTATCATCTTTATGTATCATGATCTTCAGTAATAGCTTTATCATGCTTTTTAAACTGCCACTAGTGGTCCCATCTACAAAACATCTGTAAAAGTAAGTCTTTGTGAATCTAAAAACACACTGGAGTGCCCGAACCTGTGGAGTACACTGTAGCACCTCTTCCTTCATAACTAAATAGGACAGTTCAGACTGATTTCTCCTTGTACTTATATCTTAAATTGGCATGTTAATCTAAAATTCTGCCTGGGTCACATCAGCTTTTTTCATGAGCCCTTGAAAGGCCATACTCTAAGGTTGATCATTTTTAAACATATTATCTGTTCTATTGATTAACAACAATAATAGAATAGAATCAAAACAGAACAACTTTTTTAGGAAAAATACAAACTAATCAACTATATGCAGGCCTAGGCTCTAACTTTCTTTTTAAACTGATTAAACAGTAATGTTTTTTAAACAGCAAAACTAGTTCATAAATAAGAGCTCATTTAAGAAGAACTCACATGGGCTTATCTCTGCTAAGAACATGAATGAGCGTGAATTCAAGTATACTGGGAAATCACAGTGTTTATTTTCTGGCCTGATAGGTGATACAGTCAAAACGTATGTTACTAAGTGGAACTGCTTGATAGAAATAACATGACTTATTCGATGTGACATGATATTAGGGGTGTGGTCAGCATCAAACCGGAAGTTGACCCCAAAAAACTGTGCAGGAAAAATATAGGTAGGAAAAATGACATATGCTTTCCCCTAGGTTTTTATTAGAAAATTGTAAAATTGTCATGACTAATATATTTCACACAAACACACACACATAAACACACACGGATGTATGTATGTATGTATGTAAGTATATACATATAACCATATACATACACCAATCAGCCAAAACATAACATAACAAAACCACCTGCCTAATATTGTGTAGGTCCCCCTTGTGCTGCCAAAACAGTTCTGACCCCTTGAGGCATGGGTTCCACAAGACCTCTGAAGATGTGCTGTGGTATCTGGCGCCAAGACATTATCAGCAGATCCTTTACGTCCTGGAAGTTGCGAGGCTTTCTGCCTTCAGTATGCCTTCAGCCTTCAGTAAGTGAAAAGCATGCTCAATTGGGTTGAGGTCAGGTGACTGACTCGGTCATTTACGAGCATACCATTTCTTTGCCTTAAGAAACCCTTGGGTTGCTTTCATGGTATGTTTTGGGTCATTATCCATCTGTACTGTGAAGCACCGTCCTATCGGTTTTGTAGCATTTGACTGGATCTGGGTAGAAAGTATTACTCTATACACTTCAGAATTCATCCTGCTACTTCTATGAGCAGTCACATCATCAATAAACACCAGTGACCCAGTTCCACTGGCAGCCATACATGCCCATGCCATAACACTGCCTCTACATGTATTACAGTTGATGTGATATGCTTTGGATCATGAGTCTTTCCTTTCCTTCTCAATACTCTTCTCTTCCCATTATTCTGGTACATGTTAATCTTGCATCAGAATTTATCAGGCTTTTTTTTTTTTTTTAGAGTTTTTTTTTTTTTTAGCAACCTCTAATCTGGCCTTTCTGTTCTTGAGTGTTACCAGTGGTTTGCATCTTGAGGTGAACTGCTGTTCATCCCAGGTGATTCATCCTAATGTCAGGATCTTGTGATCTCCCTGGACAACTCTGATTTCACATTTGGTTACTGCACACGACCTTGGGGTAACCACGGACAATCAAATGTCTTTTCCTCTCACACTGCTAATCTGTCTAATCTGCTAATCTAATCTCATGTCAATTTCTCCTTTATAATATCCGAAGGATTCATCCATTTCTTTCCACACAGGTCACTCGGGTACAAAAAATATTTTTTGTAAAATATAAAATATAAAGCTTACAAAAAATAAATATTTTATATAATTGTGCTGTATATGTGTGTGTGTGTGTGTATGTGTGTGTGTGTGTGCTACTTTCTGTATTTATAATATGTAGGTTATATTAAAGGCAAACTTTTTTTGAAACAATGACAAAAAAATGCAGGGTATTTTGTATCTAGAAACGACTTGTGCTTGGCACAGTATCATGCTGGAAGTAGTCATTAGAAGATGGGTAATTTGTGGCCATAAAGGGATGCACATAATCAGCAACAATACTCAGGCTGTGGTATTCAAATGATGCTTGATTGACATTAAAGGGCCCAATGTGTGCCAAGAAACCATTTCCCACACCATTCTACTACCACCACAACGCATGTTTGGTCCATGGATTCATGGATTCTGACCTTAACATCTATTACATGTTGTAGCAGAAATCAGGATTCATCAGATCAAGCATCATTTTTATCTTCAACTGTCCAGTACTTAGCTGGCAGAAGTGAAACTGAATGTTTGACTTATTTCGCCTTCCTTCCAGCTGGAACCAGTCTGGCCATTCTCCTCTGACCTCTCTCCTCTTTCCGCCTGGAGAACTGCCACTCACTGGATGTTTTTTGCTTTCCACACCATTCTGTGAAAACTTTAGAGACTGTTGTGCATGAAAATCCCAGGACATCATTAGTTCCTGAAATACTCAAACCAGCCTGTCTGGCGCCATCAACCACTGAGATTTTTCCCCATTCTGATGTCTGAGTTAATGAAACTCTTGACCTGTGCCTGCATGATTTTATGCATTGCAATGCTGCCACATGATTGGCTGATTGGATAATTGCATGAATAACCACATTTTCAAGTGTTCCTAATGAAGTCACCAGTGAGTGTAAGTAAGATATATGAAACAGGGAAGGCATTTTTTTTTTCCAGTTTTTTGGAAAAAAAAAAAAACAGTGATTACCACACCAAAAGTTGATTATTTTCCTATTACATCATGCAGTGAAGTGTGCTATTCCTCCATAATACTCCAGTTTGCCAACAATTGCATTTTTTTTATTTATTAAAAACAACCCATCATACCTTTTATCTCTTCATAGTTGCATTTAATGTTGTGGAACGTCTGTGAAACAGGTTAGTTTCTGTTATAACTTTTGTTAGAGTAGCCATAAACAGTTGTTCCCTCACCAGCTCAATTTTTTCTCTCTCTTGAAGTTAATAAGGCAGAAAAAATGCAGCTTGTCCTATAACTGAGAAACAAAGAAGCCCATAGTCCTGTATCCAGAAGTCTTTCCCCATGATGGTCCCCCATTACGTCAAGATTCTGACAGTGACTGAAATCCTGTTCCCTAAATATTAAATTAATGTGTCCTTTAAAAACTACATATAAAAACTGGGGTTTTTTTTAGGTTTAAATTATGTGAATGAGTTGTTAACATATAAACATTAATGTATTAGAACAAAATGTACACCTTCTGACCAATCAGATTCAAGAATTCAACAGTGCTGTGGTATACATTGGGTTTAATCTGTTCCTAGAAATTAAGGTGGTGTATTCTGGCATGTGATAATGCTGCCACTGACATGTTTGATAAATGTTTCTCATATTTAATATTTTACATGATCTTTATTATATTATATTTTTAGAATTTGTTCGAAAGTAACATATTTGAAAAAACATGAGATTAAATCAAATACAAAGGGCATTTCAATAGTTTTGAATTTCCATATTGTAAACACTTTCTTTCCAATAATAATAAAACAAAATCCCCAACGCATGAGACATTTATGAAATCCTCAAGGTGTTGACTATTTACATTTGAAGGAACAATTTCATGCCACTGAAACCATTCATCACGATTAGATGATTTCTTTGGTGAAATGTTTTTGTAGACCTTGCAATGGTCGTTTTACTATGCCAGCCGTTCGTTCACTGGCATGCGAGTTTATTTGTTGCGGCGCCATAAAGTTTTTGTAATTATAATGGCTAATTGTGTTTATTTCAATTTTTTACCTTAAGAATGTTTCAAGGACGCTGACAGAATTTGTTTCAACAATTCAGAAATTGCTGTCTCAATGTGATATGCATAGAGAATGACACTTTTGGAATTCTGTACGGTGCTGATATTTGTGTTTAATTCACTGCTAGCCTTTTATGAGCTGAACCACACATACCTATATGTGGGTGTGGCTAGACAGGTGGACACATACCATTGTGTGGAGGAGGAGAACACTTTTCCATAATTTTTAAATACCCATTGCTATTTAACTTATATTATGCATCCTTTGGTGTTCATACTCTTAGTGAACTTGGTGTTCATGTGGTGTTAGATAAGAGAACAAAGCAGTCTCACTTATCTGCACAGGATATGCCTGGTGTTCAGCTGGCCTACGAGTCCATAATTCATTTCCTGAGAATCGGGACTTTCCGATCAGGACTCAAAATGAAGTTGTCCGTGAAAATGAATTTGTCCATGATGTGAAAATGCCCATGAAAATCACAGGTTGTTTAGTTGTATAGAAAATAAGCCACTGTGCAGCTGCACCAAATCAACTTACTGGATGTCCTCTATGAGTTCATTCTGTTCTACTATTTCATGAACTGCTCGGCTCCTGAGACTCTGTGTGTTTTATCAGCACTTTAAATGGAAAGACATGAACCAAGATTAAGAACATGGTCAGTTTTAGTTTTCGTTTAAGATACATTCTAAACAATAATTCTTTCAGCATTTGTTTGCAACAATCAGCGTATGGCACATTGACATCTGGGAGCCAGCAGTCAAGCAGGCTGGCTTCTTCGTGGCTCTTGTTGTAAATGTAAATGCAGCCATGATACACAATATAAAGTCTATTCTTTGAGTCTCAGCTGAGTATCTAAGTGACTTATATCAGTAATATGATTTGTGTGTCTTACTTGTTAATAACTGAACATCATAGCTCTGTGTGTGTGTGTGTGTGTGTGTGTGTGTGTGTGTGTGTTTGCATCACCACTCTATTTTTACTATCCCTTTCTTTAGATTAAAAATTGGAAACCAAGACAAATACCTGGAGCCAACTATGGTACATAGCGCCAAATCAGTCAGATGCATAGCAACATACAATCTAAAAAGTGTGCCACTAAAACTCCTAGCGTTAGATTCAGCCTGCACAGCACTAGAAGAGTTAAGGGACATTAAGACAGTTACGCAGAAAAAAGAAAAGTCAATAAGTCCAAAACAGTTGTAGGAAACTGAAATCTCCAATGTAATATAAAAGACAAGACAAAAAAAGTACAAAAATGATATCTGCAAGGATATATAAAAAAAAAAAAATTAGAGGTAGAGGAATAAAACCACTAAATTTCATATGTTTACTCTTAACAACAATAGAAACAAACAACTTCAGCTGGTTTAGATCAATAATCAAGAAGGAAATGACAAGCAGTCATAAATCTCGAGCATGAATCAATCTTGGCATTAAAGCCTTAGACAAGCTCTTCAAGTGAACATACATTCTGGTTAGTACAAACTTGTTCAAACCAGGGTATTTTCATTGAATTATATGGATGACAGAGTTGGACAGGGAAGAAACGAGCCAGAAAGAAAATCGATGACTTGAAATAAAGGTATTATTTAATACTGTAAATACTGTTTTTTCAGGAAGCCAGAATGACTAGACTGCAACTTGACACATCATGCGATGAAAATATCACTAGAGAAAATAAATAAGATAATATGTGAAACACTGTTCCCTCTATGTTGCCCGTGTGCATAGATCCACACAGAACGGCGAAAGAAAAAAATATGCATAAAAAAGACTGTCAATTGGAATAACTGACAGATGATTGCAGTGCACTCTGGACCAGCCACAAGTGGCAGTATAGAGTTAGAATCTGCAATGGATGTACTGCATTGGATGTAATGAGCCAACGAAATAGCCTAGAAAGGTTAGCTTAATCAAGGGGCATGGCCAAATGAAAAGACGTACAGAATATTAGTGTTACTTACAGCAAGACTTAGACCAAACTGTGGAAACAACAGGAGATGATGAGAGAAGCATGGTAACAAAACTAAGAGACATACGCTAAGAGACTAATAAGAAGGAGGAAATGACCACAGGAAAAAAAAAGTGGGAAGAACTGGACTATCTTACATGCCACATACAACAGAAAACACATTAGAGTAGTTTTATGCATAGAAAATGGGGAATTCCCTTCTGATTTAAAAGATAATGAACTATGCCCCAAAGAGTCAGAACTCAGAAAGCAAAATCAGATCCTGATAAAAATTAAGACTAATATTGGCAATATCTTGCTAGCCATCCAGATGAATGCTTTGAGGAACTCAGTTCAAGACATTCATGATCACCTTGCGAAGTAAACCATTCTCCCTGCACTAAAAACTACGCATTTGAATTTGTGGACCCCATATTAGCGCTTTTGTCCAGGGAGATGTGATTGAGAAGATAGGACAACCACCATAACATATTCTAATTATTGATGAAAGCACTGGCATTACCGTGTGTAAGATGGTGATTCTGTACTTCAAGAACAGGAAGCAGGATATAAAACTGTGTTTGCAGGTATCATACTGCTATCAGGATGCAGTGCTGAGGACATGGGGAAAGCAGTCACACAATGTTACTGTGCCAGTAACAACCCTGATTTGCAGAAAATGGTCAGGACGACCTCTGATGGCACTTCTGGCATGCCTGGGAAACAGTTTTGCATTGACTGATATCTCATCTTATGGAGCAATGCTGTGTGGCCCACAGGGAAGATTTGGGAATTGATGAAGGCTAGAAAAAAGTACCCGCAGTGAAAGATATTGAAATGCTTCTGAAGACGGTCTATTCTATGTACAGCAGATAATCAGTAAAGAGAGGCACATTTTGCTGCAGAAATGCAGCACTGACAAATTCTCAAGGTAAGGATTGCATCCTGCAGCAGTATGGAGATTTCAAGCTCTTTGTGAAGGAGAAGATCAGGTTGGCATACTATGCAATTACCCGATAAACATGGCCCTGAAGGTGGAAGAACTTAAAGATCTTGCCCCACTTGTTGACATTTGGGGTTCCTTTCAGGCCTCCAGCACTGTAAAAACTCAAAAGTTGAGAAAACGTAAAAAGAAATGAAGGCAACCAGCTTCAGGGCTTTTTTGAGTTACCTCAACATTTACAACATTATTAGTTGTACAAACTTAACAATTAAAGTTGAAATGTATGTACAATGAACATTATATGTTAAGTTAAACTAACTCATAAAAAAATTATTTCTACATGTCCATCCATGTACAACAAGGCTTAATTTTTAAATTTATCTGACTATAAATATAATGTTTTCCTGGTGCAGAAATGAAAGTGTCCAGAACATGATATTCTTTGTTTGGCAGACTTTCCCACTAAAAAATGTGTCAGTCCAACTTGAGTGAATGCTATTATTTACTGAATACCATTTAATAAAATCAAGACATTGAACCTCAATAAATCTTCAGTAATCCGAACCAAATGGCGACAACCATTAATGATGAAAGGCAGCACATTTGCCATGGCATGGATTATACATTTTACAAACAAATTCACTCTCTTCAATCTTAAATCAATTATAATACAACAAAATTGGATAAAACCATGGAAAAGAATTTGTCAGACTTTCTGCATGGCAAAAACGAGTAGTTTGAGTTCAAACAAATCTATAGCTCCAGGTCTAAAATAATCACATAAAACATTGAGGGGAAAAAAAAAACAGCCCACCAGGCTCACTGCCACGGCAGTAAAAGTCCATACAAACCTTGCTCAAATTATGAAACAGTAAACCATTAATAAATGGAACAGAAACAATTTGAGACCAAGGAGTACAAAAAAAATGCTGTTTGAAAAGTTTGAGTCTAAAACAAATATAGCACCGAATACAAAACAATACAATTGGTCGAAATATTGGGAAAGATACTACAACTAATCTGTTGGATTCACTGCTACGGCCATAAAAAGTGCAGTTTGAACAGTTTAAGTCTAAATATATACCACACAATACAAAGCAATCGCAACTGGATAAAACAATGGGAAAGCAGCAACAATTGTTGGACTGTGTGAAATTATATGGCCATAAAGCTACAGTTTGAACAGTTTTTAGTACAAACAAATTCGAGCACCAATAACAAAACTATGGCAACTATGGAGTCCCAATACTGTCACCTTTTTTTTTTTTTAAAACAATTGGCTAGTTAAAACATCCAGCTTCAGAGGCTTATTCTTCAATGACTGCACTCTTGCAGTACACTGAGATCCAGTACAAGAGAGAACTTTAGCTCTTTGGGGTACTCACTGTTAAGTGCATAAATGATACCAAAGAGTAAAGCAAATGCATGCAGGTCATCAGTATCATCAAGAACAATTTTCTGGTCCACCACCACAGCCATGCCTCTTGTGTTTGGGTTGAAGTTTCTTGTTCCTCACATCATCTTCAACAGTAGCGAGGATACCAGCTTTGAGTCCCTTAGTGCAAGTTTCCTCCTGGACTGTGTCTTACAGAGACAACAAACTGGGGGTCAAAAGCAATATAGCAATAAATAAAAATGATTTTTTTTCTTAATTGTGGTCATGGTGTACCCTTAAAATGCATATTTTGGATGTCAGGCTTAAGTAGAATTCAATTCAATTTTTCAATTCAGTTTATTTGTATAGCGCTTTTTACAATGTCATTGTCTCAAAGCAGCTTTACACAAACAAAAAAGTAAGATGAAGTGTGAGAGTGTGTCTGAAGAGCAAGCCGAGGCGACGGTGGCAAGGAAAAACTCCCTGAGATGGAGAAAGGAAGAAACCTTGAGAGGAACCAGACTCAACAGGGAACCCATCCT
>CM040990.1:12400041-12442541 GCA_022985145.1 Pangasius djambal
TAGAACACCTGATTAAAACTCTATATCATTAGTAAAGACTCCATAAAACCAGACAAGAGAAAACTCCAAAACATACAGGATCAGGATAGGGAAATACTGTCCCAAATAAAACACTAAACTTTTACAGACTCCATAGTGAAGTCTGTGAAACTATGAATTGGTAATAACTACTTCAACTACGACAATAATTGACAATTCTTTAACTGCATTGTGTATTCGTTCAGATTAGATACCAAGGTTGGTGGTAGCACCACTACCGCTTTTTTTTTTTAACCTTTCCTACCTGTCATACTGTAAAATTTTGGTTTCATATGTTCACTCATTATTCAAATCTTTAATACATGTAAACATTTGTTTTAAGGTGAGCAATTTGGTTTGTAGGCTATACACTCTCTATAGCACATTCTGAATGCCCTTCAAATGCCATTTGACAAAGGTAACATCCTCACCAGCTTCTCTAGAGACCAACCATATTAGACATGACAGATAAGATAAAAATATTACCAGACATGTTCTCAGTAGGTTGTCTGCCTTTTCTCTCAGGAAAAAGGAAAGGCCACAAAGTGCTGCAGATTTCCAGTGTGTCAGGATATCAGTGGTCTAAAACAACAAATAGGAGGCAGGAAAAAACATACAAAGTAACAAAGTAAATGGCTATTACGACTGCTAACATTTAGAACATGCAGTTATGTTTGTGAAAACCTCAAAATCTGAAATCATGAAGTAAACTAATGTTGTTACCCATTCATCAAGTCTGTCTAGGACTGTTTGAATATCTTCTCCAAAGGTTCCACTTCTTGTTCTTCTAGAGCTTGATCAATCATGGAGCAAGTGAGTCCAAGGAACTAAGAAAGGTCTGCCTGAGATCAGCTCGCATAACTCTATAGAATATGCACATCTTCTGTATATATCTGGAAAAAAATATAAATAATAAAAAATTCAGTTAAATAAACGAATACCCTTAATTTAACTTTTGCTTGCAAAGAATCTATTCACTTGGCTGTTCAAGCCATCTCTCCATGACCTCAGCAACAAGCGGTTCTTGCTCCACTACCTCTTTCCTCCAGAGTGAAAATGTGACTTCCATCTTCGAGCTGATAAATGCCATATTATGATTCCGCTTCTTCATTTCTTCTTGCAAAGCTTTCCGCTCTGTTTCAAGAGTCTCATCGGTCTGACCAGCTAGATTATCTGTTAGAAAATTCACCTCTGATCTTCGGGTTCTCTTTATAGGTCGCTTACGTGTCTCTCCCTCTCTCTTCTGATTGATCCCCACTTCTCATGCAGCCTATTGATCTTAACTTCGATTGATAATTACCTAACTTGTATTTTATACTAATAGGCCATCCATCATACCCTGTTCCTGAGCCTGGCTCTTTAAGACATGGGAATTTTTGTATAAGAGCCACTACCACAGACTTCACATCCACTGCCACAGACTGCCACGATTTCCCTGCTGTTTGGATAAGCCTTATAAGAAAAAACAACTTGGGCAAGTTTGTGCAAGATGTCCATTCTCATCTTTTTGGGGACAGTGAGAAGTATCTTGCTCTTGCCATAAACATCATTCCCTTTGGCAAGTCTTAACTCTACATCATAAGAAAATGTTGGAATAGGGAACCGGGAAGGCCACTGTTCTGCATTCTCTCATTGCTTCACCACAACTGAGGAAGAACTGGGGAATAATGCAGGTGAAACACTAGCCGTGTCCAGGAAAGATATGGAGGATAACTCTTCTTCTTAATGGTTGGTCCAAAGAATTTTTAACACTGCCTTTTCAGGGGGAAGTTCTGTGATGTTACTAAAATTGCACAGTTCAATCTGGAATTCTGGGACCTCAGACTGAAGCTGAAATTCATCGTGAAACTTAAGGTTTTCTTTGAGAATATGTTTTAGCTGGTTCAGCGATTCAAGGTTTTGAGAAATCTGCACCCTTCTGATATTATCAGGGGCCAGTATAACTTGCAGCAACATTTTCTAGGAATTTAGAGTAGGAAAAAAAGAGACCAAAAAGAGGTTGAGGACAACAGTCTTGAGGACAACAACACAAGTTCAATATTTTCATGACTGACTATGTGTAACTGCTCATTTTATCACATTTTGAGGAGACTACAAGTGATCTGACTCATACATGTAATAGGATTCCAATGTACAGTAAGTAATACAAGGCATGTGGAATTGTTCAATGAAGCAGAAACTTCTTCAATACAAACAAGATTTTTGGAGTCAAAGGGTAGTAATCATTCAGATCACCAGGCTCAAGCATTGTAAAAGCTGTTGTTTCAACAATCTCATAGCGCCTATAGTGTTCAGTGTACCAAGAGAACAGCTTTTGGCATAATAATCACACTTTGCTGGGGTCCATAAGAATGTGCACAAGATGATAAAACCATGCCCTCCTTGTAGTAGGTCCTTTGAAGCTAGAGGTACAATTGTACACTTGAAATTGTACACTTGAAGCTCGAGATACAAAGTACTCGTTTTCACAACTCTGAGTTTCTGAACCTGAAAGGTGGTGAGAAAAGCATTGGCCCATCTAAATAATAGGCTATTGTGAGCTGGTGTTTTGTGTCCAAGGTAACAATAGTGTTCATGAAATTGTGAACATTGTGCATAACATTTTTAAAAAAGCTGTGCTTGGCCTCAAATCCCATGGTCCAAAGGTCTATTAACGGTCCAAATCAGCAGATTAAATGGGAATAGTGCTTGATGTAGTGTTGTTTGGGTTTAAGTGTAAAGTCAGGAAATGCCCTGAGCAACAACTCCTGGTGATCCATTATTTTTATGTCTAAAAAATATAGAGATGCTTCAGACAACGTCGGTTATACAACCAACTCAACAATGTGTCTTAAATCTATCAAAATCAGCCAAGAAGCCTCATTCAGAGGCGCAACAAATATAGCAATGCCCAATTTTCATGCCCATTGCCACCAACACTTCCCTTCTTAAAGCTGACTTTGCCAGTTCTCTTTGGCTTGTTCAATCTATTAGAGTCCTTATAAGGAAAAGCCTTGATTCGGCCATTAAGGACATAAAGAGTGAAGTACCCTTTTGATATCAATTCCTTCAAACAAACAGACAATTCAACTGGGACAATTCCCCCAAAGAAATAATGTAGGAGATCAGGCAGAAAACCTGTGATTACATGAAAAAAATGACAAGTGCTTACTAAGAACACCTTCTTTTTTAATGCCATGAAGACTTGTCTTGCCAGCGCCATCTTGAAGCTTATTTACAATGAGATTGTGCTGTTCAATAGTTTTCAATTCAAAATGACCGCAATCTCTAGTTTGTATGTCCTGTTTGCTAGCAAAGCAAAAGCGACAAAAGTTTTCTACACAAAAGCTTTCTTGAAAGCCAGCAAGTCCATGTACTGCAAGATTCTCAGCACATTCACAAACAATGTTCCTTTCACGTGGTCATCAAGTGCTTTGATGTGTATACCATCCTGTTCAAGATTCCTTAAATCCTTTATGAAAGGATCAAGAAATTGGTCATAGCCAATTTGTTTTCTGTTTACTTATTTTTGGTTTGTTTTATGGGATTCAGTGAAAATGTCACTGAATCTATTCTATTATTTCTATATCTAATCTATTATTACTTTAAATCATTTATTATTATTTTCTGTTGACTATTACAACATTTGACCATACTGGTGATTGAAGGCATATCACCTTGTACTATAAAATAACTAGCAATTTTGGCACAATGACATACTGTATTTATATATTTTTTTTATTAATGTGATGTGTTAGTGTATATAAAAAACTTAAAAGAGAAGGGACTGGGATTGTGATAATTAACCTAATAAATAAGGTGTTCTACATTAGATGGTTTAAATTTTATAAAATATCTATGTAAAGACTAGTACTGACGTTACTGTGCAGCTCATGCGGTGTTTCTGTTCATATCGGCCAATGTGTTTTTGCCCAATAGAAATAGGTTTTGCTCAGCATGAATATGAGGGAACATTGATGTGAAGGACTGATACAATAATACAATACCTATGGATGCACCTCTTTGAGTGGTTGATAGTGTAACACAGTACATGGAGTGGAAAGTTTGGATCAAATTGCAGAGTTTATAGCAAACCACAATCAGAAGTCAAAAACCAGATAAAGAAAAAAGATCGGTCAGTCTGGCAAACAAATCCAAAGGGCCAAGCAAACAGGGACAACGATATAACAATCCAAATCAGATATACTGTACATACACAGAAAAGTTCAATAAGGCTAGAAAGGAGTGGGCAAGAATTCACAATGAGCTACCAAAACAGGGCTATATAAATGGTACAGAAATTAAGAAGTGATGAGTTACAGGTTAGAGAGGTGGACTTAGTATTCCAGTGACCTCTCTTATTGTGGCATAGAATTACAGAGGAGCATGAAATATTGCATATGATATCAATTGAGATGACTGCTAAGAGTCAAACAGCTTTATAATTATAACACAAACATCTGCCTATTTGAAGTCTACATGCTGTGGGTTGTAGCACCACCTTTGCCAGAATACACATAGTATCTATGAAGGGGATAAGAAATGCAGAAATCCTCACAATACACAAACCTATGAACTCACTGGAATTTGTATGAATCCATGGATTATGCCTGTCTTGGTGGCGTTATAGTGTAGTAAATGTTTTATTGCCATTCATTAGGCCACTTAATGAATTACCAATTGATCATGATTCGTATACCACAGTGAACCTCGGCCTTGGTGCCCATCAAGGTCTCTCCCTTTATGGCCAAATTTTACTGTTTTTCAAATGAATATTCCCTGAAGGATAATGTGCCATGTCACAACACACATCAGCAAGACACTCCCAATAACCGTGGCAGTGACTTCATTGCCCTTCACAGTCCACACATCTCAATCCCATAAAAAAGTTTTGGGATAACAAGACCTTTGGACAAGATGATACAGGAGATTTGTAGCATAAGTGCCTGAAAAGTCTGCACTAATTGTATGATGCCAGGGAGACAATACTGACCTAAAATCATATGTTTCTCCATGTACCAGAAGCATTGCATATTAAAGTGGTCACTGAGTATATACAGTATGTGTGTTTATGGCTTTCTGTCTCTGTCTCTGTCTCTGTTTGAAGAAGCATGATATCCTTAAAGTTATTAGTGGTGCTAGGGGCATTACAAATCTTCTAGGTGTCACTGTCACAGTGATTCTATTCCACTCCATTAAGCAGCATCAATCTATTAACTCATGAGATTACTGTGACAGTGGACTCAGGAGAAGGTTTAGGATCCATATGCAGGACGTACCAAAATGAAGTACAAGGGTCAAAACACACTTAAACAACAGAACCAGAGGATAATCCAAATAATTCTGTAGTCGGAAGAACAGGTAAAGGGTGTACATACAAGGCTATCAGGTATAAACAAGGCATAGAACTCATGCAGTTAGAGAATTGGCAAGACAAACCACTAAAAATTGTGAGCTTACCTGAAATGGGCAAGTAAACATAAATTGTGAGCAGGGGTCATGTTAGAATTCAGGAGCGCACAACTCTGCTGGCAGGGAGGGGTTATGCCCTGAGCTGGTTTTACAATTACACTGTGCACTTTTAAGACTGCAGGCAACAGCGGCTTGTGACCATAGATATTGATGTGGCAGGACAACATAACCACTAAGAAAATTAAAGGTGAGAGGCTATCACATTTGTCTTATGCTGCTGGCTAGTGAATTTTTAAAGTAACCCAGTAACAGACATTTGAGAGTCGATAACATACAGTACATTATCCAGTATACAGTTTAGCAGCTAATTTTTGTGCAATTTTAGATGTACTTTTATTCAACTGTGTTCAAAACATCAGGTATGTTTCCCATCATCAGCGAGGTGCACACAGATATGCTAATATCATTAACCAGGGTTGCCAGTTTTCAGCAAAATCTCCAGCCCAACTGCATCAAAAACCATACCAAAGCCTTAAAACTAAAAATTCAGGCATTGGATAAGGGACAAACATTTAGACACTCTGTATGAACTTACACTTTTTTGTGGAAATTTATTAAAACAAACAAACAAACAAACAAAAAAAAAACCAAGATCTTGGTGGCCATTGAGTGTTTTTTCAAATTACCTAATCTTGCAACCCTTTTCTAACTAACTTTTCTGTCCAATGCTCCTCCCCCTGAGCATAGGGTAGGGAGAATCATCCCCAATGGACCTCTATTAGTGCTTGTTGCAGTTCCTATTGTTGACCACTAGGTGCAACCCAATAAAAGCTATAAGGGTATGGAAGAGAGTAGCTACTGACTGTGGGATGGGAATCATACAAACAGACACATTTTAAAGCACTTAGAGTTGCCAAGTGGGCTTGACCTAACTTTTTACTATGATAAACTCCTTTAAAAAAAATGTTGGTATAACTTGTTCATTGATTCTGTTCTCATCAAGAACACAAAACACAAAATACTGCTGAAAGAAAGTGCAAATGGACTTAAAATCTTCATACAGTTTTGTAGACATCAGACGAAAGATGTAGAACTCAATAGAATTTCCCTTCAGAATTCCTCTCAGCTAAATGGCAATATGTCCTCGAGATGATGTCAAGTCCAGTATACTGCTATAGCACTGACTTACTATTGCTAGAAAATTCAAAGTGAGCTGAATGGCTGAAAACACTCACATGGTTACTTTAATGGCTTGTTGGGTGCAATATAATTAGGCTCTACTACAACATGTAAGGCTGAACTTCGACTTCTGTTATAGGAAAAGAGCAAAATAAGAAATGGCTCCATTTCTCCTAGCTGACATGGCTGACATATTAGTGCTGCAATATTTCCGAATTTGGAATATGTAGGATTTTCATGAATACCAAATTTCTTGTGTAAACAATTGTACTAACAATTTATACATAAGTCTTTTCGTATCCAGCTTGATAAATGAGGCCCATTGACTGAATAAATGTATCATAAGAAATCCATTCTGGCACATTTGCATCAAAACGCATCAGTCGTTTTTCTCTGGGGCTAAAAAGTTCTGGGGTGATCAGGCACAGCGATTCCAGATTATGTTGAATATTTAGGCACTGAAGTGGTCAATGTAGTTTGCGAAACAATCGGTATAAGGGGTAAAGATGAGTAAATTCGGTTTACAGGGCATAAAACCTACCTTGTCTGGGCCTCCACACTGGGGCTGTTAGAACAGTAACTGCTTCCTCAGATAATAATGAGCAAAGAGAGACAGAAAAGTGTGAAAAATGGGGGAATAATCAGGGTGATTGTTGATTTGTTGTATTCAAGTCTACTGCATACAGTTGACACTTATGAAATTCAATGGGGTATTTAACATTTTAAAATGTGTGATGACTCTGACAATAATGTCCCGGCATCATTAGCACTGGGTTAATGCGAGGCCAATGTCACTGTGCTGCCGAGCACTGTGTAACTGCTGACATTTCATACTGCTGATTGTTCTAGATTGAAATTGATATGTTCTGGTTTTGTTGTTTGGCAGTAGTAAACAGTAGTTCTGCTGCTTAATACACACTGAGCAATAGTTAAAGTTATCTAAGAAAACCTTGATTGGAACCTGAATCTGGTTCCTGAACTTAAAATGTTTGATGACAGGGCAGCATTTTGGTGTGGTTGAGTGAGAGAGATACCAATATCTGTATCTGTGGGTTTTCTGAAGATAATTTTGTGTGTGTGTGTGTGTGTCTGAGGATGACACACTGATGCCTCAGTAGTAGAGTACTTGTGTCAGTAACACAGGCTCTAGAATGGGAAACGGAAAATAAGAGACAAAGATTCTTTAATTTAGCTCCCATTCAATTCTCCCCTACCAGCCATGTTTTTCTTTTCTTCCCCTTAGAACAGGGAAATTAGAATCAGCCTAGTCAGTGAGTGTTGGTGCATGTATGAGAAAAACAGAAGATATAGGAGGATGAACAAGAGAACAAAAAGTGAAACAGAAGTTTAGTTTCAACCAATGCTTAAAGCAGACCAGTATGCTTCTGTCCGTCAGACCCTCAGTTTTCTACCGTGAGGTTTCCCATTAGCTTAGGGTGCACAGACCACTTTAAGTATTTTGTATTTTGGTGACTGTGATTTCACTATATGTGATATAATGACACCACGGTGCTTATTCTACAAACCAGATCAGTTTATCTCCTCTGAGTATTCCACGTTCCACACCATCTAGCTGACTGCCAGGCTTGGTGCTATGTGCCACTAGCGTGGTTGAGTGGCCATACATATATGCATTATTCACTGCTGAATCTGCTGAGTTAGCTGGATTTCCACTAATATGTAACTTTTTGGACTAGAATCCATTTCCCCCCTACAAAACAGACCCCACATTCTCTTCCCCTGGGTTGAATTTCCTCCATTTTTTTCACAATACACCAAATGCTTAGCCAAATAGCTATGCTGAAAGACTCATGCAGCTGGTGTCTGAACCCCTTGGAAGCGTAAGACAGGTACCAGCTATGTGGTCACTGCCTTGACACTGACTGAATTAAGAAGACATGGCTCAGCTGAAATTGGTGATTCAGGAGTTGAAACTGTACATCTTGGTATGCTCATGTCTTCCAACAAAGCCCTACCTCTAGCACAGTGCCTAGTCATCCTCATCTGAAAATGGGTCTAAGAAGAAAAAGATAAACTAGTTTGTTGCAGCTGCAGAAACATATGTGGGCTGGCAAACTCTGCTCAGCTGTCCCAATAAAAAGGGGAGAGTGCCTTTATTTTGTTGGAATGCAGATTAGAAGAGCTGGCAATGGGCATGAATCAAATGCAAAAGCTGATAACAGAAATGCAACAGTGCATTGAAGTAAAGGCCTTAAGGGACTGTAATATAGCTGCATTGCATGCTATCTGTGGCTGTGCACTACTGTCTGAAATTGAGGTCTACTTTGGCAAAGAGTGCTGATAGGGCAACATTAAAGCCGACTGAAGAGCATAAAGCAGGAGCACAGCAGCAGCACTGATATTTAACATTCTGGTATTAAAATTAATGTGCAGTATGACTTATTGAGTCATATCGTATGACTTGTGGTACGGCTCATTATATAGAGAATATCAATTATTGAGGTGAGTGAACAAGCTCTGGCTTAACAGAATGTGGTTCCACCTGTTGATGTTAATACTGGGCCCTCTGTGCCCATCACCCATCATGCCAGACCAACTGTCCCAGATGAAGGGGTCACTATCATAACCATGTGTATTTCCCACCCTCGATAGAGAATACTGAATGCAGAGTGAGTGAGCATTCTTATTTTCATTAAAGAACAATACCAGTAGATGAGTACGTTTCATCCTCAATAGCATAAGGAACAGTATCAACAACTTACGTGATTCTTTTCCACAATAGGAAGCAGTACTAATTGAGTCATATTCTCAATAAAGTATGGTATTTGCATGATTTATGAGTGCTGTCTGTTGTGAACCCTTGTGACAACTTTGATACACACGCTTCACAAGTTTTGAAGGAAATCCCCCTGGCAATATGGAAGGAAAGGAAGTATGTAATCTTGATTCTATGACAGTTTGGAAGTGACTTGTTTTGTGCAAGAAAATTTGGATAGAGTTTGGAAGGATTACCTTATCTGTGTGAGAGAATGTCTCCTACTTCAGTATTCAGTACATCCACCTCCACAGTGAAAGTAAGTGTGGGGTAAGGATGTTTGAATCCAGTGCGAACCTTCTTTTGGGGTCACTGAAGACTTGTGGGGTGGCCAAATTCCATTTTAACTTAGTTTTACCTCCGTTCAGTAAGGAAGTGAGAGGAGCTGCAGTGAAAGTAAAGTCGGTGAATCCCAGTGGATCCCAGAAAACGCTGCTGTGCTTGATGGTATGAGGGTCAGGCCGACCTACAACTGCTGCCACCTTGTGGTCATCCATCTGAACCCCATGGGTTTTAGTGATGCAGCCTAGGAAATGGAAATCTGGTGGAAGACATTTCAAATACGTGTGGTTATTAAAGATTCAAGTGTTTATTTTCATATGCACAGCAAAACAGACAGTTACACTGTACAGTGATAAATATGATAATGATAAACTCTGACAGACAAATCTGACAGACTATTTTCATGATAGAGGACAGATATGATTCTGAGGTTGTGTGGTGCCTAAGACTTGTCGGAGGTCTGAATAACAGAAGTGATCTGCCTCTAGCATAAATTTGGGAATCTGTATGAACATGGAGCAAGATGAAAATTTGTATGGATGAAACTTTGTATGAAGTTGATGTTTTGATGAGGAAGGGATAGTGAATGGCACCTATGGTCATACTAATGGGGTCAATGATGTGTGTGATAGAGCCCTTACTGATAGGTTTCCCATCGATGGCTTGTACCAACATAAATGTTTTGAAAGTGTCTGTGGGTACCTGTAGTTGGTTAACCAGATGTGCTGCCAGGAGGTTTGATGCTGCAAAGTCTAAGAGACTTGGAAAGGACAGAGTCAGGTCATGGTAATGAAAAGTTATGGGCAAGAATCTGATATCTGGAGATGGAATAAAGGGATCTTACCTTGGTCTGTGTGTGATTAAGTTTCTGAGATAAGAGAAAATGAGGGCATCTCTCTAAACTCTGATCAGGTTCTTCACATTAGCTGCACAGGCCCAGTCTTCTTCTTTGCCTTCTGCAAAATGGAAATCAAATCAAACTGAACTGAATGGAAATAAATTAAATTATCCAGGTTGGTAGACATGTTAATGAGATAGTCCAGACTCACACTGTTATTATAGCAGGCAAGCTCATGTGGAACCTCCCCGCTCAGATATGGGCACACAATACAGGTTCATTCCAGCAATTGTGCAAAAACATAGTACATATTCAGCAGCCGAGGAGAAGCCTTGCATGAGATGCATCAATCTTTCACTGCCCTCTCTACCTTCTGATACATAATATGCACAGACAGCATTGGAGTCTAGTCTTACCAATTCCTGTTGGTGATCACGCAACATCCTTCCCTGGTTGGTAACAGCCTCATGAAGTCTCCACTCTGAATCCAGAACACTCAAAACATCTATCTTCCTGCCAAAGTTTTCTGTCAGGAATTCCAAGGCAGGTGGATGTAAGGGTGATTATAACTTCTTCAATAACAATCGAAATTGTAAGACAGAGTCATACTCAAACAGACTAAGCTCAGGTGATCGAGCAAACATAGCAATGTAATGAAAACTGGATCAAACATGGGAAACTGAAATGTGTGTGTGTGTGTGTGTGTGTGTGTGCGTGTGTGTGTGGCAAAGAGCAGTTGGTCTGTGAAGGAGGACTGAGGCAAAGGACAGGCATGATTGGATGGAGTGGGTTGGCAGAATTTAGAGCTTGGTTACTTCCACTCCCTCTGGGTGCTGCTGACCAAAGAGAAAGATTAAAAGTGAGAATCACTGCTGATGCAGCATTCTTTAGTGACCATACTACGTGACAGTGGCCACGTGTTGGCAGTGATTGAGAATATTAAGCCTGCTTATCCATGACCTGCCCCTCCGAAGGACATTAAGCATTTAAATAACAATCAAAAAACTGTATGGGCACTGAAGGTACTGCAGCCAGAATCCTACTAGTGGTTGACATATTTGGACTTTTTAAAGGCACATGCTGACACATGGACACATATTTAAAGAACAGCAAGCCCAATGACAATAAAGCCGATATTGGACTGTAATTAAATAGCTTTTTATTAAAATGTTCATTACATTTTAAAATTACCATAAAACATGGACCCCCAGCCAGACATGCATGCAATGCTTACTCCAATGGCTGTCACTACCCAAGTTGTAGCTTTAGAATTGCTTAAAGTGCAAATGAACTGATGGTAACACTTTACAAAATGGGTTCATGAAATAACATTAATTTGTGCATGATTACATGCCTAAGGAATCATTAATTTATGCATTTAATGCAGCATGATGCGTAATGAATATGGATAAGATATAGCATATTAGTTTATGTCTAATTAAGGGACCAATATCATCAGTTCACGAGTTATTAATGATGTTCATGCAGACTTTCAAAATAGTCTACACCTAAATGACAGAAACATGCAGAGCTTTGTTTAAATCCTACAAACTTGAAAACAATTGAAAACTAAGATTTCCCTTCACTGGAACTAAGTGGCCCAGCCCAAACCTGTTCCAGCATGACAGTGCCCCTGTGCACAGAGTACAATCCATAAAGACATGGCTTATCAAGGTTGGCGTGGAAGAACTCGAGTAGCTTGCACAGAACCCTGTCCTCAACACCACGGAACACATTTGGGATGAACTGGAACACTAAATTCACAGCAGGCCTTCTTGCCAGACAGTGCACAACCTCACTAATGCTCTTATGGCTGAATGGGCCCAAATTCCCACAGCCATGTTCCAAAAATCGAGTGGAAAGCCTTTTCAGGAGGCTGTTACAGCAGCAAAGGGGGGCCAACATAATATTAAGTCAAGTGAAGTGACGTGTGGCCAAGTATGGTGACCCATACTCAGAATTTGTGCTCTGCATTTAATCCATCCAAGTGCACACACACAGTAGTGAACACACACACACACCGCGAACACACACCCGGAGCAGTGGGCAGCCTTTTTTTTTTCGGTCAGTGGTTTTAATGTTACGGCTGATCTGTGTGTATGTACATGCACACACACACACACACACGCACACACAGACACACACAATCTAATTTTAAAATTGTCTTGCCAGATATTCTTTCTAGAAATAAACAACTGGAATAAGAAATGTATCTGCCAAAAAACAAGACAATATAAAACCTAAAATTAGAAAATGAGAATAATCAGATAAGTCCACTGCAGTCATTTGTGCCTTGTGAATTTCGGTTTGTCTTATAGGCTTGAAATTTGATTGATTACTATTTGTAGAATCCATTCAATATAACTTACATGCTAAAATACAGTATACTGTCATACTTTTGCTTTGTTGTTTTGCCAGACTGGCAGATACAACAGGACTGGGCAAAAACACACAATATTACCTAGTATTGTTGAAAATGTGATTGAATGTGCACTGAAACCTTACTTTCTATTGCACTATTGCTGGTGAAAGCTGGTGAAAGTAGGAAACTACCTTGCTCAAACATATCACGACAAAGACGAGCATTTTAATAACCTTGATACAACAGCCACTTTGACACAAATGCTGCGTCAGCTCCGTTAATTTTCACTCTAAGCCAAAGCCTAATTGATTCATATGGACTCCAATTAACATTCAGTTACTGTGGCACACAAAAAGCCTAATAAATTACCCACACAACTATGCAGACCACATTCCCCTGCTAAGTAAGGTTAATTACAGTCATATAACCTGCAAGTTTATGGAAATGTTGACAACACTAATTAAGCCTGAAGTAGGATTGGGTGGCCAGCAGTTTACTCCAGTGTGTGTGTTTTATCACAATTTCACAGCAGTCTGCACAGAAACTTGCAGCTCAACCTTTTACACAATTCCTGTTTAAAGGATTGTCCTTCAAATCCATCAGTACAATGGAGTTATTATTTAATTAGTATTAGTCTTATTAATTAAATCTACATACAATTGATTTCATCAATATTCTTATGACTAATAACCATAGATTTGTTTCTTCATTTAAACTGCACATCAGCAGTAGAGGAAAAAAAAACATGAAAAAGGCAGACTATAAAAAGCTCTTTTAGTTGCTAATGCAAATGAATGTGCTGACACAACAGTTCAATATAGGATCATTGTCCTCTATTATTGATTGTTACTTGGGCAGAGTTATGACGTTACCATGGAAAATCTCTGTGTAAAAAAAAGATTTTAATCCTACTGTATTAAAAAAATGCTGCTGTGATTGTAGGGGAAAAGGCAATTTCACTGAAAGCTCATTCAGCACGTTCTTTATGGCAGGGGTTCTCAAACTTTTTGGAGCCAGGGACCCATTACCTGTAAAATAAATTCTATGGACTCTCACAGTACAGGTTTATTTTATGAACATAATCCAACTATTTAAATACTGTGCATTATTCAAATGTGTACAATAATATTTTGGTTATTTATCGAAGCCATGCAGCTTTTTTATTCATGAAATGTTCATTTACAGAACACCAAAGTCCAAGGCCTACTTGTTTTTGAGTTATTGAGGCTACAGTCAAAATAGGCTAATAACTCTAAGAACGCTGTACGAAATATAACAACTTTGATAATGGTGATTTGTGATTTCCACCACTTTAACAGAATAATACAAATCATGAACGCCTTGGCTATGCGTCACAGATCCTGGTGGTCCCTGAATCTCATTTTGAGAGCAACTGCAGTGTAGTATCCCATGTCAAAAAAATGGATATTTTTTTTCTTCATCTATTGTCGTTCATTCTGATTCAGTATGAGTAAACTCTTTATTTATATAACTTATTTATACGGCTTCATCTGGAAAAAAAAATAGGGACAGGGTTAGTGTTCTGAATTTTTCCCTACAATGTCATTTTTATATGGTATTTATATGAAACATAACTTTTCACATTTTCACATTTTTCATTAAATCAGGTTTGGTCCTGGAGGGCCACAGCACTGTCATTTTCCCTTATTCGAAACAGCAAACATTGCTTAGGAAATATGTTATGTTAGTGTTTAGAAGAGGACAAATGTAGAATTTTATAGTGCCTATTGTTATTGCCTTTATATATCAATAAAGTAGACACAGAGTGCACTTAAATAACACAGGGGGAAAAAAAGGCAGTGGTTTTCCAGTCTTCAAATGTCCAGTTTTACTGAGTCTGTGCCCACTGTAGCCTCTGATTCCTGTTCTTGGCTGACAAAAGTGGAACATGGTGTGGTCTTTCTGCTGTTGTTCAATATGTCGTGTATTCTGTGATACTCTTCTTCCCACCATGGTTGTAAAGAGTGCACTGAGTTACCCTAGACTTCCTGTCAGCTCAAACCAGTCTGGCCATTCCCCTCTGACCTCTTTCATCCACAAAGCGTTTCCACCTGCAGAACGTCCACTTACTAGATGTGTTTTTTTTTTCTTTTCTTCTTTTTTGTACCATTCTGTGTAAAATCTATAGACTGTGAAAATCCCAGGAGATCAGCGGTTTCTGAAATACTTAAACCAGCCTGTCTGGTTTCAACAACCATGCCACGTTCAATGTCACTGTGTTCACTCTTTTTTTCCCTTTTTTTCCTCATTCTGATGTTTGACGTGAACATTAACTGAACATTATCTTGACCTCTATCTGCATGATTTTATGTACAAAAAAAATGACATCAAGTGGAAATATCTTGAAAATAGTCAAATTTATCTAGTATTTCACGTTGTAAGATTGCAATAAACCAAATATTAAGATTTAATAAAATGATTAAACCTATATCTATTTTTCCCACTAATTTCAAGGTTAAAACAGTCTTGAGCTATTGCCGGATAATTTAGCTAATTGTAAGTATTTATTTCTAGAAAGAAGTAAACATACCTGCCTATAGAATTAAAAAAAAACTTGAAATAAGTAAAAATATCTAGAAATAGGTACACATTTGTATGGTTTTTTTTTTTTTCAGTGCGTTATGCTGCTGCCACATGATTAACTGATTGGCTAATTGCATGAATGAGTGGCTGTTCCTAATAAAGTGGCCTGTGAGTGTATACTGTCATTACAAAATACAGAGTACACATTTATCCAAATTTGGACTACATAAATGGCATTTGTTATCTATAAATACCTCTCATGGTGTTCTTTGCTACATTACAGTGTGCTCTTATTGTTTTCACTACTGATAGCCCAGAGCTGTTGATCCATCAAACACGTGTTAATAAAGAGCACCATATTGGAAAGCAAATGTCACCAAAGTATAATTATAAATGATTATAGAACGATTAACTCGTAATTACTCGCAAAACACTGACATTTTGTAATCCACTTGCAATTTCTTTAGGTTTCAAAGGTTACACAAGCCATATGGGCAATATGTTTATAATCACTGAGAATACAGATGAAATGACAAATATTTAAGTTCCATTTATGGAATGATTTTTATTTATTACTTTTATTAGTGTTATTTGTTGTGTGAGTGTGTTTGTGTGTGTGTGTGTGTGTGTGCGTGCGTGTGTATGCGTGTGTCTGTGTGCTTTCACTTTATCTTCACCCACAGCATGCCAGGGTTTGTCAGTTGATTAGATATGAAACAACTTTATTTATGACATATATAGTATAGTGCCACTTAATTTTCCCATTTTTTCTTTTCTTCCCTTCATTATTCTCCCTTCGCTTCATTACTAGTGACATTATCACTAACATCTTGAGTGAAATTTAGAATTTTAAAAATATTCACATGAATTTCAGATTCAGATTTTCTGTGTGGTCTCAGAGTCTTGAACCCCAGTGTGATTATTTCTCTTTTTGCTGTATTGTCACATCAAATTTAAGTATATTAAAATTGCATGAGTGAAGTGACTCTCTAAGGAAAAAAAATTAAATCAAGTATATAAAATGAAAATAAATAAAATAAAAAATAAATAAAGTATTTAGATGTCCTGAGAAGTATTTAAAAAAAAAGATCTAAATTAGGACTAATTAATTTTCCACTCATACTAAATCACATTAAATACAGTATGTTGAACAGGGTACACCAGTGTTCATTTTAAATCCACCTGTGTCCATTTGTATGCTTGCACAAGAGCACAATAAAAAGATTTTGGGAGATAATGGCAGATTAGATGAGGCCAGCTGTCATAAAGACCAAGAAACTACTTAAATTTTATGTTACATTCCAGCAAAAAAAAAAAAGTCATGGGGATGGCAACATAAAAACGTAAAATAAATATACACGTTATATGTATTTTATGTTTTTTATGTAGTTTTGCTTGGATGTTTTTGTGTAACAGCAAAATAATTCAGTGTTTTAAATTACCATTATCTTGTTACAGTGGCATCTGTCATGGGGTGGGATCTATTAGGCAGCAAGTGAACAGTCAGTTCTCAAAGCTGGAAGCAGGAAAAATGGACAAGCGTAAGGATCTGAGCGACTTTGACCAAAGGGCCAAATTGTGATGGATAGACGACTGGGTCCGAGTGTCTCCGGCAGGTCTTGTGGGGTGTTCCCGATAAAAGTGGTCCAAGGAAGGACAACCAATGACCTGGCAACAGGGTCATGGGGTTGATGTGCGTGGGAAGCGAAGGCTAGCCCGTCTGGTCCGATCCCACAGAAGATCTACTGGAGCACAAATTGCTGAAAAGGTTAATGCTGGCTATGATAGAAAGGTGTCAGAACACGCAGTGCAACGCAGCTTGTTGCGTATGGAGCTGAATAGCCACAGACTGGTGAGAGTGCCATGCTGACCCCTGTCCACCGCCGAAAGCACCTACAATGGGCACGTGAGCATCAGAACTGGACCATAGAGCAATTGAAGAAGGTGGCCTGGTCTGATGAATCACATTTTCTTTTACATCATGTGGACGACCGGGTGCGTGTGCGTCGCTTACCTGGGGAAGAGATGGCACCAGGATGCACTATGGGAAGAAGGCAAGCCAGTGGAGGCAGTGGGAGGCTCTGGGCAATGTTCTGCTGGGAAACCTTGGGACCTGGCATTCATGTTGATGTTACTTTGACATGTACCACCTACCTAAACATTGTTGCAGACCAAGTACACGTCTTCATGACAATGTGTTCCCTAATGTCTGTGGCCTCTTTCAGCAGGATAATGTGCCCTGCCACACTGCAGAAATTGTTCAGGAATGGTTCAAGAGTTCAAAGTGTTGACTTGGCCTCCAAATTCCCCAGATCTCAATCTGATCAAACATCTGTGGGATGTGCTGAACAAACAAGTCCATGGAGGCCCCACCTCGCAATGTACAGGATTTAAAAGATCTACTGCTAATGTCTTGGTGCCACATACCACAGCACACCTTCAGAGGTCTTGTGGAGTCCAAGCCTCGATGGGTCAGGGCTGTTTTGGTGGCACAAGGGGGACCTACACAATATTAGGCAGGTGGTTTCAATGTTATGGTTGATAGGTGTATATGTATATGTAACCTTGTTCCTTACTGGTCTGTGTCATGCAGGAGGTGATAAATATGTTCAAACGTCAGTGCAGTGTGAGTAAAATGTGTCCAGTCCATCTGGTGTCCTATTTGACACAAGACACCAGAGCAGCCGGCTTTCCTCTCAATCTCAGTATTAAAATGTCTGTCAATGTTTTATGTGGCTTGGCAACACTACTTCCTTTCCCCCAATGTCATCTGCAACATAAATCCATGTCCAACAAAGGACAGACTTATCATATTATATTATGGCTGAGTTGCAATACACTGTGTGTGTGTGTGCGTGCGTGCGTGCATGTGTGTGAGAGAGAGAGAGAGAGCGAAAGAGTAAGAGGTTGTAATTTCTGGTCTGGCTTGTAAATTTTTTAACAAATCACATGACTCAATTAGTTTGAATTTGTTTGAATTTGCACAATTTATTCATGAGATCGAGTTGATTTAGAAGAACTTTACCATGTCATGCAGTACAGTACTTTACATGTAGTACATGTTCTTTACATACAGTACAGTTAATATTTGATTCTTAATTATTCTACTGAAACCTCACTTAAAACCTCATCCCTGGTTTTGATGTTTCGTGAACAGTAATTTATCCATGTGTTTTGTCTATGTGTATGTGTGTGTGTGACAGAGAGAGAGAGAGAGAGAGAGAGAGAGAGAGAGATTCACCCCAGTAATTTTGTAATAGGATCTTTTACCAGCCAGTAAAAGACAAATAACAGAATTAAATCTTTTACACAGGGGAAATGGTTCTGCTCTGTTTCCCTCTAACACACACACACACACACACACACACACACACATCAAACGTCTGTGACCATTACCACACCACATAACAAGGCTGACAGAAGAGGATAGGTCGAGCCTGAAGGAGGGGAATGATGAGGTGGCGCTGGTGTAACACGGCAACTAACACATTTTTGTGATCATAATGCAAATGGCAAAACCCGACAAAAGATCATGGCATTAGGGCATGAAGTTATGGCACATACAGTACATTATATATTTTTCTGACTATCAGCACAGGTGGTATTGCGACCCAGAGTGGTGTAATTTTACAAAAGGTTGATGACTTGTAGCTTGGCACACTTTTATTGAAATATTTAAGCAAGCAAGCTAAAAAATTGTTAGATAACATTGTTGCCAGCTAACTAATAAGCTAATGTTAGTGATCAGAGGAGATTATGGCTTATGTACCTTATTACAGAGTGTAGGTAGCTTTCCGAACAGTCTTCTAATTTAACAAAAAACTAACTAATTAAACACCACTAACAGAAAATGGACAAACTTTTTTTTTTTTTTGCCAATATCATATAAACAAGAACCCCTTTTTTTTTTTATTCAAAATCAAAAGTCAAAAGCCAAGCGAACAAACAGCAGTACTGTTACTGGCTAGGGAATTAATGCAAACCTTCGAAAGGTAAGCTCCAGCAATTGGCTGTTTGAACCAATTAATTTCCTCCTGCCTCTGAGGCAGAGCTGTCTTCTGACAAAGCTCTAGCTCAAAGCATTTATAACTCCTCATCTCTTAGTTATGTAACTGTATTAAATCGATTCATTACATGATGGTCCATGTGCAATAAGACGACAACTGTCTAATTCACGTTTAGTAGACGCAACTCGGTTGTTTGTTTTTATTTGTCACTTTAAAATAATACAGTCAGTAGTGTTTAATAGTTGGTTAAAGAAGCCTGTTTACATTAAAGTGGGTTGACAGAAACAGAGAACATCCGCAAAACTGGCTTGTGAGCAGTGAAGTCAGAAATTCCAGCAGTTTTGGATCAAAGTAGGTTTAGAAATCCCACTCCACCAGCAGATTTCTACTGTCACACCCCCTGTTCACTGCTGCCCAATATCGTCTACATAGTCACATTCATTGGGCACAACTTGATAAATACAAACAAGCAACAAATAAGAAAGAAAGAAAGAAAGAAAGAAGGCTCCTGCCCAACCAAATCTGCAATGTGCTGCTGTTAATCCAGCAAAATATGCTGTGTGAAAATAGAGACCTTGGTGTTTAACTAACATGATATCATGACTAAATGTTACGAATGGTTAAGGTTTCAGGATTAGCAGTTGAATTTTGCCTGATATTTGGTTAGTGTTGCCTTAATTAGTCATTAGAATATTAATCTAATATTCAATTCCTGTAACAAGCCTATGCCAGAATCTAGGATATCGTGTGGTTGCATCATGTTACCCATTCCCTTTTTCACTGTTCTTCTGCACTGTCATGTCAATCTGCCAACTCCTGTCCTCCATACATCCATCCATCTTCCCATATTTTCCTTTTCTTCCTCTCCATTTCCCTTCACTTTGACCTTCCTCCTTCCATCAAGAAGCCAGCATTTTAAAAAAAAACCACCCACTTCAGCATTTATGGACCTCAGGATGAGCTTTTATTGATCAGAAACGTGCATTAAGGATCACGACAAGTGTGTGGGGGGAAAAAGAGGAGAAAAGGAACGATTGCTTTACTTATTCAACAGCTTGACGTGCAGCCCTCTCTCCCGTCCTGTCCCTCCACATCTCTCTCTTTCACCAGCAAGACAAGAAATCAATGGGCAGCCATAAAGCTCAGCAAGCCTATATTCCAGTGACTGCAATCGGGGCTGGATTCATAATCCGATATTATCAGTCATAAAGAGCTGAACAGCATGGCATGGTTAATGTTCACCTGGGTTTTAATAACCTTACAGTGTTTAATCATGTTATTATAAATCATAATGTGCGTGAAATGTATCAGGTTGGTGTTCTAGCTGGATCGACAAATCCATATGACAGCTCCTTGGATGTTCCGATCCTGTCAGACATGGTCATAAGGTGAATCCTGTAGAGTGTTAGTATGTGTTTGTGTGCTCCCAGATCTTCTCTGTCTATCTCACTGCCCTCTGGGGTGATCAATGCACAGCTACAGCTGGTTGAAGGGGACCAAATCCATAGAACAGTTGATTTGGTTCCATTTTACCAGCTTTAGCAAAGCATTCTGGGATGAGTGGGACAGTAGTGCTGGAGCTCAAGGCCGCAGCCCAAATCTGCAAAGGACATCAGAGAAGACAAGCTGATCAGATCATCACTTTGGTAAGTAACAAGTTCAGTGCTTAATTATTTTGACATCAATACACATGTAGCATCTCAAAGACTCTTGACAAATAAACAATACTAGGTTTTCATTAGACAAGACAAAACAGGAACAATTATAACCATTAACATAGCAGAGTATAAAGTATACAAAAAAACCCAATTCACATCAAATGCATAATCTGGAACAGATACTCTTGGAACAGATACACTTCCATTTTTTGCCTTTTGTGATGTGTCAGAACATGACCCTTTCCATCCTGCTATATGTCCTTATTTATTCTCTGTGTCAGTTTGCTTTCATAAATGAAGCTTGAACATGGAAATCCATTTACAAGTACATATGTTCACGTTCTGTAAATGTTGTTTAAAACCATAATATATAATAATCTTATAATTTCATGTAGTTGTAGAGAACATCCTGTAGTTGTAGAGAACACTGTTTGTATAAGAAACACTGGGAACCAAAATAAACATAGTTTGTTCACATTTCCAATGTCTTATGTCATGTTTTTACATAAACTCTGTTGTAATTTTGTTGCCTTTATTTGCTGAATAGATGATTTCCCGTTCTCAAAGCCATAATTCTCTGCGGTTAAGTGTACTGTTAACATTAGTCACTAAGCTGATCAGTAAGATGGAATTTTACTAACATTTTCCTCTATTGTAAAAATGTACATAATGCAGCCAGTGGAGATGTAAGAGATGCAAACTATTGTGTATGTCCTAATTGCTGAAAACTAAAATGTGAAGGGATACAGTGCAGTAACTATTTGAAAGCCCAGGTATCCAAATTGTTTCTGCAGTTCCCACTTGTTATTACAACTTTTAAGCTGAAACTCCCCCTCAGTGGATCGAGACTTTGTCGTGGTGAAGGGGCTTGTGTACTTCATTGAACCTGGGGATGATGTCAACAGATGAGTGCCTGGTAACTGGGCCATTCAAGTAATCTGATGGAACTCAAAATGAAATGGCAACATGGAGCCATCTTGGAGGCTCACCACCTGCAAGATGAAAGGTGGAGGTCAGGGGCAATGCCCAGTCAGATGGCAGGCATGTGATCGAGAGGCTTAGACAGATTAGATGCATGCAGTGGAAACTGGCTTTGGGAACATGGAATGTCAGTTAACTGGCAGTGAATGGAATAGATATAGCCTGATTTAGATCCACACGTACAGTAGCACAGGGAGTGTCTTCTAATTATAGGGGAATCACCTTCCTCAGTCTTCCAGATTTCTGTAGAGAAGAGTCCACCCAGTAGGTTGTACCTAGGATATGAAAGGTTCTGTCAGGCCATAGACCAGTGGATTAGCTCTTTACTCTTGCATAGCTTATGAAGGCCTATGATTGTGTGCCTCCACATTAGTTGTGAGAGGTACTGCAGGAGTATGTGGTATCTGGGTCACTACTTCAACTCCATCGAGGATGTGTCTTGTCTCCAATCCTTTTAGAGAGGTGTCCAGTATGGGGGGTTAGAGGTAACATCACTGTTATTTGCAGATGATTTGTTCTCTTGGCAACTTCTGAAGAGGACCTCTGACATGCACTTGAATGTTTCACTGCTGAGTGTGAAGTGGCTGGGGTGAAAACAGCCGTGAACCTACATCACTATCCTTACCTATGGTAACAAGTTGTGGGTAGTGACAGAAGGAATAAGGTCATGCGTAAAGGCATTGGAAATGGAGTTTCGTAGCAGTGTTGCTGGAGTAGAGCTACTGCTCTTGTGACTTGGGAGGAGCCAGCTGAGGTAGTTTGGGCACCTTACAATGATGTCCCCTGGTTGGCTCCATCTAGAGATGTATTTACTGGATGTAGACCCCAGGGCAGCCCCAGGACCCATGTAACAGTTAGCTTGGAAACATTGGGGGATCTCCCAGGAGGGTTGGGGATCGAGAAGTCTGGGATGACCTTCTCAGCCTATTGCCACCAAGACAGAGAAGTTCGCTTACCAAACTCTTCAGTGCGAAGTAGTTATATTAAAATGACAATTGCATAAGGCTGGTGCATGTGTAATGTTTCAATATCTATGTAGGGAAATGCTCATTCTCCATTTGATAACTGCTCCTACGTCATGAGTGATTGCTTCTAAGAGTATCTTGAGTGAGTAAGAACACAGAGGGTGTTGACTAATTGTGCGTGTGTGTGTGTGTGTATGTGCGGAAGCCCATGGAGATTGAGAACATCCTGTGAATTGAAAGCATCTGAGCAAAGTCTTGAACACTTCCCAGTAAAAGGATTTAGAAACAACGGCTTTAGACAAACTTGAGAAAACAATGAATTTATCACAGACATGTCAATACCACTAATGAAGCACTTGCAGAATTAACAGACACTGACCTCCCTTGGTCTCCACTCTAATCTGTAATAAGTCAATTTTCCTCTCTCTCTCTCTCTCTCTCTCTCTCAGTTTTGCCCTTCCGCCTGCATTCCTTTGTTTTCACGCTTCTAGCAATCCGTTTTATCTAGCTCAACATGTTAGCTTTGCCCTTGAGGGTCCCACTTTTAAATTAGCATTTGCTAATCATTTTGCCATTAGCAAAGTTGATCACAGCTCTTCTTGGTGTGTGTGTGTGTGTGTGTGTGTGTGTGTATGAGAAGATGAGAGAAAGAGGCATTTGCTGCATTTGTAGCTGCACTGGGTGTCTGCATTAGGTATGTGGGTTGGGCTTAATAGTATGGATGGGGGAAGGGTCTAATAAATAGAACACAGCACAGCCATAATGCAACTACTGGTACTTTCACCTCTCCCAACACACACACACACACACACACACACACACACACACACACACACACACACACACACTACCCTACATCTTGGTCGGCTCTTAAAATACTTGAGCGGTTGTGACTTTGTTGTTGACCTCCTCCTGTCCTTTTAAAAATAAACCCTGTGACGGAGACAGGATGAAAGACAACGGACAATGCTGACACCTTCAAACAAGTGTGTATGTGTGTGCGTGTTTGTGTGTGATGATTGCACCACTATGATGTACTATGCAGGAAGACGTGAGAGCGGAAAGAACCTAAAAAGACAGTGTAAATTCATGCTTCTTAGGAGCTTAATACAGAACACAGTAGCAAGACAGCTGTGGATGGAATCTGTGGATTTATTGTGGGTGTATTGGATAAAATAGGATATGAGGAAGAGGATGGCTTGACAAGAAGTCAAGCTAGAAGAAAGCTGCTGTATTATTATTCCTGTTTCCTGTTTATATTTCACCCCTTCCTCTATTCTAGGTTTAGCACTGTTTTTTGTGTGAGCTAAAATATATATTATATATATATTGGATATATTTTGATATTACGCCTGGTGTGTACATGCATCATTTCTGTACACTGAGTCAGTGAATGTGGTGACAAACCCTTTGTTAATTAGTGATCAGCTGACCAGTGTAAGGACAGAATGTGCTGAGGGGGTGTATTACAAGGGGAAGAACGCTCACTGCGGGGAACTGAATAACAGATCACTGAATCACAGTCTGTTCCCCAGCAGCCTCTCATTCCCCAGAGTCCCCTCTATGGACAAATAGCCACACCAAAGCTGTACCCTAGTGGCCTCTCTGAAATCACAGCCCTGGCTTTTCATGTCTCACTGCGTGCAATGGAGCAGGAATGTCAGCATTTGGCTGTTTTGGAATCAATACATCATATGTACATTTACAAATAATTTCAAAAGATGGTTAATGTTTTAGAAGAGAGATTTAAGGCTGAAACACTAAAGTGCAGAAGCACTACTTCTTACAGGAGGACTGGTTGGTTGTGTGTGTGTATAAGCATTGTGAGCACATTGTTCTGGGTATGAGTACAGAGTTTGTCATTTAGTGAAAGCAGAAGGTTTGAGAACTGGTGTGAAAGTTTTAATGTGCACTGCGGGTGCATGTTTTGTATCCTCAGGCTGGTATTAAAGAGATGGCATACCCTGGTCTATTCTGAGTATGTGTATCCCTGTTACATTCCATTCTTTATCTCTTCAGTCACGTTTTAGGACAGCTGAAGTCCTAAAGGGTGTGTGAGGGTACACGAGAATGTGGGTACTAGGCTTGCAATGTACAGGTGATATATGGGACCGGACAGCTGAGAATGGTTTCCTGTGAATAACTATGGAGTTTGACATGATCCAAGCTCAGAACTATTCAAGGCCATCATTCAGCTTTCAAAGTCAGGACAGGCATTGTTCTCCTATCTGCTCTCATTATATCACTTTTCCCTTAATTTTCACCACAAAACCTTTTTTTTTCTTCTTTACATGTCCTCTACTTTGTCTCCTTAAACCTCATTCCTCATCTTTGCCCCTTTACACTCCCTACTGCCCCCCCCCCTTCTCTCTCTCTCTCTCTCTCTCTCTCTTTCTCTCTCTCTCTCTCTCTCTGTCTATCTCCCTCTCTCCTTATCTGGACAATTCTTAGTGCATCTCAGTTTGTGGTGTGACTGACACGCCCACAACCCCCCAACACAAACACACATGTGCTCAGGGGAATGGGCAAAGAGCGACACCTGTTCAGCTATATCAGCTACATCCTGTCACTGCTTTTAGCCTCTGGCTCCTATCACCATGGCCTCTTTGCCATGACAGGGCTACAGAGCTGACCCTCACACCAAGCACTGACAGAGATTTAAGATGTTTTCAGAGCAGCAGACACATAGAGCAAGCATTTATTCCCAAAGTAAAGATTGATTCGTTCATTATTAAGAGAAGGATAAAAAGAAATGAAGAAACACAGAAAGATTCCTGTAAATGCATACTTAACAAATCAAGAGGTACAGGCTTGAGCCTGATGTCTGGCAAATTATCACAACATAATAAAGTAATAACGTAAATAACATAATAAAGCTTCCAGTCCTGATACTGCAGAATCAGTAAAAATACATTTCTGCAAAAGCACTAAGGGGCTCTATGTCTAGAGTTACTAACAGCCCAACAACTACACAGGGTGCCTGAGAGGGAGCTTTTTGATTTAATATATAAAATGATTGACAAGCAAGTAAAGACACCTCTTTATCCTGATTGGTTGGATGTTGTTGGTCCACGTCATTGCAGCAGTTTCACTCTACCTTTCTAGCAATAAGCTAGTGGTCATAGTTTTTCTCACAAGTTTACCTGAAATATTCAGTTACGTTGAATTTTTTCATGAGATCCGATTGACCATAGTCATTTTTACTGTCATATGCTCACTGTCAGAGCTAATAGATTTATGCTAACGTTAATCTAAGGTTTGGTAATGAACAATTTTAGCTCGCTCCTATGTTCTTAAAAAAATATATAAGCAAACAAAGAAGTTAATTAAGTCTATTAAAAACAAATGTTTGAAATGTTGGCAGGGACTTCCATGGACACACTTCCTTGCAAAGAATCAGGTTTTCCTCCGCTCCTGACATGCCTGATCCAGCTCACAAAGGGCTCTTCGACTCATTATTAAGATGTTGAGGAGTGCTGGGATCAGAGGAAGCTTGAAACTGTGCAGGTCAATGACTAGGTTGAGTCTAAGAATTAAATTTACCATTAAATGAGCAAACTTAATGTAAAACTTATACTGAAATATAATTACACTACATAAAATCTATTTTAAACTTGCAGTAATGAATTAATAATTATTATGGAATAATTATTATTGCATACTTATTCATTGTTAATTAATTAATCATTAATCCATCATTAGTAAACTATGTTTTACTTGCTTTTAAGTAGTTTATTACCACACCTTAAAGGTGTTATCAGAATGATTTATAACGCCATAGCCCATGTCATGATTCCTGTCACTGTGTGGTAACTCAGGGTAGAACGGCACATAGCCATGGTATTTGCTACAATTAGCCAGCTTGCTAATTGTCCTCATTCAATCCCTGCTATTTATTACACTGACTTCTGGCCCGCTTGTAAACTTTAATGTGTGTCCACGATTAACTCTGCTCCTTTTTATTTACTGTTGGCTTTTTATTTCTAGTTTAGATTCCTACAGAGCAAAAAAAGAAGTCATTAGACATTTTTACAAGCCCTGATGAGTCAAATCACATGCACTGGAGTTGTGTGGTTTTGTCGAGAGGTGTTAACCATGCTGCAGTGCGTTTGCAGCTCCTTTCCGCTCGCCCCTGCATTTGGACGTGAGCGTTCAGCCCTTACTCAGCACTCTTTCAGCCCCTGATTGGCTGATCCAGGCAAAGTGCGACAGTAACAATAGCCTTAACTCTCATCCATGCGTTCTCCTCTACAGAAAGTAAAGAAGCCCAGAATGTCCTGTGTGACAGCGGGGAAAAAAAAAGATAAGGAACACTTTAAAAATAGTCAGTAGGTTTTGTTTTGCCTGTACTCTTTTGCTTGTTATATTGTGTGATGTTACGAGAGCCTATCCTACATAATTATCATCATTTCGTACTGTAAAGTTCATATAGTGATTATTGGCATCTCTAATGCTTGAATCTTTAATTTCACTTCGGATTTAATCCCAAAACAAAGTGTAATTATTAAACCTTTTAAAACACATGGTAAAAATATTTCAATAAATCTCTAGCCATTTTTTCTCTACTGTGTTTGTGATCATTTCCATTTTAAACCTCTTTCATGCGCTCTCTCTCTCTGTTTCTCTCTCTCTCTCTCTCTCTCTCTCTGTCTTAGTGAAATATTCTGAGATAACACTCTTAAACTGCTGAGGATTTCAAACTTGTACTTTGTCTCTTTGTAATCTTGCTTAATAGCGGTTTACTCGGGATTGCATTGTTTGTCTTGTGCAGTCTGAAATGAGATTCCTGGGGAGCTTCTCTCTTACACTCTGACCACTTTTTTATTCTGTTTTAATCACTTTTTTTTACTGCAGCGTAATATGGTAAACTCTTTGACAAGGTGGACAAAAATCTTAAATACCAAACTATGTATTGGTAGATATTATTGGCCATTCTATCACACACACACACACACACACACACACACACACCACACACTCAAGTGCATTGCAATGAGCAGCACCAGCCAAAAGCAGAAATGGAGGAACTCGGCAGAAAAAAAAGCTCTGTATTACACTGAACTATGCATCTGCTGTGTACCCATCAGTGCATCTCTCTCTCTCTCTCTCTCTCTCTCTCTCTACTCACACACAGACATTTATACTATGGAACAAACTGTTTGTATGGATGAGTGTAACATTGCTTTGAAAAGTGCAGTGGGGAAAGGAATGAAAAAAGAAATGATGAAAAATTATTAGAAAAATATATGAAAAAAAGTGACAAAACAAAATTCAAAAGTGCATTTAAGCATTTCTAAATGCACTTTTTTTTTACTCAGGGAAACGATACACTTCCATTCTAACCAGTGTTTAAATTCCTACCAGCTTTTTAAATATATCCCACAATCCATAAATGATGGATGATTTAGCAATCTTTTTTTTTTTAATTAGGTGATATCACTAGAAGGAAAACGAATGCAACCCAAAAAGCACAGATCCCTAAAGGCTGATTGTAATGACAGCTACAGCTATATATACATATACATACACACACACACACACACACACACACACACACACATACTACATAAGCATTTTATAAACAGGATGAGGCAGCAGCAATATGTGGGTGAAGATGAATTAGATTAAATTCTTGGATAAATAAAATAAATAAAAGTAAAAAAAAAAAAAAAAAAAGTGGGATATTTCTGAATTCATCTTTTATTCCTCTTTGCTGTGTGTTTGGTCTCTTTACTTCAGAGGTGCTCGGTTGCGTTTATGAACTTTCAGGACACCCTCCATCAGTAACATCTGCTCATACACACACCTTCAGTAAGTGTATGTACTGAGGCAGTGGCTATACATTACACACACACACATACACACACACACACATACACACTTCCATATCATTTTTGCCTGATTTCTCTTTTTCCTCTTTTTTTCATCTCCCGTTGGTGTCCTTTTTTTGTGGTTGTGACTCATCTCCTTGACCTTCTGCTCACCTTCTCTCTTGAGTGTCCACCTAAAATACTGCGCATCAGTCATTTCATCTCTCTCTCTGTAAATCTGGTCCCAGTCACTCCATTAATGTTTCATTCCTTAAGCAGTTCATGTGGAGATCAGTGAGTGTGAGTGTTTTACTCACAGCAGTGATCATCCTGGAACCTTACCAAGGCTCTCAGCACCACTTCAGTCTTTATTCATCCTATTCCATAGTATCTGCTTTGGATTATATTTCACTATCATGTACATCATATTAATGGCCGAAGATTTAGTCTTCTTCAATTCGTAAGATTCTGACTAGTGTCTGTAGCACTCCTGAGCACTAGCACTTACTCCAGCGCTCATGTTCAGTTTTGTCTCTCTCAGTGTCTGTTCTTCCCACAACTGTCTCACACTTGTCCTGTTCAGTTGCCAGACATTTGGGGTGTTTTAACACTAGCCCTCTTTTGTTTGGATCCAAGGCTTTTTTTTTTTTTGCACTGTTTTGTTGAAGAACATTTTGAATTTTACATAAAAATAATGTTCATTAGTTATTTTTAATAGAATAAAAGCAAACAGTAAATAAATGTAAGGTTTAGATGCATCTGTTTTTTTTTTTTTTCCTGATTCAATCCTCTTTGTACTGAAAGTGTGGTATATTCTCCGTGAAATTTCTTTTTCAACCAGGAAACTGATTTCTGGTAAATTGGAAATCAGTCGTCTTGCTTCTAGGGAACCACAGCTTGTGCGATTCATCCTGAGATGGGCGCCGAATAACACGATTGGTTGAACTTATGTTACTTCCTAGTTCAAATAATTTTTGGCTAAATGGTAAAAAGATAAAAAGAAAAAGTATATGGCATATAAATGAAATTATAAAAATTTATTATAAAAAGCAAAAACAAACTTGCAGTGATCCCAAATGCAGAGTTTCAGGTCAAGCATGAAAGTCTTACAGCACTTGTATCACTGTTGGCTCATATTGTGCCACAGGGTTAATCACCTGGGATAATAGTTTGTGCTAAATAAACGAACATATATTTAATAAAGGAAGATGTGATTAATTTACATTTTAGTTTATTTATTTATTTTTACATTTTTTAAATCTTTATGTTCAGCCTATTTTTAACAGTTGCATGCCCTTCTTCACCCTCTTTATGGTTTTACATCCCACAGGCTTTGTCTTTCTCTGTGCCTAACTTTCTTGCTATTCGATGTTCTTTCCTATTGGGTTAGACTCTTCCTCTTGTTGCGTCCCGTCATCTCTCTCTCTCTCTCTCTCTCTCTCTCTCTCTCTCTCTCTCTCTCTCTCTCTAATACTCTTAGGTCTTGGCTTAAACCCTGCAGGTCAGTGCTGGAATGTATCTGACTATGTACTTCTAAAGTGTTCAATTAAGTGTGTGTGTGTGTGTGTGTGTGTGTATGTGTGTGAGAGACAGAGAGAGAGAGAGAGAGAGAGAGAGAGAGAGAGAGAGAGAGAGAGATAGAGATTAAGAACAGTGTCATCTGTACAGGTCTTCAAATAGACACATAAAAATAAGATGTGTAGACTCTCACACCTACACTCTTCAATCACTTTTTCTACAACGTATTGGAGATAATTTAAGATATTTTATTTTATACACAGAAAATTTTCTAACCCTGTAGGCATTCGGAACATGACAGCAAGATGCGCCCAAACATAATTGCTATTTGCTATCCTTTTCTATAGCCATGATGTTTTTTTTTTCCTGTTCCCAACTTCGTCTCTGCAGTAATATTATGATGTGTGTATGCATGATGGAAAGAGCTGAACATGCAGCCATTTCAAAGACAGATGCTATCCCTGCATATGCTTATGAATGACAATACAGACAGTGGAAAAGCACTGGGAGATTTCACTTTTGTGAGTCTTTGTAGATATTATGTAATAACACATTAATAGCAGTCCTTATCGCAAATAATCATTTGCGATATCAAGGCACTGTGCCACTTCTTTGCAGTTAAGTATGAATAAGTAATAATACGTATAAGTGGCCATCACAGGCTGTCGTCTTGCTTGCCAACCAAATGAGGAGGGCGAACTCTAGAACCCTACAATCTAGTGCCCGTGTTCTTTTAATGACTTCCTCCTGGTTTACAGCTCTAGTGAATTTTAATTAGGCTACAATGCTAATGTTGAGGAAACGTGTTCATTCAATGATGTGGGAGGTGGGATAGTGTGCGCATACTGATTCAGTGGGAAGCACTGTGGACAGACGTTGTGAACTATAAAAGGTGAAACACCAGGCGAAGAAAACTAGTAAAAAGTTATGGTGTCAATAAGCTCTGGCTGTCTCACTCCGTGAAATGCCCTCAGCTCAGCTAAAAGAAAAATTATAGTCAGTAATAATAAGTCCATCTGTGATGGTCCACTAAGCTTTGATTCTATGTAATTATCTGTACGCCTCTCTCTCTGTCTCTCGCTCTCTCATGTAGATGGGATTGGCTGTTATTGTGGTTAAATGCTAGCAGATGTCTCCTTAATTGATTGAAACAAATTACTGAGGCATTGATCCTGTGTGTGTGTGTGTGTGTGTGTGTGTGTGTGTGTAGGCGATTGTTGTAGATCATGGACACAATTTGAACAAAACTGCGCTTCAGTGGAACATTAATTTTTCTAACTTAAACCAAGCTGCAAATCTCATTGTCATCATTTACATTTGTCATCTCTCCTTCCTGGATTGTGAAATTTTTTTTTACATAAGCCCTGGTTGTGTGGTGCTGTAGGGTTGGGTAATTTATGCACTGCTGCTTCATCTTCGCTACCCCCATGGAGGCATTAGCCGAACCTCTAAGACGCTGCTCTAACCAGAAACACTGGTTGACTGACAAGCTGTCAGGGGGATCATGGGTAATGGTGAGCAAACGTATAGGCCTTCCCTACAAGCTGACCTCTGCATTCACTCTAGAGGCTTAAGTTTGACCTCAGCTGATCTCTCTCTAAGGTCTAGAATTGACCTCTGATCATGTCTGTACCTGATTGCACATGCTAATCACATGCTAATGGATGATTTAGAATGGACACATTGTGTGAATTCCTGCTTCTCATGGTGGTGAAACCCTCTCAAAACATCAATGTGCTATTACGTCTCACCACACACGGGGCTCAGGAACGCCACTCATGCACTGAACAGGATAGATAGTTTAGGCTAAGCGCTAAGGCTCCTTATCATAACTCCCTGAGGCAAAGCAGTTGTCATGTACTGTGCGCTTATTGTGTAATGACTTATAATACAGCTCTCAGCAAGCCGCTGTCGTGAACCTGCACTGTGATTTACTGCACTGGATTTATATGCCTACTCAAACAAGCACAGACTTCCCACTTTACAGCCATACAGTACATACAGCATGCTGAATTATATATAAACGACATCTCGGTATGCTGTATTTTCTGTAATCTCACCAACCATTTTTCAGATTTATTCTTCTTTAAACTAAACCAAAATGGTGCTTTCTGGTCTACATTTCCCATGATTTACAAAGTTTAAAATTTAAATATGTTTTGGCAGAGGTTAACTGAAGCTAGCTATTAGGAAATCCAAGATTAAAACAAATACAGTCTCTGTCTTCAAAGTTTCCTCTGAGGTCACACTCCCAAAACACCTGCCGAGGCTAGAAAATCTGAATTCTAGTGTAAGAATTGCTAGGCAATGTGATTGAGATGTCTCTCTGTTCTGATTTAGTTGGATGTTGTTGATCCATTTTTTCCAGAAGGGAGTTTTTCATATAAGACGATAAGGGTAAACCTTAACAAATATTATGTGCAAAATCACTGACCTTACCTTTAAAGAGTAAGGCAGTGTGTAATTTGGAGCATTTCTATCACTGACTATGTCACTGAAAATTGCCCAGTGTACACTTTTAGATTCTGTACATAAAAGTCCCTTAACTATGTACATACACACTGCTTTTAATTTTTTTTCTCTGAATTCACCTGGCTACATTTCTTCTTCTTCTTCTTCTTATTATTATTATTATTATTATTATTATTATTATTATTACTTCCTTAAATATAATTGTTTTGATATGGTTATGCTTTGATACGGAATCTATATATTGCACACATGGTGTTCCTCTGATTTGATCATTTGTAGCACTCTAATCACTTTAAATTACAATAATTGTTATAACACGGTAAGCCACATCACCTTTCAATTCTTCAGAGGTGTAAGTCAGTTGAATTGCACTGTGACTCCTTCCATCATTGGGTTGTGAAGCATGTTGGACAGCACTGGATTAGGGTTAAGGCAGGTTTAGGCCTGATCTGGCTGTAGTGGGCCCCTCGGCCCCTGGCTTTGGCTGCCTCAGCACACTGACTCAGTCAGCATTGCTGCATATTTAATGTCCTGATGAGCACTTCCACCTGCTGACACAGGCAAAGTGACAGAACAATACACCCCTCCGCTCCACACCTCAATTGCTATATCCAACCATCCACGCAGCCTTGTAGCTAGCCTGCCTGGAACATCCTCGTCCATCCATCCCCTGGCTTTTTCTATGAACATATGATCTCGCATACTGACCTCACTGAACTGTTTCGTTTTTTTTGTAAAGCACCACCACTCTTTCCCTGTCTGCACCATCCACATTCCCAGCTACATGCTCTCCTACAGCCATGCTCTATATGTTACTGCTCTCAACTCGGTCAGGCACACTCTTGCACCTGGTCCCTCGAGTATCCTATCCCACTTTCTCTCCTACTTTCTTTGTCTCGCTCACTTATATGCATATGCTCCCTTTTTGTAGAATGCTCATCTCCATTTTAAGGCAGATTTTTACAAAGTCTAATGTTAGTGTTGTTTTTGTAACGCTCATATCTTTCCCTTTTGGCATTTGGATCTATTTCATTGTATCTAATTTTGGACCATTCCTTCCACACACATGCACAGATATAGTATGTCAGACTCCGCTCAGCTGTTCAGTGTGTGTAAACTGAGAGCTGTGATTCGATGACTGTTCTCAGCGGACTAGTCAGACCAGAGTTTGATGCTCACTGAGGTCCATATCTGTAAGACACCACAGATTTAGTGTGCGGATGATCCAGGCTAATTTATTTTACCTTGATGAAGAAGGCTAAATGACGATCCCATAGCCCGCAGCTCAGTCTCTCATACACAGAGACACAGGCATACACACTCCTTTATCAATGTCTATGCATGGGAGTTTAACTGCCTTGTGTATTAGAGTAGCTCAAAATGCTATAGCTCCTTTAGTGTCTTTTTTTTTTATTTTTTTTTTCCAAATTAAAGCTGCATTTTCTTAAAAAGGAAAAAAAAAAATCTTTATAGTGACCAGTCAAAATGGTGGCTATGCCTACACCTAACTTTTTTAAGCTGCTTTGTAATAATAACATTTCCTCATGGAAACCAGCCAAATGTCCTCAGAAGGTCAAAATATCATATATACTTATCATTGTGAAGACATTTGACATTTGTCCACATACACACACAGAGTGTTAATTCTGTACTAATGCTAATTCTATGTTCTGAAGCTGATGAACCACGAACACCATATGGCTTAAGAAAGAAAAGTTCCTGCTAAATTGTGGCAAAAGTGGTTTGGTTTAATGACATGGGTCTATCGTATTTTGCTCACTTACTCTTTCTTTTTATTTATTTATTTATTTATATAAATCTCTCTCTCTCTCTCTTTCTCTCTCTGACCATTATATCTATTAGTCAACAAAAAAAAAAAATTCTCATTTCAAGCAAAACTAGAACAGAGTGTATCTAACACACACACACACACACACACACACACATTTATTTCCACAACAACAATTAAAGCATTCTCACAGGAATTCTCTAAAACCTGACTGCAAATTCAGTCACTTTGCAATTCATCTTTCCACTCAGACAGCGTGAAGTGTGTGTGAAGCCCCGCTCTCTCTCCTGCCTGGGATACATACTTCTTTACATTCCATAGTTGCTTGTGTTCATATGGGCATATAAAGAAGTATGTCCCCCAAGCAGGGTCCATGGGCTCGGATACACAGCACTGTCCCATAACCGTCTCGTCCTCTCCGCTCAATACATTTGAACACTAGTCTGCTAAAAAGTTGCTACGAACTTTTAATAACTGTTGCAGAAGTATGTATACAAATTATATGCGTTCTATACATTTTTTCCTTTTAATTCAAGATTACTCTAGGTCTCTGTATGTGGACGTGTACTAGGCTCATGCTAATTCTGTACTAAATATTACATGGCAACAGCGAAAATTATTCTGACTGCGTCTCCTGATTACTTTACAGGACAAGTTGCTAATACCTCACATTTTTTCGGTTCATTTGCATTATATAAATATTCCACATTTTTAAATTGCTTACAGAAAAAAAAGAATCACAAGCACTATAAATTATTACACCATAAGCGCATATTGGTGTTTGACGCATTTTATCTCTCGCTGCCTTTCTTTTCGTAACTTAGAGATTTTCAGCACTTTAAGTCGCTCTCTCTCTCTCTCTCTCTCTCTCTCTCTCCTGGTCTACCTGAAAAAAGCTGCATTGCTGCACACACATGAACCTATGCGCACATGCACATTATGACACAGATGTGCTAGTTTTTTTGAAGGCTATGCAGAGCAGCCCCATGCACGATTCACCTTGACTGTCAGCCCTAGAGGTGCCACTGCAGCAGAAAGAGAGAAAGACAGAGAAAGAGAGAGAGAGAGAGAGAGAGAGAGAGAGAGAGAGAGAGAGAGACACACAAAGTGAGAGATTTGGTGCTTACCTAGTAGGTAGCCATCAGATTGAGTCCCTCAGGTTCAGTTTCTAATGGGCCAATGCACCAAACAGGCAAACAGGAAGGAAAAGAGTGCCTTGCCTTTTCCTCTCTTCTACTCCGGCCCAGGTGCTACCTCTGCAATCTCTTTCCTCCTTCTTTTTTCCCTCTCTTGCTATCAGAGTCTGTTTCTCTCCCTCTCTCTCTCTCTCTCTCTCTCTCTCTCTCTTTCTCTCTCTCTCTCTATATCTTATTCTGTTTCACACTCTAACACTCTCTCCCTCCTCCCATCTCTCTGACTGTCTGTCCCCCCAACACACACACACACACACACACACAAACAGTAAAGTTTGTCCACTGCAGGGCTCCTCTGTTCTCTCATCACTGTCCTGAATAGGTTCGAACACTCTGATGTGTAGCTAATATGGTCCAGAGGAGATAAATGGTTATCTGATGATCTGTATCGCTGACCTAGCCTCACTGCATTCCACCTTTCATCCTCTCATTGCCTGGCTTTCTCACTCTCTCAGTCCATAATGCACAGCCTATAGAGCCTGCACCACACACACCTCCTCCTCATTCTCTCTTCCTCTCGCTCTTTTCCCCTCCCCTTACTTTCATTGACCCTTGACAGTATATCCCACTCTCTCATTTCCTTTCTCTCTCACTCGCATCCAACAATGGTCCGATTATAAACCCATATGTATGTTTGCTTATACAAAGTGTTAATGGACATCTCTGGGATATAAAGTAGTTACTTCTATAAATACACACTTCAGAACACAAAGAGGATTTGTATTCGTTTCTCCTTTGTATCACCTTGTATCACCTTTTTTTTTTTTTTTTTTTTTTTTACATCCCCAGCACCTCCTTCAGTGATAAACTCCAATTTATAGACAAGTAGCACACAGCTGAGTTTCCTCTTAAATAATTAGACCATCACTGTGAAGTGTCACTGCTCTCACTGCAAGCACCTCACTGCAGTGTTGGATAGCGGAGACACTATATGAAGTGTGTGTGTGTGACACTCGCATGACACTCAGTTTGACCATTAGAGCATAGGGAAGTCAGAGGAGGAACCAACCAGCCTCAGTAGTCTAATGATCCCTCATGCTGTGTCTAAGTATGTGTGTAAGTCTGCATGTGTATCAAGTGACCATGTGCTATTTTATATTTAGTGTCCTGAACTAAAGGTTTTTTAAAAAACTGCAAGTCTCATTTATACCCAATGTTACTAATTAGCTTACTGCATTAGACTGCTTTACCTTTAAGTACCTACAAAAACAATGATCTGGTAATTCAAATGTCTAACAAGGAAAACAGTAATAGTAGTTCTGCATGTTGTGTAATTAAGCAGATCTGAAGCAGATGTTTAACTACATTCTATATGTACTTATCACCAGGTTTGTCCCCAAATCACCATGTTCACACCACATACAAAGCAGCCTACGCAAAATAATATAAAGTCATTCCCATAATATAATAATTACACATAATAATAATTCTAATAATTACACATACAATTATACACTAAATTATTTCTTTATTTACTTAAGGGGAAATGCACAGAGACAAGAATTGCATTATGGAAGCTCATAATTAATTTACTTAATTTAACTTAAGTATTAATATATTACGTGAGCTCATATATTACCATATGCTTTCAATGTAAGACTGAGAACCAGACAACACAGTGTGCACCCATTACCTATATCCACAGTAAACAGAACACACACAACTACCAATGAGATCACACTTCCTCTTATCTGTGATTTACAGTTTGAACACCTAAGTAAACCACAACATTACTTTTTTCATTACGACACTATTAAAAACTGGATAGATGGAGCTGTCATTATCAGATCAACATTTAAATACATACACTACGTGTACTTTTCTGACTGCACAGCCTGTTCCTGTCCACATAACCAGATTGCTTAATAAACAAGCATTTCGTATACGTTATAAATGATCCATACTTTATGTGTAGTTTACTGACACCAGCAGAAGTCTGCATCCAACGGCTAATGGCTGACTGCATATAGCTGTCTCTCCCTATAGCGGCTTCTCTGTAATTAAACTGAAAGTCATCATAAATCACCACTCCTTCCCTCTCCCGCATTCACCCGCCTTTATTTTTCATCCGTCCTTCTTTGATGCTACCAGTTGTGTAAATCCAGGTCTCCCCCACCCTCTTTCTCTCTCTTGCACACAGCCAACTTCTAATATGAGCTTTCCACCCCTACACTATAGATGGAACCATTACTTGGAAATATGTTTGTCAGAACACACAACACACACACACACACACACACACTTTAGGAACAGGTGTACCATTCCTGTCCTGCACTAGCCAATCCTGAGCTCCCCACACCACAGTCCTCCACCTTCAGCAGCTGTTCAATCTGAGAACAGTCCAACTGTCACCTGATCCTCCAAGTTCTGGTTCAGTCTGCATTTAAACATGGCCTGGGTCACCACCATGCCAACGGGGTAAAATTAGCAGGTAGAGAGCTGACTGGCCTTTATGTCCCATAGAGAGGTCAAGGTCATGTGAGTCGGCTCCTTTCTGTCTCATCATCACTGTCTGTCCCTACTTACTTCTCTCTGAAAGGATCGCTTTGGAATTGTGATTTCAAAGACAAGTGAGTAAAGACAAATTACCCTACATTCTGCCCCTGCCCTATTGCAACACTAATATTCTTAATGTATCTCTTATCCTGAAAATAAATGAGAACATTTTCGCACAAAATCATTTTATCAGATAGTTGTGCAAAAACGATTGCAAAAACTCTAAAACAATAAAGAACTCAGCCATTTTCAAACTTCTCAAATTGCTTCAGCTTCTTGTGCTGGCATAACCTAACGCAGGTCGTAGTGTGATGCAGTAGTATAATAAGGGTGCTAGCATCTCCACTAGCGCTAGCACTAAAGCAACTTTGACAGGAGCAGTATGCCAGAGCAGAGAGCTCAGCGCTGCTTTGGCTGCATATTAACACATACATAAACACAGACACATAGCAGAAGAGACAGGACAAGATGAAGAGTGTTCACCTACACGCACATGTGCCATACATACATTCACGCATACGCACTCACTTACCGAGAGAGGCTGTACTGGATGGGGATGGCAGGAGGATCGTCTGTATACCAGCAGCTGAATCAGCGTTTGAGAGTTTAAGGATGAGAGCAGAGAGAAGGGGAGAGACAGAGAGAGAGAGAGAGAGAGAGAGAGACAGAGAGAGAGAGAGGATGGAAAAGAGAAAAGGAGGTGAAAATAAAAGAGAAAAGGAGGCAGTGACATTGGAGGTGTCTTGCTTCTTCATATGATGTACAGGGAAAAAAAAAAAAGTTGAAATGAAACAAAATAGAAAGGCTGGAGGAACAGAGCAAGGTAGGTTAAAAATAACTTTGGCAATCATAGGCCTCCAGCCCATCTCATCACAGTATGGGCATGTCTGATTGGCAATGCATCATGGTACTTTTAGAGGAAACCCCACCCCCATCCTCCCACCTGTCCTACGAAAGCCAGATTCTCTGAGCTACATCCTGTGGGATCTGAAACAGGAGTAGGAGACAGTATGGACAGTGTGCTGACATTAGGAGAGAGAAAAAGAAAATGCAGTAACAGCACCGGAAAGATGAAGCTTAGTGATGGTTTTTCTGTCTTTATTCCCTGGGATCTCGTCAAACTGGTCTCTAAGTTATAATCCATACTGTCGCACACTCCTGTCCATCCCAAAAGCGAAAAAGAAGTGGGTCAGCCTGGTTAATAATGCCATCAAAATTCGTCACCGCAGCGGATCTCAGGAAAAAAATCGATTAGCATTAGATACAAAGCAGTCAGACATGACTGTGATGATCTTAGAAAAAAAAAAATAAAAATCTAGAGCAATGAGTTAATGGTACACACGGGGTGGGTGTGAGAGTTAAGAGTGATCGGTAGAGCCTCCCACTGCCCTGAGGCTTTTATACCCCTGGGGTAAAGGCCGAGCAAAGTCCCTCTGGCCCTTCACCCACTTCCTTCACACTCTGACCTTATTTAGTGAGGCAGGGCAAAAAATAGCCCCTCAAGTGTTGCTGGCTTTGCCTCTCAGTGGGTTGGGCTTTGAGTAGGCGGGGCTTGTGGCAGAGGGAGGGGTATGTTTGGGCGGATAGTGAGAGGGAAGAGCAGGTGGTCTTGCTCATTCACTCTGTAGACTGATAAATTTTGCCTGTGCTGTTTTGTTTTTGGTCATTTTTTTAATCAATTTATCTTTTCCACAGCTGTTAAAATAGAAGTTTTTAGAATGGGTTGTTAGAGTCTATTCTTGTTTCCCTAACGCTGTACCCTACACTGCTGCCCTGTATCTGCAGGTATTTTTAGGCTAGCCAAATAAAGAGGTGTGTGTCCCCCAGTCCAGCCCTGAAACTCAGTGAGCTGACCTGCTGCAAGCTGATCATGGTGCTCTGCTATGTATGGTCAGAGTTGATGAGCTTTAGGAGAGAGAAAAATCACACAGGCCGAGTTAAATATCCTGTGTGTGTATCCATCCCATGCTGTGTTCAGGGAAGTAAACTGTGCTAGTGTTTTTGCACAGCCTGATTTGCTGGATTGTGCCAGTGAAACAGGGCTCTGCAGTAAATCCCAGGGCTGTTGTTTCTCCATCTTGAACACTGATTTTATTGTTCACTGAGTTTATAGCTGTTTTGGACAAAGGTCTGATTATGTTGCTGCATGTTGCAATTGCAACAAAGGCTTGAGGTATAACATATATAACATCCAACATAACCTGACATTTCATGGTCTGTTTAAACATGAATCTTTTTATTATTATTATTATTATTATTATTATTATTATTATTATTATTATTTAGTCTTTTCCTAGATCTCACCCAACTGGTTTAAATTTGGCTTCTCAAATATTTATTACTTCTGGTACGTGTCTGAGAAAGAGATGAGGAGAGAGAAGACAAATTTATAAAACGAATAAAATAATAAAACTAATAAAATGTCAGCAGCGTGTCTGAAGAAAGAGACATTTGCTCTTTATACGTTTATAAACACAAATGGTGACTACATGATTTACATTTTCTCCATTATCCTGAACTGAGCTTTGTAGTGCCTCTCTGGTATGTAACGTGAAAGTGCAGGATGAGGCAGGGGCTTCAGAATTGAGAGGACAGCAGAAAGAGGGGAGATGGGAAAAGAAAAGATATTGATTTCCACCTTAAAAAGGCAATCTCCTCAGCTAAAGTGCTCTTGGGGGAAAAAAAACGACACCAAAAAAGCTGTGTGTGTGTGTGTGTGTGTGTGCGAGTGCGTGTATGTATGTTTGAAAGAGAGACAGACAGACAGACAGACAGACAGAGGAAGTGAGAGAATATATCACAAGAGGGTCAGTACGTAACCCACTGTATCACAATGAAGGGCTCTTGGTTATTACAGCACTGTTTTATCTCTGATCTGTTATAAGCAATATTGTCCTATGAGCCATAATAGTGATGAAAGCCATCATTATGATTAGTTAAGGAGAAGGTGAGGAAAGGGGTTAGGGGTGGTGTTTTTGGATAAAATATGAATTCTCTTGTTAGAATTTTTTTCAATTTATGTATTTATACTAGTCATCCCGGTCATCATCCCGAGGTATGATTTTAGTAAGAATCAGGGACCGATCCCTTCTTTAATATACATTAATAAGACTATCCAATCTAGCACAAAATTTGTAAGATTTCTAGCAGATTGAACAATTTTATTGGATACATGCATGAAAGAACATGCAGATCACGTGCATCTGTACAATAAAGATCCTAATGTGTATTTTTCTAGGGCACTCTTATTTAGTAGTAGCGATGAAAGAGACACACGTGACAGAGAGGGAGGTTGGCTGTAGCTTTATTTCGCAAAAAAAAAAAGGATAAGAGAATGAAAAGAAGGCAGTATTCCCTCAAACGTGTTCATTATGGTGCATTAACAACTGCAAGCAAACACACTAACAAACTGCCCTGTATGCAGTGATACGAGTGATCATGTAATATGATAGTTGTACCAATCCCAGACTGGGTCGGGTGAGGAGACGGGTTGGGGGAGTGGGGGTTTGGGGTAGAGGGAGGATCTCAGAATGTAAAGACGCAGTGTTTAGGAGTTCCATGTAGGAATCTGTACACACTGCACCATATGAATTCAAACCACTGTGGATTTCTTGCCACAGCCATCATAAACGTTTAAAACATTCTTAAAAATCTGTTAGCACTAATAATTCTAAATGTGTGCTCATGAGACTATACTAAATTGCTTTCTTGGCCATCGTTTTTTAGGAGTAGAAGCTAGGGGTTTCATGCGTGTGGTGATCTGGGGAAACCTGTTGGATTATGCTGTGGATGAATTCTCACAAGCGGAAAAAATGAGGAAAAACCGTGTTAATACTGTGTTAAAACTGGGTTATAAACAATGTGGAAATTTTATTTTATTTTTTTCTATTTAACCTTGCCTAAGCCTTCTCCCTTTATGTCAGGTAAGCAGCCAGTTTAACAAACCCTGTGTAAAAACATTCGCTGTGCCTTAAAACCTAGCTAGTTAAGCGTGATTTTCTTCATACAATGAATAAATGTCAGTTTTAGGAGACCTTCGTGCCATAGTGAAATAGACATAAGCCCAATCAATCCGGTTTGTCTCTTAATGCATCAGCAATTATTTCCCCACCAATGTAAGATCAGTAAAGAGCAACGATGATGCTCATGTTTAAATACCACAAGTGGCCATAACATCAGACTAGAGAGACTGGTGTGGATGATGACGATGATTAAAGTGAT
>CM040990.1:12447541-12451742 GCA_022985145.1 Pangasius djambal
ATATCCCTCCATGCTGTCTCTCCAGCATACACACTTTCTCTCCAGTGAGTCTGAATCAGAAGGTGCATTGCTGAAGACAACAAGTCAGTGCAGTCTGCGTTCTACCCAATTTTACAAGGAATGTGCACAAGTGAGGCCAATTTCATTGGATTCCACAAGTGTTCATCAATTTCTATGAATGTTCAGTTCAGTTAAATTTTATTTGTTTAGTACTCTGAGCCACAAACTTTGTCAAAAAGTAGCTTTACAGAAATCCAGAGGCAACACTGGCAAAGAAAATCTCTGTGAGCCAGGAACCAGACTCTAAAAGGCCAAAAGTATGTGGACAACTGACCAGTCACACCACTGACCACTGACACTGACCAGAACATACTGATTTAGCCCCCCTGACATGCTGACATGCTGACATGTTGACATGCTGCAGTGGGTTTGGGTTTGGGTTCCAATGAAGGGAAATGCTACAACGTACAACAATATTCTAGGCAATTATGTGCTTTGTGGCAACAGTGAGGGGGAAGGCCCACATATGGGTGTGATGGTCAGGTGTCCACATATTTTGGCCATATAGAGTGTTATACAATACACAGTTGTAGGCAAACAGCACTAAGTGTGTTGAAAGGATGTTCCATATGAGCATTTCCGGCCATATTCAAACTTGAGTTACATGCACATAGTGAAATTCTGTGAAAATCTTTATTTAAACCACAGATGTAACTACAAACCTAAGCGCTACTCAGGTGGTTGTGTTCAACCATTTGCCTTCAACAGAGGCATGTTTTAGTTACAGGCAATCGTGACCTTGAACATAACCCCATTTTTGCACAATATCAGTGAGGAGCAGTACTATCACCACTCTTTGACAGTTTGATGTTGATTAACTGGTGCAACTGGTCCACTGGTGCAACTGGTCCAATGGCAACAGGTTATATTGTGTACAGATCAAAACATTTTGGTGTGAAGTAGACAGGAGATTCAATGTTATATGTCTCAGACAGTAGGGGAAGGTTACCACCAAAAGGGCCAACTGTAGCAATCAACACGAGTCAGATACCATCCAGGCTATTACTCACCCTGCATCAAAACAATAATAAGATAAAAAATCAGAATATAACAATAGCTAATGCTAAAGGAGGAGTTTATTATTGCCATTCCATATTTACCATTCCAGTGTATAGGTCTATAAATTATCTATACATTATCCTTAAGGCACCCCTCAACATGTTGATAAAATTAAGGAAGGAGAGCCTTTGGGGACGCTAAAGTTCTAAAATTGCTGCTAAAAATTCTAAAATTGATGCTGTATATGAAAAAAAAAGAAAAACTATTTAAAAAAAGAGCTGGGCCATGAAGTGGACAGACAGACAGACACAAATGTAATGAATTCTTAATTCATTAAAACCAATGTAGCAAATAAAAAGGCTTGGAAATACTCAGAAACATGGCAAATAAAAGCCAGGCAAGCCAGGCAATCAGCCAACAGAAGTAAACTACACAAGACTAAATCAGCAAACATGAAGGAGGCTATGGTCAAAACACAGGTAGTTAGCAAAGTCTTCAAATCATCACAGATATAATGCTGGAATGAGAACCGAGAGTCCAGCTTATTTAAAGGGAGTGTGACTGCAAACAGCCAAGTGTCATTAATAATCAAGTGGCTATGTATGGGATAGAAGCTTGACTGGCAGTCATGTGATGAGGCTGTGGGCTGAGCATCATGGAAGTTTTAATCTTCAACTTTGGGATCTGACTTGAATAGTTATCCTGCCTTCATGGTGCCTTATAAGTGGTAATGTGCAAGTTGTAATACTATCATTTCTGACCTTGGGAAGTTCTACGTACGAAGTGAAAAAAAAACATGGGCGCCTCCAGGAAAGCATGTTTTTGTTTGCTCTGTCAGCGCATGTAAAGCTCATAAAAAGCTACTTTAACTGCACTTTTAGAGTTACAGACCTGATTGGCTACTGGTACTGTGAACTTCAAGCGTTCATGCAACATTTTGAACTGAAACTGCAGTAAAGCAATAACAGTGGACAATAGCAAGTAGCTTATCAACAAGCTAGCAAGCTGACAATAGTGAGTACCTTAGCAACAAGCTAGCCAGCAGACAATAGCAAGTAATGTTAGCAAAAAGTTAGCCAGCTAATGCTAGTGATAAATCTAATTACCTTCTCAAAACAGTGATTAGTATTGACAGTGTTACAGTGTTATTTAACCATGTACTGTTTCTCTATATTAATTGATCTAAAGCCAATACTGCTGTAAACTAATTTAAAAGTAGAGAAGGGGCACTTTACACTGTTCAGTGTGTGTGGCCTTTTTGATTTGACGTCACTGCGTAAATGGGGTAGGAACTGGTATTTGAGAAGACAAAGACCCCAAGCTAAAGAGTTGAAATTTCAAGTTGAGGGGGTGTTTTTGTTGATTTTTGCCAGTTGTAGTTGGGGAAATACAAGTTGCAACTTAGCCTCAAACACAGCATTACAAGAACAACTACAACTGCTAGCTAGACTCTTCGTACTCCTCTCAATCACACATGAATGCAACAGTGCAAATCCACAGTCTGGTTGCACATTTAGATTTGCAATTCATAAACGTACAATGTAATTATTGTATTATGTACATTATGTAAGTGTAAACATGCTTAAATTTGTATGACAAGGTACAACTGCTCACATTCAACCTTAATAATGTTTCATAAACATTGTCTAAATTACTATGAATTTAAAAATGTTGGTCCATTTTTATTCATTTACAAGTATGAGACCATGTTGGGCACCACGTTGTATGTTCTGAAGTGCTTAAGTTCCTTTCTTCTTTCATGTAGCTACACACATAAATAGCCAAAGGCATATAACAAATGCCACACCAAATATTGCCATAAATCTCAGCTGCATTACAGCTCATACTTTTCTGCAGTGTGTGGTGTGAACATTGTTTGAGAGAAACAGCAAGAACAGCTTTCTCATCATATTTCTCTGTGTACAATGTTACAGAGTTGCCTATTTCAGTGATTGAATCACATTGAGCAGTTTCAGCTCTCCATGAGTAAATGGGAGATATTAAGAGAAGATGGTACAGTGTAGTGTAACAGAGCTCAATCGATAGAGACAGCTAAATATAAACCTGTCTTCTGCAACGTTTCAAATTAGCTTCCATGAGAATACAGTGAGGGGATGAAAGGGATGGGTAGACTGTAAAAGCATGTGTATGTATGTGGTATGCTTGGTATTGGAGCTTATGTGTCTAGAAAAGATATATTGTGCATTCAAACCAAAGAATAGTTTGCAAGCATGTGATATTTGCATGTGTATCTGATGATGGAAATAAAATAGATGTATAGTCACGTTTACATTTAAATCTTAAACCACTGAATTATCTCGATATAAATAACTTAGATGATAACACTTTCTGCTGTTGTGGCTAGTATCACTTGGATACTCTAAGAACAGTTTACTCTAAAATAGTTTATGCCCAAGTCTTACCCATTCATCTAATGATGCATTTCATTTTCCAGCATTAACAAACCAAGACCCAGTGTGCCTGTGTGTGAGTCTAATTCGTACAAATATGAATAAGAAAGTCAGAGAAATGTGGTCTGGTTTTGTTAAATTCTGTATGAATGTAGTTGTCACAAATTCCTCCTATCGGTGTAAGTTCATGTTTTGCTTTGATCTCCCTCTGTGGACTTTATTTGTCTACATTGGCATGTGTCTTTGTTTGATTTGAATCTTGTCTCTTCCCGTCTTGTCATTGGTGTGTTTTCCTGATTGTTTCCACATGTTCTGAGTTCATCCATTGATTATATTGTCTATTTACACCCTCCTGTATCTTTGTCTCATTGTAAATTCTCATCATTCTTAATGTGTGTTACTGAGCCTTCATTTCCCTTGTTCCTAGTTCCTTCTAGTAGAATTCTAGTTCTGTGTACTTTCTGGTTTGACCTTTGGCTCATTGATTTATGATTATGGATTACTCTTGGATTTACAATTATGGATTACTCTTAGATTATGCCATCTGTCTGTTCTCTGGCCCCTGCCAGGAATATGGATAATGATTCATGAATTTGTGCAAATAAAAGACATGCTGATTTTTTGCACTTGCATCTTCCCTCACCTAATAAGACACACATTACAGTAGGCATATGAAAAGTTACAAACACTAACCCTGCCCCTAATCTTAATCTTTTTTTTTTTTTTTTTTT
>CM040990.1:12459865-12470364 GCA_022985145.1 Pangasius djambal
AGGTGGCATCCTATGACAGTTCCACGCTGGAATTCACTGAGCTCCTGAGAGCGGCCCATTCTTTCACAAATGTTTGTAAAAACAGTCTGCATGCCTAAGTGCTTGATTTTATACACCTGTGGCCAGGCCAAGTGATTAGGACACCTGATTCTGATCATTTGGATGGGTGACCGAATACTTTTGGTAATATAGTGTAACTAATGGAACTAAAAAAGTGCTGGCTGATCACTGATTAGTAAAATGATTGTAGCACTAAACTGACTGCTCTTAATTGTATGTGTTCAGTACAGAGCCTCAGTTTAAAGTACTGGTTAGTTCTGGGTAGTACCAAAAAAAAAAAAAAAAAAACTCAGTTTCATTAAAATATGCGTCATATGTATCAGGTATTAGACGAAACAAACTAATCATTTTACAAACAGGACATTCAGATTGATTTAAATTAAAAAAAATTACAAAAATTAAGATAAGTTTGTTAAAGGTTTACATTAAGGGTCACATATTTTCAGGAACAGCAGTTATTAAGGCAAAGCAGGAAACAGCAGAAATATAAGAATAGCACTAGTGTTGCCAAATAACTGCTGTACCTGGATGCTCACTTATGCTCACTTACTGTCTGTTTTACTAAAGTGTTGCCAGATTGGTAATGATGTCTGCCTAAAATACATAGGAATTCTAATGAGAGATTTCACATGCATGAAATGATAAGCAGCTAACCCAGTAGCAAGATATAAAGTTTCCCCATCAGCTAACCCCATCTCTCACCCTAAATTTACCCATTCGTAACTATTCCTATGAGCTGACTTGTATATATATATATATTTAGTTAGCTATGCTTGAACAGATGTAAATGTGAGACAATGTTGCGTGACAGCATTGACAGATAAGGTTGGACAGCACTGATTATTAACAGCCCTACCTGGTTAACACACATAACAGTCAACACACTGTATGATGGATGCTCTCTGTTATCCATTGTTAATGTTGCACATTGTTTAGCTTCAGTGGTGCAACTTAAGGCTGCTTGTTGACGTGTGATTTCGTGTCCTATTTTGCTACAGAAATTTTTTGTCTGGCCAACTTGGGTGCTGTAAATGAGACTTCAGACAGAACACACACACACACAGAAAGCAGAGCCTGTCAGAAGTGTTACTCTAGCTCTGTCAGCCCGTGCTTGTCATGGCCGTATGGTGACTATTTTTTGCACAGCCTCTAACGTTTGTGCCTGTCACATTTCATTGCCACCACTGAACTGATCCCCTGGAGCAGACATACACCCTTTACCTTACTCACACACACACACACACACACACACACACACACACACACACACACACACACAGTATCTCCGACTTGCTGCCTGTACTTCCTATAAATTATATTTGCCATGCCTCAAGGTCACTATTCTCTGATCACTGAGAATGCTAAAAGGAAACACTATCCGAAAATCATTTTTATTCCATATTTGCCTGGATTGTGCACCATTAATATGCTAGGAATATTGAACCACTGCATAATGTCCTACATAGAGAATGCTTACTGGCTCATTTGGAAGACATTTTTTTATTCATTTTGTTAAACTTGCTAGTCAGTCTTCATTTTGAACCGTATATTGGAGTAAAACACAATTGTTTACATTTGCCTCTTTTTTCTTTCTTTCTTTCTTTGCCCGATCCTTTCACTCTTCCCTTTTCTTTGTCATTTTAGCCCTGAATGGCACAGAACTACCCTACCCATCAGCCCCTGCAAGTCACACGCAATCTTACCCTGCAATCTTACCATACATTCACTGATCACTCACACCTGTTTCCTATTTCACCTTGTTCAGCACCACTATTTAAGTTCCAGTTTTTCAGTTTCACTGTCAAGCTTTTGCTGCTGCTCAGAAATGCTAATACTTTGCCCACTCAATCCTTTTATGGGAATAAATGGAGCGTGATTATTGAGGAATAATTTTTCACATGATTCCTCAAACGCTCTCAATTTATTCCCATAAAAGGGATTGAGCAAGCTCCTCCTCCTTGCTTTGCTTCGAGTCTGTATGTTTCTTGCCTGGTATCCATAGTTCATGTTGATGGTTCTTGTTTTCACGGTTTCATTTGTTTGTTTTTGTCCTTTCCACAATAAAGTACTTGCACTTGCATCTACCTCCACTTACAATTCCTGACAGAGAGCTTGACCAACCAATGGATGCGGCAGGTTTATTTCAGTTCCATCAGAGGCTTCTTGAAAGGAACTGCAGAGGATGTTATTAGGGCTTGCAGTTTTGCTATAGGCATCACTCCGCCTCCCTGCTCCACCGAGGACGTCATTCCACCTTCTCGCTCCGCTGAGGATGTCTCTCCGCCTCTTTGCCCCACTAAGGACATCACTGCTCCCCCTTGCTTTGCAATGTTGTCATTTGTTGTCGTGTGTGCCACGTTCCTGCTTATAGTTATTGCTTATGTTTCTTGCCTCGTATCCATAGTTCATGTAGATGGTTCTTGTTTTCACTGTTTTGTTTGTACTTTCCATAATAAATTACCTGGACCTGCATCCGCCTCCAATTCCGGACATGCTCTCACCATTTTACTGCTATAAAATAAAAGAATCCTCTTGAAAATAAATAAGTGGGGGAAAAAAAACAATAATCAAGCCATTTAAAATATATTGCTTTCACACTTAGTGTAGCAGTGCAATTAGCCAGCCTGCTAATTTACAATCACTTCTACCACACAAACCATACAACTTTAAAATGGTTAAGTAATATTCCCTGGGTAAATTGCTTTAAAAGACCAAAGCGTCTGCATTACTCATACTTGGCAAATATGCTTTCTAGTTGTGTTCTAATTAAGCACGTGATAGTGCTACTGTTCTCCTGCTATGGCGTGTTCTGGTGTCAGTTTTTACAACTAGAATGCATATTCATGGCTGGATGGGTTGATGCTGATGGGATAAAGCAAAGCTTTTTCTTTTTGGCATGTTAAGTTACTCATGGCTAAATGTGTCAGTAAATATTTTCATTGCTGACTGTTATGTAATCTAGCATCTGAGGGGACGTATAATTCACTTCTTTTCCTTTCTTATCATCAGAAATGTTATCTTTGGTAAGATCACAGATTCAATTACAGCTAATCTACTGGCGCGTTTTAACATGTAATTAGACTTGTCAGGGTTTAGATCCAAAAATGTCTCACTTTGAGGTTTCACACCTGTTGATCTGTTCCAGATAGAAGCAGTTTATCGGCACTCAGGAAGCTGGACACAATGTGTCATAATAAAAGAAGATATGTGGCTTAAGTGTTATTCAGGCTTCCGAAAATAGAAACACAAGTGTTCAACAACAGATACAGGGCCTTGCATAAGTATCAACCCCCCCTCCCTTGAACTTTTCCAACCTTTGTAGCGTTACAACTTGGACTCGGTGATTTTACCATTTGATTTATGGGATATGTCTAACATTTGAAGGTGCAAAATATACAGTATTGTTTATTGTGACAAAAAGGTTATTGAACAAAAAAAAAGCAGATGTGCTTTTGAGTGCATGTATCAACACTTGGTAGAACCACCTTTGGCTGCAATTACAGCTGCATGTCAGATACAGATACAGTCAGGTCCGGAAGTATTTGGACAATGACGGAGTCATATAAATTGTCATGATAATTCTACTAATCTTGCATGGTCGAAATTAGACTTAGACAAAGATCATCTAGAAGTTGTTAATGCAGAAATCTAATTTCATAGGGTTTATAAACATATTTGAAATTCATTTATGATTATGTAACAGTATGTACTTAAATATGCATGGCCAAATGTTTGTGTTCAATTATTAAATTTAAATGAGAAAATAATATATGAAATAAGGATTTGTGTATTTTTTTCAGGATTGACAATGGCTCACCTATTTTTATAAACAAACGTTTAATTAATTAAATCAGCTAAATCTGACCTATTCAATAAATGATAATGATTATAATAATAATGTTCGCATAACTACTTGGATGTGCAGTTGGAAAATGGTTCAGGTTCTACCTTATTTTGATCTTAAGCAGCTTTTTTTTTTAAAAGCACACTTCCATAATTGACTGTATTCACATTTGTTATACCGTTAAGTTTAGTAAAATCAAAGAACTGAAGAGACAAATTATTGGACTATCATTTCCTCTGTTGAAACTGTGGCAACAGTTGATTTTATTTATTTATTTATTTATTTATTTATTTATTTATTTATGTTTGTATGTTTTCAATTTTTTTAAGGCTTCCAAAAAGAGTATTTTTTATTTGCAGCAACCTTGGACACAAACACCTCTAACTCAGCTTCACTGAAATAAATTTTTCTCCACTGAGTTTACTTCCTTGGGTCTTGTATATCTATAGTCTACTGAACACTTTCCTTTTATTGGCTCACTGCTGCAGCACCTGCATAAAGTAGGGTGTGCTTTATGTAAATTAGATGAAATTAGATGTACATGAGGACAAAACAGGTCAAGGGTTACAGACTGTTTCAAGTGACGTCACTGTTTCAAGGACATATCCAGTTAGCGGTAAGCAGTGTTCAAAAATAGTGAAGAACCATAATTCACTCTCATTACATATTGTTCCACAGCTACAATCTGATAATCACGGACATTTAAAACCAGAGGCCAATATTAACTGCTTTTTTTTTTTTTGCCAAACAAAAAGGTAACCAGTTAGCTAGCTAACTCACCCAGCTATACATGTACAATTCCTTCCTCCTAGCAATAAATCATGCTTTATGTTGGATACTATGTTTTAGGCAGCAGCTGACTTGATCCAGCTTCATCATACACAATGCCATCTGCATTATATGAGCAAATATTTCACACTTTTCCTCTAAGAAAGCAGTTGTAGGCATCCAAACTATGATACACTTTTACCACTTTTCTGGTGTAGACACAAATCATATTACCAAAGTAACGATACACATCAGGGTAAGATCCAGAAAATTGATCCAGAAATTGTTAATTTCTGTATATATCTCGTTATTTCGCTTCTCAGGAGATTCAGAAATTATGAGCTAATCATTTTGTTTTAGCTTTACATTTAAGAATGACATAACTGGAAATGTTTTAAGAATGGACATGCGCAGTAAATGCTTTATTGTTTTTCTCATTGAAACGGTCTATGCAGAAGACATGTAAATTTGTGCTAGTGGGCTGGAGCTTGTTTCCATGCAGCTGAAGCTGATTCATCAAATGCATTCAAATCACCACTCGTTTTGATGTCATATGACTGCTTTAATAATCAGATGCAGATTTGTTCAGATGTCATTCCGGGCATTCAAATGTGCACTCTTTTCTGCCCAACTGTAATGAATGCATGCTGTCCATTCACCTCCTGTTATCTAAAAAGGGAGAAGCATACAAAAGAGAAGGAGAAAGAACATGGTTGAGTAGCAAAGAGGTCTAGGACAATGGAGAGAGAGAGAGAGAGAGAGAGAGAGAGAGAGAGAGAGAGAGAGGGAAAGACACCTTGGTGGCACCCTGGATCAATGGCTTATGAATATTCGGATCATTGTCTTGGCTGGGTAACATAATGTCAATTTGGAATAGGTCCAACAGCATGCAGGCAAAGACAGATAGATAGATAGATAGATAGATAGATAGATAGATAGATAGAAAGCAGCCATTGTACAAGCACAAGCTATGGCCAAGCCATGAAATAAATAAATAAATACACCAAATTTTAAAAAATTTATCAAATGTCTGATTTGATGTAATGAAACTTAGATGGCACTGTCCTCAACACTGCTGCACAATGTAAAATCCTGCCCTTGAAATAATTTGCACAAAGGGAGCTTAGCATTATGGACTTGCAGTGTCAGAGCAGTTAAATGCATAGCAAGACAGGGAAAAGGAGGCTTATGGGGCATGACTGGAGACAAGAGTGCAAAGAGATAGACAGCTCTGTATCATTGTCATTCCCAGTATTAACCAGGAAGAGAGAGAGAGAGAGAGCAGATCAGAGGAAAAGGGGGAAAAAAAATCTTGCACATTTTCAAACGGAAAAATGCACTTGGTGTTCAAGTGTATGTAGGGGAAGTAGTCAACTAATTTCATTACGATTGTGATAAAGTCTGAACGTCTTTTTCCTGATCAGTTAAATAGGAGGAAATAGGCAGCCTCTCTGTCACCCCACTTACATTACTGAGGAGAGAAGTCTCTTATAAAGCAGATATATTTGGACCTGGGAGTTTTGTGTGTGTGTGTGTGTGTGTTCATGCTACACAGATTTTCTGCATATTGTTCAAGTAAATTTAGCAGTAAAGTTGTACAGGGAGATGTTTTTACATTGGGAAAACATTTTCTGGAATACAGCTAGATATGCCCATATCTATATTTGATATTTAGTTAAAATAAAACAGAAAACACTGATGCTAAGACCACATACTATGTGTATGAAACATCCTTTTATGTGAAAGACAAGCTGTTCACTGGGTTCTTGTCCAAAGTGATGATGTGAAGCTGAAAATTCAATCTCTCTTTGTGTTTTGTTCACAGAGAGCGTCAGTGTGTCATGCTGTTGCTCACTGTTACATTCGTTCCACTTTGAACCTTTAGAACCTTTTGTTTTTAGTTGAAAGTTCATTTTTTAATTGCAGGTTTTATCCTAAATTTTAAATATGTAAGTATGTGAAGTATCCAAGAGAGGAGGTTTTAATAGATCATTGAAATCAAGGATTGTGGTTGGTTTCAGATGTGTGAGGGACTTGGAAAAGGAGATCTATCTATCTTATTTCATGACACCAGTATTATAAGATTCTGTTTGACATTTTGGTCAAAAAATTAGTTAACCATATAATACTTCATAAATGTTGGACAGTTTGTTTTCCTGTGGTGTTAAATTAAATCTCCAAACTCCAAATCAATTTGTTGAATTGTTGAGTTTCTTTAGAAACAAATTCACATTTAAAAAAGTGAAATATCTTGCATGTCAGAAGTCAGGGAATATATTCAGAAAAAAATAAAATATTGAAGTGCATACATAATCATAAATGGTTATAATAAGGTCATCTTTTCTTTCTCTGCTGTGTTTATTATCATTTGTTAGCCACAGAATAATAAGGCTCTATATGTGTTTTGCTGGTGTTCTAAAAGTTACTTTCTTTTTTTGTTTGTTCGTTTGTTGTTGTTGTTTTTTTTTTAAATTGTGGATAATGTAAATTTGAAGCAACCATAAAGTGTAGGCCTTGGTGAGATGTGAATTTCAGATCTTTAGCATTTTGCTAGCCAGAATGTCAAAACTTCAATGTCCCAAAACTTAAAACAGCTCTTCACTCAAATAGAACCTTATAATACTCAGGTTCTATTTATGATTTCAATTGGTCAAAAAAAAAACTATTCTCTTCTTCTTCTTCTTCTCTCTCTCTCTCTCTCTCTCTCTCTCCCTTTGCCCTCTTATCAAGGCAATATTGCACCCAAACAGAGTGAATCATCCATCATAAGTACTTTTTTCTCTATCTGCACACTCTTTTTCTCTGCCCTTTCGTTGTTTCTTTCTTTTCTCCATGCTCCTGTACTTTTTATCTCCAGATTCTTGCTGAGGTAGAGTGCATACTCTTTCTTAGAGCTCATGCTTCACATTCAGAGGAGCACCACTTGTGTAAGAGATTGTGCTGTCTTCTGTCTCTCTGTATGCCTGTCTATGTCTCCCTTTCCATCTCATTCACTTATTCCTCTAGTCTTCTGTCTGCCCCTGTGTGGAGATGATCAGAGTAGGGGGTCCTCCTAGATTCTCTTATTAGTGGGGAAGCCCTAGCTAAAAGTGCAGCAGGTTTCTAAAGGCACTAACACCATTTCCCCATCGCTACCCTGGACAAAAGACATTGAACTCTAACCTTCCCTTTCTCTAACCCCTCTCAGAGTCAGCGCTCAAAGAAAGCTTTCTCTAGTTGTGGCAATTGGGGCACCATCCAATCAAATAAACAGGAGAACTAGCAGTCAACGATTAGTGTGGCTCCATCATTGCCGCACATAAAGAGCTAGAGAAGTTGTTATGGATATTAATAGTTCTATCAGTCAAACCCTTCATTCTACTTTAAACGCAAACTTTACTAACTTCAAGCATTAATCAATAGATTATGGAGCTATATTTCATTTGGATAAGGAGCTGCTTGATGGTGCACAAATTCCTGTTATGATTCATCATTGTATCTTGTAGTACGAATGTTTTGGATTGATGCATTGATTTGCAAGGCAACAATAATAGCTTGATTATTATCTATTAAAACTGATTATAAATCAATTATCAAAAACGGATAGACAACTGGTATGTAGAAAATAATTTGTATTTTTAAACTGACGTGTAAAATAGGCTAGCAAGATTATTTGTCCATACTGCAACTCCAATACTTTAAATTGTCCTTTGTCATCATCCTTTGCAAATTAAGAGGCCTACACCAGATTTTGAACAAAGTTGGTCAAAATCTAATCATATCGTATTACAGCAGATCCAATGGTTTTGTCCAATATTGAATTATTGCCTTAAGAATTATTTTCATTTTGCTCAGTTTAGCATAATCCCATATAGAGCTATGTTAAACAATGTAGTTGATATTAATGCCAGTGAATCTCTGCATAGCTCTTGCAGAAAAATACTGTCTGTTAGCCTAAAACCAAACAAGTTCCAGTGCAACTTGATCATAAATCTGTCTGATGTGGCCAAACAAGTCATTACTCCCTTAATGCCTTGTATGACTTTATTGAACAACCAGACTTTCAACCTTTTCTTGAACATTTTGAAAAATCTTAAGGAACCAACCCCCCATGGTTTGGGGCTAACATCAAAATGCCCATGACAAAAAAAAACCTTATGTACATCAGTCCACTTGCATAATGAAATTGAAATCAAAGTGAAAAATACAGAAAACAAATAGTCAAATGCAAAAATAAAAACAGGGTAATCCATATTCAAAGATCAAACTTATAGGCCAGGGTCAAAAAGATGGAAAAAACCAAGAACTATGCACAAAGGAACCACAGCTTGCTAAAGTATGTAACACTTCCAATAGTTAGCATACAGAGGGTTTAAATAGCCAAAAGAATTAATGGAGAACAAGGAACAGGTGTGATTAATTAACTACCAAGCCCACAGATCACAAAAACAGGAAGCACAGACCATGTAAGGAAAGTGGAAGGCCAAAAGGCAAGAAAAGTTTATTTATATAGCACATTTCATACACGAAGTCAATTCAAAGTGCTTTACATAAGTGCAATCATCAAGAATAGAAATTAAAAGCTTGATTAAAACATGATTAACATAATCAATTTAATGAAAAGAAATAAAACAAACAAACAAACAAATAAATAAATAAATAATTTTTTAAAAAAATCATATATCCAATCAGGGACATATGATTTTTTGGATATGTCATATTATAGGGACAGAATCAGGTAAGAAATGATACTTGGGCATCTTCTAATAATCCAGTTGATTTCACCAGGTTCAATTCCACTCTTAGTTAAAGAACACTAAAGCATACACTTAGCCCAGCAGTTTGATGACCAGATTACCTATACATAGTCCAAACAACTGACCCAGCTCCTGCTGAAAGTCTTCTAGACAAGCACTGTTGAGACGTGTGTTCACACCTCTCTTAGTTCAACGTCTTTAATGAGAAATATATTCTGTTATTAGAAATATATTCTGGTAATATCCTTCTGTTATAACTGTTGTCACAGACGTCCGGGCATGTCAGATGTGTGTACAAGATCTAAGAACCCCAGACACTTCTCACAGGCCTGCAAAATCATACGTCCATACTTCAGGTTGTTACGGTGTCTCAGATACTCGGCTAGTCACAGTGTATGAGTGGACAGTTCCCTTACAGTTGATTTTTTCTCAAAATACTGATTAAAATGCATTTCCACTTTCCTTATTGGCTCTGCACACCACTTTTTTTTTTCTTCAGACGCTCTCTCTTTCATCTTATAATGACAAAGTGATAAATCCTGACAGTGTAACAGATTTTATGGTAATGTAATTATTACTGGAGTATCTCTGGGATTTTAGTCCTAACCAAATCCGTCATGTCAATACTTTTTATGGACTGCACATGCACATGTCTGGAAAGATTATGCCATATTTTACCTTCTATAAAATGACCAGTAGAAATAACCTCAGGTAATGTATATCCCATCCAAATGGACATGTTGATAGAGACTGAGTTATATCCTGTGGGAAGAGAGGTTTCACACTTTTTTCAGTATGGACACTCTACAGGACGCACTCTTTTCTAACGTCTCCCATAGAAAGAAAAATAAAATCAAGTTGGCCAAGTTTAAAACGCAGAAAAATAATATGTATATGACGTTATAAACGACTAATCAGAGACGGGATTTTTTTTTAAATTTAAATTGTTGAGTTCATAGTAGAGATTTAGACAACATACATGTTGTGGTCATGTATGGACCTACTAATTGGCCTACTACTACTAGACAGCCATGCCTGCTACAGTAAGCAGTTATGATTAAGGTTAAATATTGCATTAAAATAAGGTATAC
>CM040990.1:12471940-12483897 GCA_022985145.1 Pangasius djambal
TTGCTGAAAAAGTTAATGCAGGCTTTGATAGAAACTTGTCATGACACACAATGCATGCACACACTGCAGCTTGCTGCATATGGGGCTGCGTAGCCGCAGACCAGTCAGAGTGCCCATGCTGACCCCTATCCACTCCCGAAAGTGCCTACAGTGGGCATGTGAGCATCAGAACTGGATCATGGAGCAATGGAAGAAGGTTACCTGGGCTGATGAATCATGTTTTCTTTTACATCTTAACTGGGGAAGAGACGGAACCAGGATGCAGTATGGGAAGAAGACAAACCAGCAGAGGCAGTGTGATGCTCTGGGCAATGTGCTGCTGGGAAACCTTGGGTTAAGGCATTCATGTAGATGTTACTTTGACATGAACCACCTATCTAAACATTGTTGCAGCATCTGTGGGCTGTGCTGGACAAATAAGTCTGATCCATGGAGGTCCCACCTTGCAACTTACAGGACTTAAAGGACCTGCTGCTAACATCTTGGTGCCAGATACCACAGCACACCTTCAGAGATCTTGTGGAGTCCATGCCTCAATGGGTCAGAGCTGTTTAAATGTTACGGCTGATTGGTGTATAAAGCAGCTAAATGTCAATGTGAGACTTTTATCAGGTTATCACCCACAGTTTACCAGTCCAGTCAAATGACAGAACCAGGAAATAGGCAGATTACAGACCTCCTACTGTCCAGCCCACTTGTTCAAGACCTTACTTATTCCAAGCATTGGGCTGACGTATATTCTGTCTCATCAGCATACACACCAGAGATGCACATGTGGGTGACTTTGTAGGACTTCTAGACCTCCTGCCAATTTTCACTATCTGGACAGACCCACTCCACGATCGAGGGAGAGGCTCAGACACAGAGGTGGTTGACCTTCAGGAACCACTGTTCTGTCACTTTGCTCCCTGCAACACCCCTCCTGTCCCGCTCACCAGAATTAATGTCTGGTTTGAACAGTTTTCACTTCTCACACCATCAGCTTCTCTCGTAAACGCACATAGTCCTCAGTCATGTTGCCACTGCTGTGTATTCACAATAGCTTGTAGTTTAGGTTCATTATCAGACCATTATCTCTATAACACACAAGATAGATGTAAACCTCCAGACAGTCCTCCAGGAAAGAAAGGAAGCAAAACAAAATAGTGGTTTATTACTGGAGTGTGCTTTTAAATGAAATACTTCCAGGACAAATACTTGCTCATCGCTGAGCAGCAGCCCAAGGTCACACTTCATAGGGAGAACTGTATGCCTGCCAGTGGTAACTCAATTTTAACTGGTCTAACTCAAATCACATTTGTGCTCTAGCTTTTCTCACTTGGAATCGTTTCACTTGGAATCAAGCTAAACAAAAACTCTCATGTAGTGCAGAGAAAGAAAATCATGTCTTCTCTTGTTGAAGAGTTTTAGCTTGTTTGATATTCATATCAAAATTCCATGTGTTTGATTCCCAGAATAATTCTATTGATTTTTTTTTTTGCTGATTTTTTTTTTCCAATGCTGAATGTTATTTCTGTTGAAAGTTTGATGGGTGCTGTTGTTTTGGCTGTGATTATTTCTGTAATGCATATTGACAGCAGCAGTAAGTTTGGGTTGGATTTCCTGCATCCTCTTTCCCTTTCCTGCATCATCTTCTCCTCTTATACTTTCTTCCTCTTCTTCTTCTCTTGCTAATGAATGAACAAGAGAGTATGGTTGTCACTCCTTTACATAAGTGACATAAAGGTCTGCTTTCCTTCTCCTCTTTAGTCTTGTGGTCATCCACTATAATGCCTCTTCACCATCCAATCACTTCCAGAGTACAGGTACTGGATGCCAGGTGCCATACTTCAGGGATAACAAATGGAGTCCAAATGCTTTTCTATGATTTGTTATGTTAACCATGAACCAAAATTGAGTTGTGCACTTACTCCATTCTTTCATTCATTATAGACTGAGCCAGCAGCAGGCAGGCCAGAATCCTACACATGGTACAGATGTTTATATGGACAGGTGATGTATTGTATAGCACAATTTAATGTTGGCAGCTGCCTTATAATACTATATACTGTACGTCAGGTATGAGTGGGTGTCTGGAGGGTACCTGTTCTATTGCCCTTTACCTAAACTTCTTTTCTGAAAAGAAGAAAAATCTGTCATATGATGACAATGTTTTTTTTAATTATTTTTTCGCAGAAAACGCTGCTACTATATATGATATAAATGCACTTTATTTGAGGTTATATATGTCAGAGAAAACGAAGTAGAGATGTAAAAAATATGAATCCGTTATCCTTTAGTTAGGTGTATACCTGGACATAGGGTGCCTGACATAGGTAATCTTAGGGTCTTAGGCAAGCATAATTTTTCAAAGATAGATTTTCACGTAGGCGGCTAATGATATTTGCCTTCATCAGTCAGAGGTTACTAAGAGTAACATTGTAGAGGTGTGTAAATTAGTGAAGGCAATGTCTGATGCAGTAATATGCTCTGGCTCCATCCCAATGAGGCATGGCGATATAGCTTACAGCAGGTTATGGCCGCTTATCTGCTGGAAGCCCAGGTGGTGCTCGGAAAACAATGTGGGCGGGACAGTATCCATCCCACTCACGTAGGTGCTGCTCTCATTTCTCGCAGCATAGCTCATAATCTCAGAACAGGCTTAGATAATCAGCGACAGAGCCAAAGCCAGGGAGCAGACAAGCAGGCTAACCCTGTCTGCTGGCTGCTTTGAGTCTTCACTCAGGTTCCACTATATTGAGAATGTGTCTGTTCCCTGAGCACTGGCTATGTACCTAAATCCTTTAAACTAGCAGTTATTAATCCCCTGATTAAAAAACTTGACCTCGATACCTGTCAGCTGTCCAACTATAGGCCAATATCAAACATTTCCTTTATCACCAAGATCCTTGAAAAGGTTGTAGCACAGCCATTATGTTCAATACCTACATAGGAATAACATTCATAAAATATATCATTCAGGATTTAGGCCTCATCATAACACAGACACTGGTTAATTTAGGCCTCATCATAACACAGACACAGCTCTGGTTAAAGTGGTAAATGACCTACTACTGGCCTCTGAGCAGGTTTGTATCTCCTTGGTTGTGTTGCTTGACCTTAGTGCGGCTAAAGACACCATTGATCACACTATTCGCCCTGATAGACTAGAAAATGTTGTTGGAGTTAAGGGAACAGCCCTCTCAGGTCTTAATTGACTGATAGTTATCAGTTTGTAGATGTAATTGGCGACTTCTCCATGCATACTAAGGCACACTACTTTTTTCTCTATATATGCTACCTTTGGGTAAAATTATTTCTAAACATGGTTTTACAAATAGTTTTGTAAACAGTTTTTCAGCTTACTTTTTCAGCTTACTTTTTCAGCTTTTCAGGTTTTTCAGCTTACTCATACTTTCAACAGTATGTTTCAGCAAAGCCAGATGAGAGACAGCAGCTTAATAAAATTGAGGAATGTGTAAAGGACATTAGAGACTGGATGCTTATTAACTTTCTGTTACTCAATTCTGACAGAAGTACTTGTACTAGGACCACATGCAGCTAGAAGAAAGCTTTCTGATTACGTAGTAACCCTGGATGTGCAGCAGTAAAAGACCTTGGTGTGATTATTGACTCCAGTCTTTCATTTGAAGCTCATGTAGATAATATTACTAGGATAGCCTTCTTTCAGAAATATTTCTATTATATTATTATAATGCCTTGCTGTCTGGATGTTCCAGTGTCATAAACATGCTACAGTTAGTCCATAATGCAGCAGCCAGAGTCCCCACTAGAACCAGAAGATATGACCACATTACCCCTATTTCATCCACACTGCATTGGCTCCCAATCAAATTTTGCATTGATTATAAACTATTAATATTTACTATGACCTATAAAGCACTGACTGGTCTCACGCCACAATACCTTAGCAAACTTCTGCTCTTTTATGATCCACTACATCTACTTTGATCAAAAGATGCAGGTTCTTTGTTAGTACCTCGAATAATGAAGATTACAGAAGGGTGCAGAGCTTTCTGTTACCAGAAACAAAGGTCCCACAGTTATGGAACAGCCTTCCAAATAGTGTTTGGAACTCAGACACAGTCTCAATGATTAAGTCTAGGCTGAAAATATATTTGTTTCTTAGGTGAAGGAGCAGATCTGGAGGGCTCACGGGCATAGAGTGTTTTGGTGAACTGGGATGTTTGGATGCTGTCACCCAAATCACAGGGTAGCCTGGAGCCTATCCCAGGGAACTTGGGGCAGAAGGCATGGGACACACTGGACAGGGTACAACTGCACACGCCCATTCACAAACTACTGACAATTTGGAAATTCCAATCAGCCTACAACACATCTCTGTGGACTGGGGGAGGAAATCCTTGAAGCATAGGGAAAACATGCAAAGTCCACGCACACAGGGCAGACACAGGGTTCGAACCCCCAAACGTGGAGGTGTAAGGCAACAGTACTAACCATTAAGCCCCTTGAGCAAAGGCATGGTTTGATGAACATGACAAAGAGTCGGCCTCCAAATTCCCCAGATCTCAAGCCGACCAAGCATCTGTGGGCTGTGCTGGACAAACAAGTCCGATCCATGGAGTCCCCACCTCGCAACTTACAGGACTTAAAGGTTCTCCTGCTAACGTCTTGGTGCCAGATACACAGAACAAGTCCATGACTCGATGGGTCAGAGCTGTTTTGGTGGTACAATTGGGACTGGCTGATATATATATATATATATATATATATATATATATATATATATATATATATATATATATGTGTGTGTGTGTGTGTGTGTGTATGTGTGTGTGTATATATATATATATATATATATATATATATATATATAGATAGATAGATAGACAGATAGATATATATACAGATATATATACATAATCAGTAATTCTTATCATATCATTCTCGACTGTTATTACACAAAAAATCTTCCTGAAGGATTATAATGAAATTCCACTTAAAGGACCCCATTCTGACTAGCGAAAGCACTATGTCCCAGCATTGTAGTAGATTCTGATAATGTGTCCAGTGAACTTTAAGGACCCTTCTGGGATGTAACAAACCCAAAATCTAAAGTAAAATATTATTGTTGACTGTTGTCGTCAACTGTAAATAACAGTTCCCTGATTTGGAAAAGACATTGTTTTGAATTTCCCTGAATTTCCATAGTTTACTCAATCATATTAGATAGAAAGCTTGCCAGAAAGGCCCACAGGGCATGCAGTTGAGACCAATTATTGCCAGCAACCCTTGGTTCTTACATTACGCACACCTCTACACACAAGCATACACTCAACTACATGATTATTTGTACTTTTGTGTATAAACTATACCTTACATGTGAATTTCTGGTTAAATCAGGAGCAACTATTTACTTTTCCTCTAACAAAACAAAAATTAATCATAAGTTTAGTTCTCTTTAAAATATGAGCATGCATGTCGTCATCTTTGTCATCCATCACCATGGGGGAAAACCACAGAGCTTTCAACACAAAAGAGACAGAAGTTTGATGAGCTGCACAAAATGGATATTAAAAAATCAGACACATGAGCATACCATCCCCACATATATAGAGATTAAGAAGAATCCAAAGAACACAGCTTCAGAATTTAGCTGATTCTTGGGGTTGTTGAATTTAAAAATCAGCTATTAGATATACCTCTATAACAACAAGCTGTTAAAAGAAGTTAAAAGAAGACATTGATGGGAGCAAACTGCAAATTACTTCACCAAGTGTCATTGGGGCTACATTTGGAATCATATGTTGTGCTGAAAGAAAAACTGCACAGAAGGAAAAACACCTGATACCCACAATAAAATATGGAAGTGGATCAGTGAGGTGTCGAAGCTGTTTTGCGAAGCTGTTTTGTGACTGGTGCTCTAGGGGCTCTTATGAAGATTGATGGCATCATAAATACAGGATATTTTAGCCCAAAGTATAATGTTCTTAAATATACAATATGTGGTCAGGCAGATTTAATAAAAAATATTATGTATACAGGGTGTCCTAAAAGTCTTGATACATTAAAATCAAGAAATTAACACTTTTTTTTAAGCAAAATGCCTTCTAAATTTTTTCATACTTAGGTTATATTATTTTTTATTTTTATTTTCAGCCTTTGAGAATGCCTTTTACTAAAGAAGAATGTATTGAAATCATCATTATGGCTGGATCAGGAAGCTGTCGCAAGGTTGCGATGGACTTTAACAGGAAACATGGCAAGCGCATCACACACAACACTATTGCCAAATATATTCACATATTCAAAAAGACCAACCAAGAAGTAGGCGCCCACAAACATCCACTAACGAAGGCACAACTGACATGGTGCCGGTATACGTAGTCCGCTATGTATAGAGACTTTTGGGACACCCTGTAGTTTGCATAAAAAATATTTAGTTTCTCATCAAAACATGATTTCATTGCTTATGCCAAATTAATTTAAACAGATATCTAATCTCCTTGCTTTTTTTCTCCTAATTTGTATTGTGTATAATTTAAACACAAATGCAGTGAATGTCCATACTGAATGTATGTTAATACACTTTGAATATATATATATATATATATATATATATATATATATATATATATATATATATATATATATTGTGAATGCAAAATTATATGTATGTATATGAAGATGTCTATTAGATTGTTGGCATGCATGTGTGTTTGCATGTATGATTGCATATATGTATGTGTGTAGGAGGGGTGGGTTGCTATCACCTCTCCTCTTTCCTTTTCTGGGTTGGTTACACAGGGGGCAGCTATAAAAAGAAAGGGCCCTGTCAGCCCATGATTTAACTCAGTGCCTGCATGGCCACAGGCCTGCAAGATATGGGCCAGAGGGGCCAACTGAGTTTACTAAACTTTCACAGGGGACCAAAATAGACTTACCGTGTGTATGTGTGTGTAGACCTGATTGTTGACTAGTGAGTGATTTTGTTTTGAGTGATTGATTTGTACATTCTTTTTCATTTTGGTATGCCATTCATTTTCCCATCTCCCAATGCAGTGCTGTACGGTATATTTCCTTTTTCCCTCAGAGACCATTATGGGAAGGTGGGGGAAACAACAAGGCAGGAAAAACCTGAAACAGAACAATACACACAGAAGGAGAAGGGAATTAGGCAAGGGTCAACGATCCTGGAAAGAGGAAAAAAAAGGAGTTTAAGGCAGGAGTGAGTTAGGGAGGACGGGACAGAAAGAGTGAGAGATGATAAATTCATTGTGGAGATGGCAGGTTGCAGGCTGCTTGTGATCGGGAGGCTGATTGCTATCAAGTTGTCTCCTCTTCTAAGCTTGGCCACGGCTGCATTGTCAGGAGCAATGGGGCTGTCTTGCTCCATGCTTGATGGCGTGGTGGGTCCCCCAACACCCTCTCTCTCAGGACCACTCCACCCTGCCCTGATCAGTGTAGCACAAAAAGGACAGCCTGTCTGATCCCAGACCTTCAGAGGCTCCCTCATGCACAGTAGAATGTTAATATGGTGCACTGCCTCCCCCTATAGTGCTGCTGAACTCTGCTTACACTATAATATCATATCATCCCTGTGGAGCAATCTCCTTTACACAGACACACACTCACACACTCACACACACACGTACATGCAAGTGCATGCACACACACACACACACACACACACGGATATATACTCTCCAACACACACTGAAATATTGTCCTGCATTAGAGCATTATTCTGCAGATAGACCTAAAACGTTCCCTTTTACCACCGTTAGGTTAAGAATTGCCCCATTCACACAATCCTTCATTTTCTATTCTTACTTTCACTGCTAGACATTTCCCTGAAATTATTCAGTATGTATGCATTTGTTGTCATTTAGCAATTTCCAAATTTAGCATGTTTGTTGGATATGTGGTGTTGCAGATATGCCACACCCAGGTGATGCAGCGAAGAGATGCATAATGCAGACAAGCAGAAGCTATGTATTCTCAGATCAATTCTATACAGTACTGAATCTTCATCACTGTCATCTAAAAATTCATGAGATAGTTTTGGACACAAAGTGGAGAGAGGAAGAGATTAGTTTATGTTGTATTTTTTGAGAGTGAGTGGAGGAAAAGAAAAAAAGAGAAAATAAGAGAGATTAGAATGAGAAAAGACAAACGAAAAAATTCGATATTGTCACTTTTCTTTATCTTTGTGTGCTTGACCAATAATTTTCTAAGGGGCAAGCAAATGTGAGAAAGATTGGGTAAAGTAAGTAAGTATGATCTCTCTCACATACTCTCCCACTCTTTATCTCTGTCTCTTATCTATCTATCTATCAATCTCTCTTCATAAGGAAAGCCTCTCCTTCTGAGAATCTTTCCACACACTCCAGAATGCTGCTCCTGCAATGCAGTAAGCAGACAGAGTGCCCAGATGGAAAGTGCTGCTCACACACACATACACAACACACACACACACACACACACACACACACTCACGGTGCTAGCAGCACTTTATCAGCTGGAGGAGGAATCCTCTAGTCAGTACCCACACAACTGCTTGTACACAACTGTTCACACTTCTAGTTTAGAAATACCTGCCATAGACATATGCTGTGTGTGTGTAAATGTACTATTGGCTCCAGGAAATAACAAGAGTGGTTGTTGGCACTGAACTGTCTTGTATTACACTGGTAAAGGAAACCAGGAAACATCAGTACTATAGGCACTCTCCAACTCATCTCCATCCCAGACTGTTGATTCCTTCCTTCACTGCTCCTAAACAGAAAAATGCCTTGATGACTGCCACAATAACATACTGCGACACATACAACAACAGAAATGTGAGTGATCATAATTAATTGACTTTTGAAATATGGAGGATTAAGAAAAAAGTACTGGCAGAAGATGGAGAGATTATGACAGTATTAATGTAGGTCCCCAAGGTTTGCCCCTGCCTGGTCTGCAAGTCATTGTATTCCAGTGAAAATCGTGTACGTCCAAAAATCCAATTTTTCAGCAGCATAAAAAACATAAATAAAAGAATGTCGATACATTTTGGCTGAAAAATGATATATTTATAATTTTTAAATACAAATTTTGTCTCTGATGTTTATTCAATGACTTGCATTATTGGGTCAGAAAAAAAACATTTTAGATTTCCAAACATTACTTTTCCAACAAGAACTTTTCCAATGTCAGTAAAGTAACATTGTGCAATAGACCACTTTTATTTTTAATTCTTTTCTCCAAGATGCTTCGAAAAATGAGAGAAATTTTCAATGAGAAAAAAAAAAGCATTTCAGCATGCACAAAACATCAAACCTTGAGGTGGATGGGCTACATCAGAAGACCACACTGGGTTCCACTGTGTCTGCCAAGAACAGGTATCCGAGGCTATCATGGGCACAGGCTCACCTAAACTGAAGAAAAAAATCACCTGGTCTTTTTCTAGTCTTCTGTCCGGTTTCAATGAGTCTGTGCTCACGATGGCCTCAGGTTCTTGTTCTTGGCTGACAGGATTGGAGCAATGATGTGGTCTTCTGCTGTTGTAGCCCATCCACCTCAATGTTGGTTGTGTTGTTCTTTCTGAGATGCTTTTCTGCTCACCACAGTTGTAAAAAGTGCTTATTTGAGTTACTATAGACTTCCTGTCAGCTCAGACCAGTCTGGTCATTCTCCTCTGATTTCTCTCATCAACCAGCCTGCAGATCTTCCACTCACAGGATTTTTTTGTTTTTCGCACCATTTTGTGTAAACTCTAGAAACTGTGGTGTGAAAATCCCACGACATCAGCAGTTTCTGAAATACTCACACCAGCCCACCTGGTACCAACAACCGTACCACGGTTAAAGTCACAGAGATCACATTTTCCCCCTTGTCTAAGGCTTTTGTGCTTTCCCTACAATATTCTCCAGCCATGAAGATCCTCTCCATGCTCCTTTACATGCCAAATAAAACAAGGGCCTATCCCACACTGTCCCATCCCTGCATTCAATATATCTGCTGCCTCTGCTCAGACAAGCCCTAAAGTATCCCTCTCTCCACTATATGATGCCAGCAGGAGCTTAATGTATGTAATCATGTTTTCAAAACCACAACAGATGAGCAGAGTCAAAGTGCATTGGCTTCAGTATGTGCATGTCAGCAATTTTGGCTACTTTTACTGCTGAGGGAGAGTTCTGTGACCCGCTTCCATAGCCAGAGCCCCTGCTCTTCATGCATTGATAAAACCATGGAAATCATTACATCCACTGATTTGTGGAGAGATTAATCAATTCTGAGAGAATGGAGGAAGGGGTTGTAAGTGCTTCAGCATCCCAAATCCTTTTGTGTATACTCCGTCTTTGTTGGCACACTCATTCTTCCTTTGGCAACACACATTCTCTTTTCTTCTTTATCACTCCATCTTTCCTTTCTTCTGTTTTTTTTTCATTCATTCATCTTCAGCAACAGCTTTAACCCAAGCTGGGTCATGGTGCATCCAGAGCCGGGAACATTGGGCACAAGGGAGGAATACACCCTGGATGAGATGCCAGTCTATCACAAGGGAACCATGCACACACACACAGGATCAAACCAGAGACACTTCCCTTTTATTTTTTTTTAACCCAGGCTTTCTTGAGATCAGAATTAAAGGTTGTCTTCATTAGAAAGCCTTCCTGTCTGGCTTGCATCTCCACTCTTACAAGATGGAAATTAGGAAAAATAGATATACTACACTTAAACTCATCATGCCACCCAAATTTATGAGTCTGGCCTATCAGCAGTGCTTTAAAGTTGACACAGCAGCATTTTATACAGCCATTTATTCATGTGCTCTTGTATTATCAAACCACTCCTTGCCAGTGCACCCTTAAAGGTTCCAAGAAGATTTATTGTAGCAGACTTTAAAATGCATTAGTTGATTGTAAGACATCAGTGTGGTAGTTGCGTTAGCTCGGTCAGTTGGACATATGCAGGGGAGGACTGGCCATCGGAAAAGTCAGGAATTTTCCTGATAGGCCACTTCATTTTCCTCTCCATTGGTTCACTCACAACAAATATGCAAACCAGCCCAGACTGGTTTGAGCTGCCAGGAAAGATATAGTAACTCACATAATCTCTGTTTACAACTGTGGTGAGCAGAACTGTGGTGAGCAAAAAAGCATCTCAGCATGTACAATGCATTAAACCTTGAGGTGGATGGGCTACAACAGCAGAAGACCACACGGGTTCCACTCTTGTTAGCCAAGAACAGGAATCTGAGGCTATCATGGGCACAGACTCATTGAAACTGCACCTCATCCAAACGCAACAAAATGAAGCTCTGGACCTGTATCTGCATGGTTTTATGCATTGTGGTGCTGATACATAATTGCATGAATGTGCAGGTGTTATTTAATATTCCTATTAAAGTGGATGGTGAGTGCATAGTATAAATACAATATATAGTATACATGTAGTTTCTCACTGAAAAATCTTAAGTTTGCTTTATTTACCTCATAGCACTGCAGGCCTATATATATATAATGTATATGTAATATAATATATGTATATATAATGCTCAACAACATCGAAAGGCCTGGAAGACCACGGAAGACAACTAAAGTGGATGATCGCAGAATCCTTTCCTTGGTGAAGAAAAACCCCTTCACAACATCAACAGAAGTCAAGAATACTCTGGAGAAGGTAGGTGTATCATTGTCAAAATCTACAATCAGGAGACGCCTTCATGAATGTAAATACAGAGGGTTTACAACAAGGTGCAAACCACTGGTAACATTCAAGAGCAGGAAAGCCAGATTAGACTTTGCCAGAAAACATCTAAAAAAGCCTCCCATGTTCTGGAATAAGATTCTTTGGACTGATGAAACCAAGATTAACTTGAATGATTAACAGAATTATGGGAAAAGAAAAGTATGGTGAAAGAAAGGAACAATGCTACAAAACTGACGCCGCTCCACAGTGCAGGTGGATAATGACCCTAAACATACTGCGAAAGCAACTCAAGACTT
>CM040990.1:12507948-12519594 GCA_022985145.1 Pangasius djambal
GGATTTCTATGTTATGTTCATGTTTATGTTCATAAACTTTTTATTTAATAAAATATGTTTTCATAGTTTGTGTTGTCCCTTATTATCAATGCAAAATAGTCACTAACTAAAGAGGATTTATGCTGATATTGCCCAAAAACCCTATTTTGTTCAGGCGTTTCCAAACTTTTGGAGGGCAGTGTACATCACAGGATACCTGGGGGAGGAGCTGGACCTCATCGAACTCTTCCTATAAGCCTAACTCTAATCCAAACCCATACCCATAAAAATCCTAGCCCTAACTGTAATCTCTTACATACACAACACTGTACAATACAAAATACAACATACTTAACACACTTATCCAGGTTGACACACAGTTGTCTCTACCTCCTGGATTTATGGCTAGACTCCACCCAGGCGGGAGGGGCTAGATCAGGTCCAATTCCACCCAGTGGCCTTTTGTTCTGCAGCTAGGGTAAAGATTTTTCTAAAAAAAAAAAACAAATGCCCTTGGCAGATGTATATATTCATTATAAGTCCAGTTGAAGTTCCTTAGAAGTTATATCTCGTACAGAGATATATGTTATCTTCATACAGAGTCATGTAAAAATAGAAACATTCACTAGCTAATTAAATTAACTTGCAAGCTAAAGTAGTGTAGGCTGATGATTATATATAGAGTAGGTGGCTACTCCAACCTGATCTGAATGCAAATTATTCATGTAGACTCAATTCCTCCAGAGTACAAGGGGTCATCTTTCCAACTACACTCAAGCCCTTAAGATGGAGCTAAAAAAAAGCTTAATATACTGTCTTAGTGTCACTGAAAACCAAGTTTACTTTCACTCACAAGGTAAGTACATATATCCAGATGTCAGTCATTTCCTTTGCTTTTGTGAAACGTTTGTGTTAACATCATAGCATCTTCTCTCACTTCCCATCCTCATCACCTCTCTTTGTCCCACTATAGATCTTGTTTCTTCAGAAAACAGCATCATCTATTACAGTTTTTGACTTCTTCAATAGAACTGAGCTGAAATCACTGTTTGTTTGGTTTTTTTTTTTTTTGTTATACATTTATATGACCAAATTTCCATCACTAGCATAGCCAGTAGCTGGAATGAGCAGAAATAAGCAAATGCATTAACCCGATTGATTAATCTTGTTTCTCACTGTAGTAAATAAAATGTCTGGGGTGATTATATATGGAGAAATCTTAACGATACCATCATTGACCTTTTATGAACATCATTATAGTGCACATTGTGCGCGAAACACATTATTTGACACTTGTATAATCATCTGACTGTATGTGTGTTATGTTAACCACTCACAAATAAACACAAAAAGATTTGTCATAAAACGCACACATAGTCTCTGGTGTGTGTGTGTGTGTGTGTGTGTGTGTACAGGGCCAATTTACAGAATAATAATATATCTGGTGTGGTCCATGACAAAGTAATCAATATCCTTTTTGTTCTCACTTTTTGTTCTCAGCTTTTTTGTGGGTATATTAAATAACATAGCTACACGGCACAGCTACAACCAAACTAGTGAGCTAAAATTTCTGATATTATGAGCGAGCTAAGCACATACTTAGGGTGAGTGCAGCATGGACTCAGCAGCAGGTTTAAATAGACTAGAGGGCAACAAAAAATTACTGAAGAGGCACCATCTACTGTAGGATTGGCCAGGAGTGCTGATTTTATAATGAATAGTTTCAATTACCTCAATTACCAGAAGGCCAACCTTAACCTATATGTGAAGTGAAGTGACGTGAAGTGAAGTGAAGTGAAGTGAAGTGAAGTGAAGTGAAGTGAAGTTCCATGCCAAGTATGGTGACCCATACTCAGAATTTGAGCTCTGCATTTAACTCATCCAAGTGCGCACACACAGTAGTGAATACACACATACACACCGTGAACACACCCAGAGCAGTGGGCAGCCATTTTTGTTGCAGCGCCCGGGGAGCAGTTGGGGGTTCGGTGCCTTGCTCAAGGGTCTCACCTCAGTCGTGGTATTGAGGGTGGAAGAAAGCACTGGTCATTCACTCAGTATATAGGCTAACCTATAATGATCATAAAAAAGGACAATTCACATTCCAGTAGCCTATAGACTATTTGTTTAAATATTAGGCTAAAATGATCCAATAACCAAACAGCATTTTGTGGAAATAAATACTAAATATACAGATAAAAACATCTAAAATACCAACCCAGCTTTACTTCTAGCCACATGAGTGCGCTATGGCACTGCAGGTAATATCTGTATTTTAAATTTTCCCACACCCAAACCAACCTGAATAAAGCTATTGGACCTACCTACTAAATTTGTCTCACATATCTGACATATTGCTTATAGTGTTGATGACTATAATTAATGACAACTGCTAGTTTGATCTCTGATTCCACAATCGCTGTGCCATTTAGCCCTTGTAACTCTTAAAATGGGGGGCACATATAAAAAGTGCTGTAGTTCCTTCGTTCATTGTGTAATTTCAACTTATACATTATTTATTTATTTCCCAGATTTATAATGTGGTCTCAGACACTTGGACCCCACTATATCATATGTAAATTATATAAATGAACTACAACGAGGAGATGCTCTGGATAACAGCGTTTGCTAAATGCTGTAAATGGTACAAGGTGGAGGAGTGCTGCTGACCAAAGCCTCTTGATGCAGGCAAGAGCACGCAAGATTAAAATGCACTAAAAAAATCAATTACACAGTAAATATGGAATGAGTCAGCCATGAAGGCCCCAAGGGAGCTTGGGAAAATAAAGTCCCTGACTTTGCCTGGGTTAATCTGCTCTCTAAGAACAACTGACTCATTTCACGAGAGGGGTATTGAAAAGAAAGGAATCCACAAGGAAGGGACTCTGTGATTCCTCAGCATCACTGTGAATGATAAATTTGTTTATTCATTTTTCCCCGTTTTGCTGACGGAGGAGAACAGGCCTGGCCGTATTTCTGCTTATCTTGCACACAACGTGCAGGCTAGTTGTTCAAAAGCAGAATGATTCAGCCCTCAAACAAAATTCAAAGAGAAATACACAAGGACACCAGGGCTTTTTAAAGTAGCATTTGCCTGTTAACTGTGTACTTTTATTCTTCTCTCTTTCTCCCCTTTTCACTCCTCTTTTGGGAGCTAGCCCCATTAGCATGGAGAGCAGAGCAGCAAAGGTGAAGCACGGAAAGGAGAAGAAGGCTAAAAGTCAAAACGTCCTCTGAGTAAGGTAGTAAAATGAATAATGTGTTGCTAGCATTTTTAGCAACTGGGTATAACTGATTAAAAAAAGTAGGTGTCCATGGACAAATAATAAAAAAGAAACAGCTCTGAGCTATCCTGTATTTAAAGGAAGAAAGAGCTGGCAATCTAATATCAGGCATCGATCTGTGCTGCTTCAGGTTATTAGCTGAGCCTCTCTGGAGTGCTAATTGGGCTCTACTTATTCCATGGCGGTTTAATTAGCCTTATGCTAAAAATGTGCTTACTGCACACAGTGCAATTGGGCCGTCAGTCACTGGGCGACTCTCCCATGTGCACATTTAGCAGGGGGTTGGGATGCATTCACAGGATCATGACCTGTTCATTAAAAATGAAGAATTCAGGAGATCTCAGCTTGGCTTGATTAGCTATCAGCAAAATGAATTCAAATAAGTGTCTGTACTGCTTTTAAAAGTCTGTTGAAGGAGAATTAAAATGATGTTACTTTGGACCTGTTATGGTTTTACTGTTAACTATCAAAAATGTTCGTCCTGCTGCTGGCTGTGTTCTGTAGGATGAAAGGGAACATTTTACTTTAGCTGCTGATATTCCGGTATCCATACTCTTGTCTCTTTATGTTTTTGGCTGTGTTTGAGTGAGTCCACCTGTCTGTCTTAGCTAATTATTATGTCACCGGCCACTATGTGTACTACTGTTTGTGGGTTGGTGGGCTGCTCTGTTCAGAATTACACATCATCCATTACTCTGACAGACAGAGGACTGATATATTCCAGCACCTTTCTGCCTGTGTGTGTGGTGTGTGTGTGTGTGTGTGTGTGTGTGTGTGTGTGTATCCTGGAAGTCTTATCCAGACTGAGGTCATGCTTTTGCAAATGCTTTTGTGAAGTGTATGTGTTATCAAGTCAAATCAAATTTCATTGGTCACACGCACAACCATATACAGTACGACGTGCAAAGACTGGTGACACAGAAAAGAATTTACACAAGAACAGCATTTATTTAAGTAGAAGTAGGAAAAGAGAAATACAAAACTATTACATAAAAGACAGATGGCAGGAAAAATATGAACTGTAAGTTGTATAAAGTGCAGATATGTGCAGTTGCATGTGCAACGCAATGCTGTGCAGCATCGAGCTGAGGTGGCTGCAGTGATACTATATAATATAATACTATTGTGGTAAAAGACCTATACAATTCTGCCTGTAGGTATGACTTTGGTGCAAGCTTAAACCACATTTTTTAAATTTTGTCAGTCATGTAAAGACTAATAAGGTGGCATGCTAGAGAGCGTGTTAGATCTTGAGCTCTGGTTCCTGTAGATGTGCAGTTTGAGTGCATGTTCTCCCTGTGTCTGTGTGGGTTTCCTCTCCGGTTTCGTCCCACCCAGGGTGCATCCCCACCTCATGCCCAGTGTTTTCTGGATAGCCTCCGGATCCACTGCGGCCCTGACCAGGATAAGTATATGATATATAGACAAATTAAAAAAAAAAAAATAACTGGACATACTATGAGATCCATTTATTTAATATCTCATGTTTTTTTTCTTCTTCCCTGTAGCATCCATTCACAACTCTCCACTCTGTTGTGCTGTTGAGCTTTTAATATGTTGGACACGATATGATTTAAAAAGTCTACCTTTGTTATTTATCTGGCTCATATAATCCTAAAGACTTCAAATATAAGTAGCTACATTTATATGCAGCCTAAAAATTCAGTCAATAATCTGATTGATAGCTCAAGCTGAATAAGCATGTAGGTGCTACATCAGAATAGAGCAGTCAAGTCAAGACTTTATTGTCATTTCTGTCATCACGCACAGTTGTAATGTTGGGAACGAAATACAGAGACAATATTGAACAAGTGGATTAGTAACACAGTGGCAGATGCAGTGCAAATGTCAATAAATACAGATAGACTGTACAGTAAACCCAGTTCCAGTGGTTCGTGAAGCATAGTTTTTGTTTGTTTGTTTGTTTGTTTGTTTGTTTTACAGTGGTGGAAATCACAATCCACAATTACCAATTATTAAGGATTGTTTTGTGTTTTATAGTTATTAACCTGTTTGACTGGTCACTTGAGCTGAATGTTTTTAATGGGTTTAAAAAATGTGTTATATAATTTGGACATTCAGGAATAAAAACTGCAATAAATACACAAAATACACGGTACACATTTCAATAATGAGAGTAATATTTGAATAGTTTTATCTTCTTAAAATAAATCAGAGTGGGTCCATGGGGGCTGCAAACTGTTTGAGAACCCTGCAATGAACAATACAATAAACAAAAGGATACAGTAAACCATAAACACGGCAAAACAAACGCTAGTCTACAGTAGACACTTAATAATCCTGAGCAGAAGTAAAACATTTAGCGAGGCTTTTGCATATGGATTTGTTCAATATTATGTCAGTAGTGTATAATGAGTGCAGTGTGCTGAGTAGGTAGGGTGGCACAGTGCAATGAAATGAAATAAAATGAATTTAAGTTAAAGTGTTTATATATATAAAATAAAATCTTGGCTAAAGTCATGGTTTGGCTAAGATGAACCACCCCTGTGTGTATCCCCTCCGTGATCTAGTGTGTATTCCTGCCTCAGGTCTTCCTAGCATAGGCTCCGGATTCACTGTGACCCTGACCAAGATTACTGTTACTGAAAGTTAGTGAGTGTGTGAAGCTGGAAAGTTTCTCTGTCTGACCACATACACTTAGCTTAGTCCAACTAGAACTCTTTCAGGATGTCAAGAACCCTTAATTACCCAGTGAACCCTTACAGATCTCTTGATCCTTTGTTTTCTGAGAGTAAACACTGTAAGTCCGCCATCTAGTGGTTCACATGGAAAATGCAGAGGAGTGTAAATCTGCCTCAAACCCGACAACACTTAATATTCAAGCTGTAGTCTTGTACATTTACAAGCATCCTTCTCATCCGTTTCTTAATTTTTTAGGCCACAATAATAGGGAGCATTTCACTATTTCAGCTGTTCATCTCACATTGCTGTAGCATTTATTTACTGTTAATTAAACTACTGTTAACAAACTCCGATGAGTTTTATGTATTTTGTTATGACCCTTATTCCGATTATACAGTTTTATCAGCAGGTTATGAGAACACCATGTTTTGGTCGAATACTAATTGTGCCGAAGGAGACTTTTTCATTCCTGCACACTTGCTTATTTCCCACTCAGTGCCCTGATCATCTGTATCTGGTGGTGTACTGTACACACTCACACCAAACCTCTTCACATCTTGCCTTTTTTTCCCTCTCTCATAACATTTATAATCAGCATGTTGTCGAGTGCAGCAACATTTTCTCTCTGCGGAGATTATATTTATACAGATGATCATGACTTTCATGCAGGCTTCCGTGAAACGAATCGCCTGTTCAAGCTTTACAGCAGTTTGCAATGCACTAGTGAATATGGAGCTATTAAATAAGGACTACAAGGCAGCAGTTATCAGTCTGTAGTAGTCTATATGAGAAGCTCTCACAGCTCGGATTCAGTTTCGATCAGTACAGGAAGCCTGTTTCCTCTGAAATATCCGAAAAACAACTAAACGATTAATTAATATAAAGAACCTTTTCTCTTTTTTTTCACTGAGAGTGTTCGATGCCAATAAATACCTATAAATAAATAAATACATATCTATGGTCTATTAATTTTTTTCCCCTATTAATTTCAGCAGCGCATGTGTTGCATGTCTACTCCATAATGTGACATTTCTGTTATAACCACTACCAACAGCGATAATAATAATAATAATAATAATAATAATAATAATAATAATAATGCTACTACTACTACTACTACTACTACTACTACTACTAATAATAATAATAATAATAATAATGCTACTACTACTACAACTAATAATTATAATAATAAAAATAATGCTACTACTACTACTACTACTAATAATAATAATAATAATAATAATAATAAGAAGAAGAAGAAGAATGCTACTACTACTACAACTAATAATAATAATAATAATAATAATAATGCTACTTCTACTACAACAACTAATAATAATAATAATAATAATAATGCTACTACTACTACTACAACTAATAATAATAATAATAATAATAATAATAATAATGCTACTACTACTACAACTAATAATAATAATAATAATAATAATAATAATGCTACTACTACTACAACTAATAATAATAATAATAATAATTTATGTACAAATTATTGTTATTATTATTATTATTATTATTGTTGTTGTTGTTGTTGTTGTTATTATGTTATTATTATTATTATTATTATTATTATTATTATTATTATTATTATGTTGTTGTTGTTGTTGTTGTTGAAATTCGAGCTAAATGTAACCATTTTAGGTGGATATTTACTAGTCGGTGTTGTTATTGTAGAAACTCCACAATATCACTCTTCATTTTGCATTTATAATTTTGTTTTCATTTTCTCTTTCTACCATTTCATGTTCGATATTCGAGTCACATCTCCAGACTCCACAGAGGACACTGCGCTCAGACGTTGACCGAACTCGTTATTTTTCCACGTGTAGCTGATCTGTTTGCTGTGAGCATGGCTAAACCTCCAAGACAAACAGCGGGAGTCAGAGAATGTCGGCCAGGGCAGGACTATATCTACTCTTCTCCTGAAAGATAGAGGTTTTATGATCGAATAAATATTTTACATATACTGTTAGTATCTTGAACTATTTTGTAATGTTACTCAGTCACGTGATTAATTCTAGCCGTGGCTTTAAGGTGACCTTTTCTTTTTTTTTTTTTTTTTAGAAACACTACATGTTCACTGTTGTGTTTCTTTGCTGCTCCTAGCCAGGCATGTAGACTAACACCCCGTTAATGCTTCATTTAAGCGATTTATTGCGCGGTGTAGCGCAAAAGAAGCTGCAGATCAGAGAGAGCAGAAAGCGCTGAGTCGCCCCCATCACCCCCATCACCCCCACCCAAAAAACACACAATAGCACAGAGATTATTGTTACATTGCAGAGCAAGCATCAGACTCAACCCTCTCTACCAGCTAACATGATCTAAAGCTCACCATGATGATGATGATGATGCTAATTATACTACTACTAATTATAATAGTAATAATAATAATAATAATAATAATAATAATAATACTGAGGATGATGATGATAATAATTATATGCTATTATATAATAAGTTTTATTATACTACTACTACTAATATATATATATATATGTGTGTGTGTGTGTGTGTGTGTGTGTGTGTGTGTGTGTGTGTGTTAAATAATAATTATACTACTACTACAATACTATAATTATACTTCTACAGAGATTATTGTTAAATTGTAGAGCAAGCATCAGACTCAACCCTGTCTCTAGAATCTGAGCTTTGTGCTCACACACACAAGGAATTTGACTTGGTATGAAGCTTCCAGAACATACATACCAATAAGACAGCAAGACATATACAAATAAAAATTACAAATAATAATAATTTAAAAAAAAGCAAAAAAAAACATTGTCTATACCTCACCATGTGCCAAGCATCTGAACACTGATTAAAAAAGAATAAATAAAAGCTGGATAGGGGTGGCATGCTACAAAAAGGGACACGCAAAATGGTTAAACGTCAGGGGGATGCAAGAAACAAACAAAGAAACAAGCAAAGACAAACAAATAAATAAATAAAAGTGCCTACTTTCTTTTTGTCTCTGCTGTGCAGATTGGGATTGTATGCAGGTTTGAACCAATTTATTAGCCTCTCCTTCAAATATCACACATGAGCAAAGCTGAATTTTTCATGGTTTAATTTTGTGTGTGTGTGTGTGTGTGTGTGTGTGTGTGTGTGTGTGTGAGTGAGTGATAAGAATAGTCATCCCTCAGCGTAATTAGTACGGTAGAGTTGATTGAGGCAACAAGTCTTGTGTAACTCTTTTGCTAATGATTGGAAGGAGACTCGGCCAATAAATCAAACTCCAAATTCTTGCCTCACTCACACACTGTGTACGCCCCAAAAGAGCCCACTTAATCCCTGCCCTTTCTGTGAATTAGCACCTACTGAAAAAAAAAAAGAAAAGCAAAACAGGAATACAGCCTATATAAGTTAACACATCCCATTCCATCATCCGTTGCTATAGGCATTAAATGTGGTTATTATGACCTGACTGCCATGGTGTGTGTGCATGCATGCCTGGGGATGTGGCTGTTTGAGCATTCCACAATCCTGCTGGTCAGTGAGTCATCACTACGGACATGTCTGTGAGGAGAAACATTTGCGATAGTGTGTGTTCTGTTTAATTAATCTCAGTGCTAGAGCTGAATGAGGCTTCGCTGCTGGGGAGGGACTCTATACGTTAAAGAAAAAGCTAAACAAAAAAAATGTGTCTTTCCTTTTCCTTTCCTTAAAAATAAATGAATAATAATAATAATAATAATAATAATAATAATAATAATAATTATTATTATTATTATTATTATTATTATTGTTGTTGTTGTCTAGCACTATTATTATTATTATTATTATTGTCTAGCACTATTATTATTATTATTATTGTCTAGCACTATTATTATTATTATTATTGTCTAGCACTATTATTATTATTATCTAGCATTATTATTATTATTATTATTATTATTATTATTATTGTCTATCATTATTATTATTATTATTATTATTATTATTATTATTATTGTCTAGCACTATTATTATTATTATTATTATCTAGCATTATTATTATTATTATTATTATTATTATTATTGTCTAGCACTATTATTATTATTATTATCTAGCATTATTATTATTATTATTATTATTATTATTAGTATTATTGTCTAGCACTATTATTATTATTATCTAGCACTGTGCTCCAGTATAGTGCTTCATATAGAGCTGCTTTAAAAAATGAGCAAATAAGACAGACAGACAGACAGACAGACAGACAGACAGACAGATAGATAGATAGATAGATAGATAGATAGATAGATAGATAGATAGATAGATGCAGTGTTTTTATTTTAAAACTCAAATGAGTGGCCTAACAGTGTTATCTAACCAGAGCTAAATATAAATGAATCATTTTTATATTGTTTTCTACTGTGCATGTTCTTAGTACAGCCCTACTGGTCAAATAGAAATGATTTATCACAAAAAAGAAAATAGAAATAATTTCTCCATACTTCATATTCTGCTTTCATATAATTATTATTGCAAGTAAATCATAATGCAAAGGCACAGTCGATGCTGGCAAATGCTGGCCCAGCTGTAGAATGCTGTGTTAAGAGTGGTAAGAGTTTCCCAACCTCTGAACCCTGGCCCGTATCCTAACCTGGATGTTTTCCTTCACTTCTACCTTTCTTTGCCCGCTTGTCTCATGTGCTTTTCCCTCATTCCAGTGGACGATGGGATTCTCTCATTCCGCCCATTACAGATGCTGATCTTAATTCATGCCATCAAACATGTATTTGGCCGGTACTGAAGCTGACAATTGTTCCTTTTGTCCTAGCATCCACAAAAATACAGTATAGCTGCATAGCATACCTCAGTAGCACCTTATCATATTAGTTTGCTCTAGCAAAGACGACAGAAACATTAAAACAAATTATTCTGTGGAAACTTGGCCCGTATTAAGGCATGGACTATGTAAAACAGTCTGATCTGCCATTACTAGTTCTCCTAGACTAAACCTCTTATAGTGCTTTTAAATGTCAGCCATCCTTGAAATGTATACAGCAAGTGATAATATTATCATTCATTATCCTTTCTTTTGATTGTTTTTTTTTTTTTTTTTTTAATTCTAGCTGCTGCTGTGGCATATTCCCAGAGGAAACCGTTGACTATGGTGCTGCTATCAGGGAAGCTTCCTTCGTCTCCATCTGTCCAACTTTCTCCTGATAGTGTGAACAGAAAACACACTCAAAGAAATGGACAAAAGAGAATGACAGCAAAGAAGAGGGTCTCTGAAAGGACTCTTTGTATGTGACTCATTTGTATAGCACAAGTTCATTTGTATTTTTACTGTGACTTTTTAATGATTTTTTTAAAAAAAAAATGAATCATTTGATGTAAGAATTAAAATGGGACTGTGATACCGAAGGGCAATATTGCACTTCAAACTTTTTTCCTTTTTTGTGATTTTGTTGTTTTCCCTAGAAACACCTTTCTGAGACAGCAAGCGTGGAATTATATACATTATCTATGCATATCAGTTACCTCTTTTCTGAAGTATGGTCATTTGAAATTTGTCAGACAGATGAAAGACAGTTCATCACTATTTGTTACCATGTAACCATCGCCTCTGGCTTGCTCGTTACGGATAAATGTAGAAATGTATACGTTTAAAATTTAGAATGATATATTTCTGTAAAGCTGCTTTGTGACAACGGCCATTGTTAAAAGTGCTATATAAATCGAATTGAATTGAAAATCGAATTGAATTTAATCATCCATGGATTTTGTGTT
>CM040990.1:12529227-12553576 GCA_022985145.1 Pangasius djambal
ATATATATATATATATATATATATATATATATATATATATATATATATATATATATATATATATAAAGCTACAGTATGAAAAAAGCAAATTATACAACATGCATCTAAAATATATGAGGAATTAATTTATTATTATGCATTTATTATTGTGATACTATCACATCATATATTATTCTTATTGTAGGCACTAAATTTTATAAATTGACTGAATAGACAAAATTAGCAATTCTACAAATCTACATCATGACAGCATAACATCGGAGGCATATATATATATACTCTAATATAATGTGTAATTGTGTAATGTGACCTCTTTATTTTTTTTTTTCCAAGTCCGCAAGCAAAAAATGGCTGGAATGAAAGGGAGGGGTGTCGTTTGATGCTGCTATCCCACGTTTATTGCAGTAATCTAATGACAGATGAATGGGTTTTAGGTCCTCTCTATGGCCAACCAGCCACAAGAATGGCAAGCGATTGTGATTGTGTCAGTCTATTGATGTTGTATAGTAAGATGGTTATTCCTGTTAATCAAAGCTCGAAGCTGTGCTCCTTCAACTAATACACATGTGCTGCTAATACACTTTAGATGCTAATTAAACATCGTTTGGGTGTGAACTGATGAAAGGGCTGTGGGTGCAGACTTCTGAGCGCTGCCAGCTGCCTCAGTGCCACCTCGATCAGACTTACCTAAACAAACAATCAACGACTCGCCGTCTGATACACACAATGCAGCAGGAGCACACTCCTGAAATATGGGAATGTCATGTAATTTGGTCCGCAGCTTGTCATAACAGCCTGCTGGACTCATTCACGTTGTCGTAATGTTATCTTTGAAAGAGCACTTCGCCTACAAACTATATTGCCCTATAAATTTCGCACATTTTAGTGACGAGCTTGTGGTTTATGTATTTAGGTCCATAATGTCATATAAAGTCTCGTATAATAACAGAATGACAGAAAAGCCTAGAGAAATACTCTGAAAGGCTAATCCTATAGGTGCATTATTATTATTATTATTATTATTATTATTATTATTATTATTATTATTATTATTATTATTATTATTATTATTTCTCTTGCTAAAATTCGTGCACTTCATTCTTTGAAATGTGGAATTCCAGCCATTAAATGCAGGAGGGCGTCGCGTGTCATGTGGCCTGATTGATTGGGGACTCCTGGATCTTTAACACTGATAAGAGCCCCATAGCCATTCGACCCGGCCTTGTCAGAGACAGACACACACACACACACACACACACACACACACACACACACACACACACTGCTTACCCCCAGTGTCCCCCGTATTGATACATTCCGCGTGCTGTCTCATCGGTCCGCGCGCGCCTCTTAATTCCGCCGCGCCAGGCCAAACGGACACATTCATCACACACACAGCTAATCAAGATGCCCGCAGATATGCACCACTAATTTACTGCAAACCCCACATACAGGCCTAAAGAAAGCAGGGAGTGACTGCAGTTCATTTAACAAATACATGCTGAAGTTGTTTATCGGGTTTTTCTCCACCTCCACAACCTTCTTTTGCACAGTATATCCAGTATATTTCTCAAATCTTGGCTGTTAAAATACTCGTGTCTATTTATAATCATTAGTGTAATATTAGTGTAAAACGAGTGTTTTTGTCTTACAGGCTTTGAGAAATTCTTTCTAGGTCATCTGCAAAGCCATTTGACTTAATGTAACCTTTGCCTGTTTGTTTCCACATTAAGTGGAACACAGTTCTTTATTTATGGATATACTTTTACACATATAAAACGAGAATACTCTTAAAAAAATAAATAAATAAATAAATAAATAAATAATAATAATAATAATAATAATGGTTTAATAGTTTTAAAGCCTGATTGTAATGATATCAGATAGTATTACTCCTGTATCCATATTTTTCCTGCACCCTGTTAATAGAATTAGTATTATTTATTATTCTTAATCTAGGGTGAAATGATCTCAAAACCTTAACTGACATCACTTCGACTAGAATTTTGATTTTAGAATGAATGGTGCAGAAGTGAATTAGGAATTAGGACATGAATAATATTGCAAAAGAGAAGTGAACAACGAGTGAACGGTGGCCAGCAGAAATGAGAAAGCTTTGGGTTTGTGCATGCAGAAGTGTTGGATGAGATGGCGGTGGAGGGACGAGAGTGTGTGAACTGCGGCTCCATCTCCACTCCGCTGTGGAGGCGCGACGGAACCGGCCATTACCTGTGCAACGCCTGCGGCCTCTACCACAAGATGAACGGCATCAACCGTCCTCTCATCAAACCCCAGAAACGACTGGTGAGTGCTCCAGGTTTAGAGATTTATTGCTGCAGTAATAACATTTCAGATCAGTGAATCTCACAGAAGTCATGCAATACAAAAAAAAGCATCATTTTGGTCAGTATACTGGACAGTGTGGTTTAGTCTAATATATTTCAGGACATACAGCTTTATAAATAAGGTATTTTGTCCAGGCTATATATGCAACTTGTGGTGACATTTAATCTTTAAAGGGATCTCAACCCTAATAAGCATTAGGTCAAGCAATACTTGGTGTAAATAGGTCTGCAATTTTTTTTCACTCTCATTCTGTAAAAGTATTATTTGGCAATCGATGTTGAATCAGAAAAAAAAAAACGGTGGAAAGAGAGAAAAATATATTGTATTTGAAAACAAGAGAAATGGAAAGAGAGCTTATCTCAGGGCCACTTGTAGGAGGTCACAGAGGTAGAGAGACCTTCACTGCTGTCTTGCTTCCCAAGAGTTTTCTCTCTCTCTCTCTCTCTCTCTCTCTCTCTCTCTCTCCCTGTGTGTCTGCAGCTGTGAATTAGCACACTTAGCACACCCTTTCCACATCTCTGTTTTTATTTGCCGTTTAGTGACCTTGTCCTTGAGTCCGTCCGTATTTAGAACAGGACTCAAAACTCCATGTGGTAGCTACTGTGTGCATGAGCGAGGAAATCTCTCTGCCCATGAGCAGAAGGCATTGCAATAAAAATTAGTCTGTTCGTTTTCCTTGTTTCCAACACCTGAGCACATGTTCTGCATGTTACAATAAAAGCTAAGCCGTCACTTGTTACCATGGTATATAATTCAACACTGTGCGTAATTAGAGGATGCGTGAATATGATATTTTTTAAAATTATTTAATATATTTTTTGCTAACAACCTGTGGAAACTGAGCATGGGACAAATATGATGCACAAGATGCCTAATTCGAAGGTAGTAACTGGCAGAATGCGGTCTGTTGATACAGCGCTAATATCTATTCCTATCAGGCCCCAGTTTTCCTTTGCTCCTGTCTCTTTCCTCATTATCTTTGACTGACTGAATGTACACACACGCACATACAATCAACACTCGTTGCTAATTTGTGGTCTGTATGAACTTTTTGTGTGTATCTGCAGCAGACTACGTCCCGGCGGGCAGGCCTGTGTTGCACCAACTGTCATACCAGCACGACCACACTGTGGAGAAGAAATGCAGAGGGGGAGCCGGTGTGTAATGCCTGTGGCCTCTACATGAAGCTTCACGGGGTCAGTATCGAGGTTCATGTAATATGTTGGATATTATTCTAATATATTCATGCAGAAATGGGTTCTGCATACATTCTTAGCTCAAGAGACTCTCGGGATTAAATCACTCTAATGCCCTTCCAAACAAACCTGTAGCATTCTTAGCATACATAAACATACATAAGCATACATACATAAACATACATCCAACATAAACTTTGCCCGTATTGGCGGTGTTAAGTTTTTTTAGGTGATGATGATATAATCATAACTGGTCGAAAATGGATGGTTTTTTTAATATTAGATTCATTTAATGTATGACAGTTTTCACCCCAATTGTTCAGTTATGGCTCTCTGGTTCCAAACTGGTTCTTGATATGATTCTAAATTTAGCGTAATTTCATTCGCTTGCAATGTTACAATGTATATCTCCATCTTTAATGAGTAGTACATTTTCCTAGAGGGTCTTACCCATAGTTCTGTCATCCTACAGGTACCCAGGCCACTAGCTATGAAGAAAGAAAGCATTCAGACGAGGAAACGCAAACCCAAGATACCTAAAACCAAAGCTTCCTCAGGTAAGAGATGTTGTTAATACATATCTTTCAACAATAATAGCACACAACATGAATCAAAATGAATGCAAACCCATGACTTGAAATTTCCCATCCAGCTATAGCTAAGTATACTGTGATTAATGTGAGCATCTGTTCTCATTAATTTTACATTTTTGCATGTTTTTGCATAGTCTTACTATTTTTTTTTAATGAAATATAGACTCATCAGTCATGAGCATGCCGTATGCTGATAAGTGCAATGATAAATGTTCTGACTGTATCACAGTATCAATGATTTTTGCACTGCTTTTGGTGAGAGTGGTGTGAGATGAGGTGGAATGAAGGGGCAGTTCATTTTTTTGGAAGAAAGTTAAGATGAGTGATTGGGATGAAAGAGAGGGAGAGGGGATTGCGAGAACGTGTGGAGAGACATATGGGGTGTGTGAAAGAATAGAAGAAGCAAAAGTGAGTGGGCGAGAGAAAGTGAGCGTCCAGTTGCACTATTTCTTTCTGGATTTAATGGATTTGTGGTTAAAAGACGCAAGCAGTGTCTATAGAGAGGCGTCAGGCCAGCTTTGTCTATCTGACAATTATCTGACCTAAGTAAGTCTGCTAATTTTGTGATGTCTCTTATTGGGTTTGCTTAATTTAATTTGTTTTTTTTGTTGGTTTTTTTTTTTTTTTTTACATTTTGTATTCCTTTAGGGTCTTCTGTGTCTGGCACTACCTCTCCCAGCTCCCATCCCATTTCAGAGAATGCCTCAACAATAAAATGTGAACCCAACATTGCCGCCTCACCATACGCCGGTCAAACGGTTGTGTCTGTCACACAGGTACTCATTAATACTAAGCCTATTATCACTCTCAGATAAATCGCATTATACGGTAGCTGATCAATTGATCACGTTGCCCCATCAGTAGACGCTCTAAAGGACTGCGTATTTTCAGTCTGAGAGCCATTGCGTCTTAATGATTACAGTTCTCAGACAGCGGATCTACAGTAAGGCTGAGCAATTGCGCAAAAAAAAAAACCATAAGTGAAATTGATTTCTTGCATTTCCTGCAAATGAAGTCATTCGAAAAAGCTGTGACCTCTCACCTCAACCTTAAGCGTTCATAACCATTCATAAGGAATGTCTTGTGTGAATGATTCAACCCGAGAAAAGGAAAATAATATGGTTAACAAAAAAAATAATAAATTAGTAGAATAGGCTGCAAAGCCGTGTGGAGTAACCCATGCTTCCGTTCTTGTCTCTTCTCCATAAGGCTTCAACGCAGTTAAGCAGCACAAGCTCGGGCCACGTGGACATCAAATACGAGGACTACTCGTTCACTCCGACATCCATCGCCCCGCAGAACACCTGGTGCGCACTGTCCCAAGCGTGATGCAGCCCGAGACACTGCCATTCCTAAAAATCACCCCAGTGCAATCTAGGAAAAAAAGACTTTATGACGAGAACTACCTATTACACAGCCAGCTCTAACAAGCAAAAAAAAAAAAAAGAAGAGAAAAAAAACCGGACTCTGGTGGATGCCGGTCGATGGGAATATATGAACTGATAATACAGTTTGTACAGAGTGCAACCGATGCTTCGGTGTCTTGTTGTTCAGTGTAAATTTCAGGTCATAACTATTCACAGTTGTGGTGTGAGCAACAGCAGATGACTCAACAAGGTATTACAGCTTTTTTTTTTTTTTTTTAACATAGAACCAAAATGAAGGGCAAAAAACAAATGCACATAAATAAAAACCCACAATTTTTCATGTTATGCTTCTTCACAAATAATTCATTTTTAAGATACATTATTTATGTCAAGATAGGAACAGTCCAGACAAGCCGAGTTATTCAACATACTCTTTCTTTTTTTCCTGGCAGGGAATATATTTTATGGTCATAATGACATTTGAACACGCACACACACACACACACACACACACACACACATGCACACAAGGCTTTTAAAGTTTCCTCATTGCTTCTACTGATTCATAATGCTGTCCGTTAATCTGAAGTGCAATGACTCACTTTTCCGAAGCTTTTGAAAAGGGATGCGATTATTTTAATTATTTTAAGAGTTTGTTTTGTTCTCTTCAAATATCTTAACCTTAATTTTATTTTTGCTGTCCTTTGTTGATATATAATGGAAATACACTTTTGTTTTATTGACTATAAAACTCAGTATCAAATATTGTCCCTGTGTCTTTGTCTAGACTGTTGATATGCTTCGAAATCAATCAGGATTTATGAACAAAACCTAGATGACACACTAGATGTCCATATTTGCACAAAAAATAAAATACATGCATGATCAAAGTGTTAGTTATTTTAAACTGTGCAAAAAGAAAAAGAAAAGAAATTTTGCATTAGTTTGTGAATTAAAAAAAAAAAAAAACAGGCATAAAACAATTTACTGATTTGGCATAAGTTCTGTTGGGGCTTTGTTAGTTTTCAAAAGAAAAAATTTCCAAAGCTGTTTATGCTCTCAAACATATTTATAGTGGCTGTAAACACAGCTGTAAGCCTGATATGCAAACCATATTGTCCACCTGATATTGTGCAGATGTAAGCATTTTGTTATTAGCTGAACCTAAACATTACGTTTGAAAACAAAACATTGCAATTTCTTGATTTGGCAGACATTTTTATCCAAAGCGACTTACAAGTGAACCAGACCACAATCCAATCACGTTAAAAAAAAAAATTATTTTAAAAATGTGAACACTTGTAGTAATTGTAGCTCCTCCAAAACATCCACACATGTATTTTGTGCTACAGCTCAGTAGTCGGTAAGAGTGAATATTACACACACTTTTTAAATTTCATTTTCATTATTGCATTTTGCAAAGTCTAGGTATTATTTTAACAGATAGCGGGGGGGAAAAAAAAGAAAATGTTATCCAAGCTCTATATGTTTGCTGTATTTTCTGTATATGTAGCAATATACAAAATAATTGCGTTAATATCTGAATCTCTCTCTCTCGCTCTCTCTCTCTCTCGCTCTCTCGCTCTCTCTTGCTTGTGTTGGCGATCAAAGGTTGCCTTCCAGCTTGGCTTTATGGTGCTGAGGGTTCGACCCAGGCTGGCACGAGTCAATTTGTGGCGACACAGAGGCTCCGCACACCACCTTTATTGCTATTGGCCAAATTAGCCTCTCTTATCTGCTGCTGTCATGGTTTCTGTTGCCCCAGCAATGAGTTTCAGAGCTCGGCATTATGGGAACTGCATGCAACTCTGATCCCTATTGCCTCTGCTCCACGAGCAACTATTTTGCAAGCTAAGCTCATTAACTTTTCCTTTCATACACTAAATGTTACACCCTCTAATATTGAATGTAGGGCTGTGACAATATGCAGACCTAGAACGGCAGTGTACTGTGAAAAAGTACATTCAAGTGCACATGAAGGAATTACATTGTTAATGTTGTGATCGACTGGCAAACAGAACAAGGTTTACAAAAAAAAAAAAAAACTCGATCTCTTGGTTTGTCATATCTCTCATTTGTCTAATATTTAAAGAACAAACCTACTAGGTAAAAATTACATAAAGCAATATATGTTGTGTTAATAAATTACTTAAGACTAGAAAAAGTATGGTTTACAGCATATTCTAGCAGTTTGCCTAACAAATAATTTAGTAGTCGTACCATCACCACTGTGTTACGTCACGGTATGTCATACGCTCAGAAAATGGGAAGTTGGAAATTTCCTAACGTTTCACCCCTAATTAAGTCATAACTGATTTGTTTACTGAGCCCTCTTACTCTTATTTGATCACCTTTTAACCCCTTAAAGTCAGGTATTTTTAAAGCACATTATTTAGTAGTTACATTGACGGTAATAGGAAATGTATGTATGTATGTGGTTTCGCAAGTGAGAAATGTGAGTCTGGACTAGACAACAGGTTCTGAGGGATTAGAAGATCAGTGTCCATGAAAAACAGAATCTACTTCCCCCCCCCCCAAAAAAAAGAGACATCTTGCCATCTCCTAAATATCCAAAACCCTATTCAAGTGGAATTCCAGCCTCATACACTTCACACACTCATCCTTGTGTCCTTGCTGCAGTAAGTGGCTCTATTGTCCTTGTGTACACGTGGCTTCAAAGAGCAGCAGGAGTCACGCCGGGGAGCACGACCCTCGTGGCCATGTTTGTGTACCATTGTCCTGCTTTAAGGGCCACGCATTAGGAGCTTGATGCCGTAAAATTGCAGGAGTGTGTCTTTGTGTTTTAGCCCAGGTGCTTGCGTGAAGGTGTGTGTGTGTGTGTGTGTGTGTGTGTGTGTGTGTGTGTGTGTTCGGGCGAGGGGTCATGATCCCCTCTTATCTTTGAACGGACTTGTCCCGAAGTATTTGAGACTGGAGGTTTTTGAGGTCAGTGTGGTGTCAAGGTTACCGCCGTGTTGAACATTATAAACTTTTTTTTTCTATGCTGTCCTTCGATCGTTCTATTCTCCTCCACCTACTCACCTCCTCCCAACCTCCCAGTGAGTGATAGCCTTTCCTTAGCAGAGACTTTTCCCAGGGTCAGCGTCCATGCAGCCCTCGTTCAGTCATTTGTCCTCTCTCTCTCTCTCTTTCTCTCTCTCTCTCTCTCTCTCTGCTACAGAAAACAGGATACTGTGTTTTAAATGTGGATGGAGCGATCCTGACACAGGGGAAGTTATGTGCCGCTGAGGTGGGAAGGAGGAGGAGGGTAACGTGGGGACATTTATTTAGCTAATATTCAGCCATTAAATCAAAACTTCCGTGTGTTGTCTCTGCAGCTATTCCCCATGGGCCCGATAAATCATCCCGAGTTACAGGGGACGGGGGAACAACATAGTTCCATGTGTGTGTGTGTGTGTGTGTGTGTGTGTTCATGCAGAATTAGTATATTACAGTAATACAGTAATAGCAATTGGACGGTATGTAGCTTGTTGCTGGCATGCAGAGGGAGGAATTTTGGGAAAGCTGTCTGGGATACTGTGAAGTGGAGCTGCCCAGAACCCAGACTAGAGAGATAAACCTGGGCCTTATCATTATCTTCGTTAGTCCCTTCTTTAAGCCTGAAGTACCACACACACACACACACACACACACACATGCAGCCATCATATGAGCTGTATATGCTTCACATACCTTGTACATTAACTTTAGCAGTGTATATAAATAATTCTAAGGAGGATGTACTATAGTACTTAAAATAATGGTGTGACTGTATAAAGAGGCCTGAATAAATATATATTTTAATAACCGGGAATTAAAACTGACATTGCGAAGCCATTGTTTCATTTCAAATTATTTTAAATGTTTATAAGTACAGAGACAAAGCAAGAAAAGTGTCACTGTCATTTTTTTTAGAGTACATTGTAATAGGGTATAGTCAATGGCTTTTAGCTATTTTGAAAATTCAAACAAATACAGCCCCTTCATTCAGGGTTCCTGGCAAAAGCATGCCTTGCAAAAGAGAGGGAGCCTTCTGAAATGACAAACAACATGACTGACAGGCAAGAAGCGATGTGTAAAACTACAATGTGACTTTCAAGTCACTCAAGGGAGATACTTCTACTTAAAAGCTGAGATGCATTTCAAGTAGCATCAAGATAAAAATGTCCTAATGCAGCAGCACAAAAGAGAAAAGGCCCAAACAAAAGCAAACTGAAAGACGGTCATATCAGGCAATCCTGGGAAGCAGTCAAAAGCAAAATAATGCCAAGGCCACCGGCTTCCAGAGGACACTATCAGCCAAATAACCCCCATACGCGCTGTACTTACTGTAAAAAACTGATTCCTGTTCCACGAATTAGCATATGTGTATATACAAATTCTTTTTTTTATTTTAACAAATTCGGTTTTTCGCTCAAGTTATTACTTTTCTTTAAGGCACTAATACTTTTCAGCATCTGAAATTACAGTACTCAACACAGTCACTAGTCCTTTTGTGTATTTTAAGTGGAATACTTTAAAATTAGAGCCATGATTTTATCAAAAATGCCCAATACGAATATAAGACAGGTATGGTTGTTTTTTTTGACATTTTTGGAAATTCCTTTTTTTTTGCAGGAATTTGTCTGTAAGCTAAAATTTCTAAAAAATTACTAAAGGTAAATTAGACATACGAATAATTGCTAATCTATTTTAAAGTGTCAATTAGGTATGAATTTACCTGCTTAGCTAGTAATAATAAATTTAAGAACTAAAGGTAATTAAATAAAAAATACAAATGCAATGGGATTATTTTATAGTAGCCTAGACTTATGCATAGTTAGTATCGTTTCCAAATCAGAACAGTTACATTACAGAATTAAATCTTGCATTTAATTTAAATAAATCTTGCATATGAACACTGGCACACACACACACACACACACACACACATACTCAACCTGACTCTGTCAGAGATCTCATTTGACCATAGCACCATGCTGGGTTGCTGGCTTATTGGCCCCCCACTGGTTAAAACAACACACATTGCCTCACACATACACACACTCTCACTCACACTTGTGTGTTGTGTTAGTCGCCGTGGGGGTCCTCCCCAGGAGTGCCATTATATTTTGATTTGCTATTCTATTCCTACATGCCCCTGAGAATTGAGGCCAGACACAAAAAGGGGCAAATGGTGATGCTCGACAACTCCAAAAAACGATAATGAATCACTGTGTGCATCTATATCTAATTACGACATTAGCACGTCCTTAACACCTTTCTAGCACACTAGTTTATAAGTCTGTAGGCTTTGTGTGTGAAAGGGTGCTGGTTTTCATTAATCCGATATAATATAATATAATATAATGTAATATAATATAATATAAGCTGTCTAGATGCGAGTTTATCTGTAGCACAGGTCAATGTGCTCAATGTCTGAAGCAGACTTGGACGGAAGATAAGTGTGTCCGTCCCACTTTAGATGCAACAACAAGTGTGAGAGGCCTCGCCTGTCCAAAGGTCAAGGTGTGCTGAGGGCAAAGGCAACTAAAGCACCGTAAACCAAAGTGCATCCTCACGCAGAAATCGGAGTAAATGAGATCGCAAACATGTGCATGAGCGCGCATTTAATGCTTTTAAGACACGTGCTTACTTGATGACGCTAGCATTTTCGGGGGTGTTAAACACATTCATGGACATTCATACCCATCCACACCTACCCACACACACACACACACACACACACACACACACACACACAGACCTACTCAACATCATTAGTCACAAATATGCAAAGATGAGTTGTAGTTTCCAGCCATGTGCTTACATAATGGAATAACAAGAATTAAAAGGTGGATGTAAAGTGACAAGTAAAAATACTTTAACAATGCCATGGTGCTTTATGCACCTACAAACCTGATGAAATAGCTAATAAGTGTAGACACATCGTATGTATCTAATCTAGTGCACCTAATAAAATGTTAACTAAGTGTATCTCATCATATTTAGGGATCTGCAAACCCTGCTGCCAAAAAGAAGTGAATTTATGTTGAAGAACACTTTGTAAAGCACTGAATCAAGTCAGAGATGGGAGGTTCACTGCTGTGTCACATGCACACATACACACTTTGCTGCTATTCCTCTTGCTCTGCGATCCTACAGGGATTCACAATTTATGTCCACATTATTGTAAATATTTTAGTCTTTTCAATGTTGAGTGTGCTTTTGACTTGTGTGGTGTTGTGAGCATGGATAGGAATATCTGAATAGTTTTGATTCTGTAGGGACATTTGGACTTTTTTTTTTTAAACAAAAACTTCAGCCTTTATTTAAAAAAAGAAAAGAAATACTAAAAGAGCCAAAAGATTTCCTTTTAGTTTCTAAGCTTAAGGTTAAGGATTTAGGTGTAGATATAGCATTAATTAGCTGCGTTAATAATGTCAGTGGAAAGTCCTCACAAGGATAGTAAGACAAAAGTGTGTGTGTGTGTGTGTGTGTGTGTGTGTGTGTTTGCTGTCATGTAACTTAATGATGCATCACATGGATATAATTAGCAGGAAGCCTAACAAACTTAGCCTCATTCTTTTTGGGTTATTTTGCGCGTGTGAGAAAAATAACCCAACCTAAAGAAAGTGGAGGTGGAAAATGGCCAGAAATACGATGGGTGAAAAATAGCATTGTGAACGACAGAACAGAGAACGATGACTTCCGCAGGCGCGCGAGACAGATTGTTTCTTCACCAGGGAAAAGGAACAGGAAAGAAAAATGCGAAAGATAGATTTTTTTTAACCCTCGGAACGAAAATTACAATCAGTACCCCCTTTTCCATTCCCAGAGCGCCCACTGAACCTCCTGTCCCCTGGCTCCTGGCTCCACTGCAGCACTGCGACTCATTTGGTTCACACCTTGCTGTAAAGCGCCGGGACTCACCAGCATTGCGCCAGTGTGCGTAAACGTGGCGCAGCTCGTGGGGAGCGCAGGTAGATTATCCACACACACACACACACACACACATTCGCACGCACACACACACCCTCCCTGCGTATTTATGGCGCGATGGCACAACAGGCAGCACTGAGAATGAGCAGTTAAAGAGCTTCATGCTTTCCAACAACCACATTCCAATCTGGTCTTTAACACAGATTGGGAAACGAAGGTGGAATAAATGTCTTGGGTTTGTTTGCTTGTTTGTTTGTTTGTTTTCCACAGAATGTCTTTAGAGACAGTCTCCATCCGGTGCTTTGCAAAATGTCGGACACCTCATACTCAGGGAAAGGATGTATCGCCAAGGCTAAAAACCACAATATTTTTTTAAAAGTAATTATTACTAGCTACACTCTTTGACAAAAAAAAAGTGCTGAACCTTTCTCTGTACCCTTACCTTTTGTACCTTTAATATGTATCCTTCACTTGTGAATATAGCGTAGCTTTAAAAAGGGTTTAAGGTACCTAATTGTCTTTAAAGCTTTAAAGATTCACTACATGCTCCTTTCTAGGTAAAAGGTATACTAAAGCTAGAAAAGGTGTATGGGAGTGTACCATCCCAGCAACAAGAAAAGGTACAGTTTAATATCCTTGTTTTTGAGAGTTTAGCAACAGGGGTTCTCAAACTTATTTACCAGTTTAACTGTAAAAGAAATACCACAATCCCTCTCAATACAGGTTACCTATTCAAAAAGAAATGTGCACAATAATATTCTGGCTATTTCCTCAAGCCCATAGAGCTTTTAATCCAGAACCCATGAGGTCCAAGGTGACATTATTTATTTTTGAGTTATTGAGGTTTGGATGAAACTGATTCAATTCAACTGACCTGTCCAACAGGAATATAGGACTGTAGTGCCACAGGAAGTCAATAACCATAGGAAGTCACTGTAACAAATTTTTTTTTTTAAAAATCACAGCCATAGGTGATGCTTTTGGACTCCACAACACTGCTCAAAGTTACACATGTACAAGATGCTGTTCTGTGTATTGGCTACATACTTTAGTTTCAGAGTACATTTGATGGCAGTGTGTGTGTGTGTGTGTGTGTGTGTGTGTGTGTGTGTGTGTGAGTGAGTGACCGTCTGTCATCATGGAGGCTTGGTCAGGAGACTTGTTGGAGCCCAGAACTCAGGGGTCAAGTCCAGGCTTTTGCAAACCCCCCTCATCCCTCTATCCCCACTCTGCTCTCCTCTTGAGAGATGGACAGAGTGAAGGAAAGAGAAGCATGAGAAGACATGAGGACAGACGGAACAAGAGTTGAAGAACAATGGTAACAGATGTAATACTGTAAAATGAGTGGTTAATATATTAGACAGCAGACATATTCCGACTCAGTTCAGGTCCATTTATATTTTCAGCTCATTCTTGATTTTACACTTCATATAGAAGCACAGTGTGAGTTTCCATTTAGTAAAACATATGATATATAACATAACATGGCTGTGTATGATGGTAGATGTGGTGGATAAATGGATTGCAAGGGTATGGAATAGTCAATCACTTTCGGTGTCACTTTTTATCTGTAATTTTGTAGGCGGCAGAATGGTTGGGAAAATTTGCACATTCAGTAGTTTTTAAACCCGGATAGTTTAAAATAGTTCAATAGTTACAGCATTCAGCATTCCGCATACAGCATTCTCTGATTTTCCTGCTTGCTCTTCAAAGGCAGTCATCCCCATTAAAAAAAAAAAACAAAAAACCGTACCATGTTTCAGTGAACGCACTGCATCATCAAATTATAATACTATATGGATATTCTGTCACACCTTTATATGATTGGGTTATATTTTAACGTGATGAAGCCTCCATTAAGATTCAATCCTTCAGTCAGCTCCCTGGTGCCTAAATGACACTCTAATTGCAGAGGTGGGGAGGTGTGGGTGGTGTTGGTCAGCAGGAGAGCTCTTCTCTGGTGTAGAGTGATGGCGAGCAGAGCTGAGCATCAAGAGCCGTTTCACTTCAGCATTGAGCCGATTGCTGGCTCCACAGGGTGTTATTCTACTGTCAGTCCCCTATAGGGACTAGGAGACAGCACGGCCAGTCTTCCATACACAAACATACATACAGCTTTGTTAAGTTGTCCATCAGCATATACAGTGTATTAACCATCCTCACTCAAACACGGACATACGTTTTTACGACTCCAGTGTGAGTACTCTCATTCACATGTAGTTTCCTGATTTACTTCTCCATTGTGTAGGTAATTAATAAAGTCTTTAAACACACTATGGTTTGAAAACAAGAACTGACCCAAACACGAACTATGACCGGCATGGTAGTAGTGATGACCGCTAAAAAAAAAAAAAAACACCTAGATCTTCATTTTGGCATGTAGTGACACCAAGTAACATAGAAGAATTGCTTGGATTAACACAGACTGGCCATTTGGTTAATAGGGGCTGCATTGAAATGACGAAAGAAATGGCTCTGCAGCTGTTCGTCAATGAAAAGATGAAATTATGGGTAGAAAAAGACGAGATGAAAAATCCATACCCGTACAGAATTCACACGGTTTTAATTTCAACTGATCATTGACAAAATTCCTGATGAAAAGGAAATAACATTAAAAGGACCTAATCGACATGCTGAAATGTCAGGAAAAATATTCTGAATGAATTTCTGTTCATCTGTGCTGTATGTGTACCATAAAAACGGATTGTGCTGGCGTGGTTAGAGGTTAAACATCTGCACAGATACAGAAAAAAAAAATACACAATTATAAAAAAAATTGAATTTTGCTCATACAAACATAGCACTACTGAAGCAAATGAAGCACTGTTTGTTTTTCTGTGTGCATAGACGTATATAACCAATCAGGAATAAACAGTGCTGTTAGCTCCACCCCTGAGTACCACTAGGTCCTGTTTCTGTAAATGAACAGGTACCAGAAACCAGCAACTGGTAACTTATTAAACAGGATTTTTTCTGGTTTTCTGGACTTTATGCAGAAAAACAAACAGGAGCAGGAGCTAATTGCATGACATCCCAAGCATGAGTCTTCCACAGTCCTTAGGCATGTGCGGTAAATACGTACAGCACAGGATATCCTTGCATTCCACTTTGAGGACCGAATAGACTGACTGCATCAGTGTTATTGTTTCAGGGCTTCATTTAGAAGATTCATTATCATGTATACTGATAACCGACACTACATGCACATCTTCAACAAGCAGCTTCTGCCTCATAACTGTGTAAGTTAGTTGGCTATGTAAACTTTATCTCAGTAGCATTTATTGCTAATATTAGCTAAAGGTAGTTATTTAGCTGATATCCACTTTCCCTCCCTAAAATGACAAAGAGTTTTTCACGACCTGATGAAACACCCTGGGATCCTTTACCCACATGGATGTGAAGAGCCAGTAGGCTTCTGTGCTCTCAAATGCTTTGGGGCACTCTCCAGAATAAGGAGGTGGTTGTATATGAGATAAATATATCAGGGAAACACAAATTTGGTAAGTTTTCTGTCATTTTAAGTGAAATCAGCTGCTGGGGGAAAAGATCAGCTATGTGGAAATACCGTTTATTCCAAAGTAAGGTAAGTAATTTTAGCCAACGTTCACCTCTTGTTATATTCACATTGTGCGTCAAATCCCAAATATGGTGACAGCATCAGAAAAATCATTTGGCTGAAATTCTAGGAGCAACGTACTGTGAATACGCACAAGTTATAAGTGTATATACTGTAGTGGGCAAACATCTTTAAAGCTGTCACAATAATTACTAATAATAAAACTCACTGGACTATTCTCTGCTATAATTCTCTTATCCACAACAACCGTATAAAGGTTGGGTTAGCCCTTTTTTTGGCATGTAATCACATTCCATTAGCAGGGCTTTGTGAGTGGGATGAACTTTGACCCTGCCTCAGCCATCTGAACTTTAGCCTGCTCATTAATTTATAGACTCTGTACCATCTGATTGGTGCTTTGCTGATGATGTCACCCCTGAAACAGCAGCACTAAATTATAATCATGGCCATCGTAAAGACAAGGGCCTGCTTCACATGTGGAATTCTTCTCTCTCTCTTTCTCTCTCTCTCTCTCTCTCTCTCTCCTTTTCACTTCTCTCTCTCTCTCTCTCTCTCTTCTCATTATCTCTCCTCTCTTCAGCGTCTCCGCTCAGGATTTCCTCATGTGTCTCCGTGTATCTGTCCGTCCATCTCGCTTATTCGTTACTTTCTCATACCCTCACTTTGTTGTACACACACACTCGCTGTCTCTTTCCCTCTCTCTTTCTTTCTCTCCCTGCTTCTGAACATGCACTCTGGATAACCCTGTTCACTGACCCCTCACTGCTCTCTGTAGATAGATGCACCCGATTTATTTTACTGTAAGAACACTGGAGACACAGAAGGAGAAAGTAAAAATTCTTTCTGGTGGGTTAAGTCCAACTCTGTGTGTGTGTGTGTGTGTGTGTGTGTGTGTGTGTGTGTGTGTGTGTGTGTGTGTGTGTGTGTGTGTGTGTGTGTGTGTGTGAGAAAGCTTCTTAGATTTATAGAGGTGAGTCCAGACCCAGAAATCCAGACCTGCGATTTTTAATCGTGATTTGTTTGATTACGCGGAGGAGTAGAAGGAGAGCTGGAAGTACTTTAATATTACATTTGTGCACCCCTCCACCACCTCTGTCACACACTACCACACTCGTAAGGTCACACCAGTTGTCTTTGTATACCTTTCTTCCTCAAATACACATTTTTTTATCGCTGAGTCCGTCACACACAGGTTTGCAGGAATACTCCACCTTTTCCCTGTACTGAAAAAAGAAAACATCTACTCAGAACTCACTTATAATGGAAGTCGAATGGCAGCTATTGAATTCTATAAAGATTAAATGTGCAATTCATATACACACCTATATAAACACACAAAAGTGTCATGGTATTAATGGAAGATCAGGCAGAAACCAGGCACGTCTGAATTTCATATGATCTATGTTGTCTCTGTTGGTAACCCTCGATTTCTTTCCTCCAAAAAAATAGTTTCATCTCTGAAAGGACAAATTATCTAGATTTAGAGCTTACGAAATCTTTCACAGGAAAATTCAAGAAACCATTGTGCAAAAATAGTGTTCCAACAACTGTCCTTAGATTTCCTTTATAAAAGAGTTTCGAGTAAATTGCTTTCTCCTTCTGTTCTCAGTAAAAAAAAATGGTGCAATTTCTCATTCACTCTCTTTCTCTTTTCTGTTATATGGTTTGCTAGGTCGCACAAAACTCTTTCATCAACCCACAGACCCAAAGATGCAGTCACACAGACAATGACAGATTACAGCATTCTCCTACAAAACACAGATAACACTTGGTATTTACGGTATAAGCAGTTATTCTCCTTCTACAGCAGAGAAAGCCCTTACAGCATGACAGTGTAGAGAACGTGGATAGTTATGTGCTTACTACATACTTAATAACAAAGTTTATTCAATCATCTGATATGTGTGGATTGATGAGTATTGCTGTTTTCAATTCTGACTAATCTCTGCCGCTGGCCTCTTAACTGTGAGAGTGGACCAAGTGGATGAGAGAATTCCAAAACGAGATTAAAAAGTATGACTGGTTTGATCATTTGGCTTTATCAGGAAGAAGAGGAATAGTGGTCAGAGACAGGATGAAGGGAGATCATGTGATGCTCTAGAGATCTCACCATGACGTGAGGTACATAAGAATAGGGTGGAGCCTTTAGTGCAGTGTATGTGTGTGTGTGTGTGTGTGTGAGAGAGAGAGAGAAAATATGTGAGTGTATCGTTATAGTGGACGGCCCCGTTGGGATTCCTCAGCCTGTGTCTCATTGTCCTGTGCTCTGTAAGACAAAGGGTTAAGTAAATGTTTGGGGAAGATAAGGCCACTAACACTGACAGCATGCAGACTCCACTGACCAGGCCTCACTGTAGCCAGATACATTACACACACACACACACACACACACACACACACACACACACACAAATTCCTTGCATCTCCCTCTTCTTGTATCACTCTTTTTTATGCTCATAGCTCTCTCTCTTTCTCTCTCTCTCTCTCTCTCTCTCTCTCTCTGTGTGTGTGTGTGTGTGTGTGTGTGTGCTTGTGTGTTAGGATAGATACGTATAAGCTGTAGGCCGTGGTACCAGTGATTGCAGGTTGTGAGAGGGCGTGGGGAGGGAGATGGGGCAGGTTTGCTTAGCACGCCTGTTCCAGTTGCTATCTCCACCAGCAAGACTAAAAGTCTGGCCAGGAAAACTCACTCGAACACACACACACACACACACACACACACACACACACACACACACACACAGAGTCTCTCCTATTTGCTTTAATATGCTCTGTTCCTTTTTCCACTCTCAAAACAAGCTACGTCACAGTATCCCCTGATAAGAAGGAGGGACCAGCGGACCTAATTTTCTGTGTGTGTGTGTATGTGTGTGTCTGTGTGTGTGTGCATTAAAAAAGTGCGAAATAGTACATGCCTATATTCCCACTGGCTAAGCCCCAGTAGTCCTGGATACTGACATTGTTTCAGCATTTACAGTGAGACGCTTGATTAATATTCACAATAATTGCCATGTGTGATAATAATTCTAAATAATGAAAGGCAGTACTTAGTTCCAGAATATGAATGTTTTCATTTGGATGTTTTGTGCCAGAAAGTTAGCCTTCTTCATTTGGACCCGTTTCTATTGAGTCAAGAAAACCAGGAGTGAAAACACGCGATCACATCTACTTACACTCAGTTTATCTTCACCATTCACATCCTTCAAAATTATGACTCGCAGTTTCCCCAAATAGGTGCCAATAAATTAGGCGTGCAGCCCAACATGGTGTTACCATTGAGAGATTTGTGCCAAACCAGCGAGAGTTTTTACCTAAACGTTCAGACGTTTTGTTTTCATCCTCAGTCAAGCACGGAGGTAAACGATTCACTTTTAAAGCAAAGATGACAAATATTTTACCTCAGTTTACCCCACTAACTAGAAGCAAAGCTTGGAGTAGCTAGCAGCTAATAACATTATACTTACAACATCTTATCTTCTATCAAATACACAGAAATATTGGTAACACTTTAGTCATGCACTAATACCTGAATTAATACTTACTTAAATATGAACTAATGATGAGTTAAGGCATGTACTAATCACAAACTAATGAAGAGCTAACCTTAACTACCACATGAGTCTTATGAATTCATTTGTGAATAACGACCACCTTAATACATGTTAGTACATGTTTTTTTTAGTTAATGTATTAATTAACACGTAAGTATAAACTAAATCAAACCTGCTCTATAAGAAAGAATACGAATTAAAGATGCATAATTTCAAATTGTTTACATAATTTGCCATATGCAGCAAACATCATTGGATGGCGCTGGATTCCTTTCCTAGTTTACATTGATCCTCCTTATCAAACGTACATAGATGCACTAATAATAAACACCAGTAATTTCATCTCAACCTGTTTTGCGTCATTCTCCATCATTCTCAGAATAAATCAGCAGAAAATAATCATATAGAACACTGGTTTTAAATGTTAATAGATAATAGCGTCTGTTCAATGAATAAACGATACTGTATTAATGTCACCCCTGTGGGCGGAGGAGCAGTGCCCCGGGCCCTAGCCATCCAGAGCGTGTACTATTACTACAGTGGGATTTGAAGAGAAATGGATACAAAACGACACAAAACGGGTTGAGATCTGAAATCATCAGTGTTTATTATTAGTGCGTCTTTGTACATTTGTTAATGAGGATTAATGTCAATTATGAAAGTAATCTAGCACCATCCAGTGACGTTTGTGTTTCTGCATATGGCTTATTGTGCCAGCTGCATATGGCAAATTATATGAACAATTAGAAATTATACACATTTAATTCATATTTTTTCTTATAGAGCATGTTTAGTTTGTCCCTACATGCTAATTAATACATTAACTAACAAACTTGTACTAACATGTGCTTAAGGTGGTTGTTATTCACACATGAATTCATTAGACTCACTTCGTAGTTAGCTCTTCATTAGTTCCTGATTAGTACATGCCTTAACTTATCATTAGTTCATATTTACGTCTGTATTAGTGCATGATTATTCATGTACTGTTATTGTAAAGTGTTAAAATATTTGTATATTGTATGCGTATTTGGCTCAATTGTATAACTTACTCTTAGCAGTTTTATATCTAGAAGCTAATAAGATCTATATCCTATCAAAACACAAAACTAATTATTATTATTATTATTATTATTATTATTATTATTAGGTTTATATCTAGAAGCTAGCTGTTTTGTATGTAGTAACTAATAATTAGAGTAGCTAATAATAAGATTTAATCATTATAATATAATTGTAATAGCTAGCATAGTTGGAATAGCTAGTTTTATATCTTATATAGTTTTATATAATATAATTATAGCTAGCAGCTAGTAGTTTGATATCTAGCAACTAATAATAAGAGCAGCTAATAATTAGAGCTCTATCATGTCAAAAAGGCAAAATAGCCTTCATGAATCCGGCTAATTCTGATCAATTTTAGAGCTAGAATCTAGCTGTTTTGTATCTACTAATTAGCATAGCTAATAATAAAAGATGTATCCTATCATTAAGGCAAAACAGACTTCATGAATGCAACTTTTGTTATCCGTTTTATGATCAGTTATGGTCAATATCTAGCATATCCTATCAAAAAAGTGTGAAAAGACTACATGACATGATCAGGAAGGCAATGGGAGCCAGTTTCATTTCAGTTTTGATCTTTTTTGTTTCAAATATGGCTTTGCAAATAACAGAGTGACTGCTTATAGATTTTGCTTCTAGTTATAATGAAAGCAATCATAATATTTGCTCGAAAGTTGATCAGTGTGAATCATATCTCTCTGAAAATAAGGCTGGAGGTGCATCCTCTTTCACCTAGCCTAATTTAGTTAGACAGCTGTGGCAAAACAGGGGGATTCATTCATGAACTTGGAAATTAGGCTGTGCACTTTGGACCGTCTCCACACACGGGAGGAGCCGCAATACAAAAACACACTCCCAAACTTTGTCTCCTCCACTGCTCCCACTTGCTAGCCCTCTCTCTCTCTCTCTCTCTCTCTCTCTCTCTCTCTCTCTCGCCATGCACATATACTCTCATGATGTTTTTTCCAATTCTCCACTACCCTACTGCCATTTACTCTCTCTCTCTATCTCTCTCTCTCTTGCTCTCTCTCTCTCACTCTCTCTTTATCCCTCCTGCTGGTTTTATCTGTGGTCCTGCTCAGTGTCCTACTGTCATGTCTTGATGTGATTTATGTCATGGGCTGTGAAGCTTACTTATCTCCTCTTCATCCACACACACACAATCTCACACACACATTTACACACAGGGGGGGTGGCTCCCTGCGTCTGAGGCTCAGCCAGCCTGGCTCCTCTAGCCCAGCACCCAGACCAGGTCTCTCTCTCTGTGTGTGTGTGTGTGTGTGTGTGTGTGTGTGTGTGTGTGTGTGTGTGTGTGTGTGTGTGTGTGTGTGAAAGAAGGTGATGTTGGCAGTCAAATGATACTCAAGTGCAATCTTATCACTGTCAAAGTTTAGTTATTTACAATCAAAGGCTAACCTGTTCTCTTCTCCTCTCATCCCTTCTCCCCTGCTCTCCTAGCCTTAACTTTTCTCTTCCTCCGTCTGAGGGAACCGATAAGGTCTCTACATGTAGAACCCTATAACAAATCGTTTTCTTTTAAGAAAAAGCTTTTAATGCTAGGACCATTAACTATTCACCTCTTCTCTGAGAGGGTAGGCCTTAGCATCTCTGTGGAAGTGCTCTCTCTGTTTCACTCTCTCCTGAGTTAGATAGAAGCTAGCCTAGCTATTCTTCCTCTCCTCCAGAGAGGTCCGAGAAGAGACGTGCTGCAGTATGTGACCAACATCATCAGGCATCACATGTCACATCCTCCATATACAGCTTTATATAGCTTTATAGTCATTCAGCAATGGCTCCATTAAAATGACACAGTTCTCCCCTTCGCTCTCAAATACTTTCATCCAAATGCCTGGAGTTATGCTGCTTGGCTTTATTTGTGGGGTGCATATGTGATTTGTGTTGCGCGTGTGTGTGAGTGTGTTGGAGAGGTCGTCCGCGTTTCTCATCTGGCCGGCTCTTAGCCCAAGCCCTTTGATGTGCTTTTAGAATGGCCGGAGAGCTTTCTGCTTTCCCTCTTGCTTGACAATTGTTTATTAGTTTTGAAACGGCTTTAGTGGACATTGGGACTGTCTGGGCAACTCGCGCTTCAGACACACACTCTCCTACCAGGAGAGAGTGGAGAGTTTAACATGGATGCACTTCCTGGAAGGGGATTCTGGGGGCTGCGGCCTGAGCTGGGCTTCTGGAAGGATGTAGAGTTGGTGGACAGAATGAAGGAAGAAGAACAGATCGGCTAATGACCTGACGATGGGATATTCTAAGAAAACCAGAGAGGAGCAGAGAAGGAAAGGAACAGAGAGAGTGAGAGAGAGAGAGAGAGACCACCCAAGTGTCCAGAGAATCATAGTGTGAAAGATTTACGGTGATAAGCATTGTGAGAATGTTCTATTAGCATTGAATTAGCATGTGTAAGTATTATAGAAGTGTTGTCAGACACCTTCATCTAAGCATCTGACTGCATGCCCACAGAGTAAAATCTATTAATCAATCCATGTATCGTCACTCTACCCTCATGCATTTTACTGCACAAAAAATACATATTGTTTTGATTTCAGACTCGTCTCACCTTTAAATTCTGCATACAATCTTTCTTTTATTTTTTCCACCTTTCAGCACAAGTACAATTGTCAGTTGGTGAGCTGCTTGCCTACCCTCTCTTTTTTGTCTATGAACATCAACAATAATTTTTATGTAAGTATGTTATACACTCATCATCCACTTCATTAGGAACACCTGTCCAAACAGCTCATCAGGTGGTGCATTGCAAGTAGTGCATTGCATAAAATCATGCAGATACATGTCAAGAGCTTCAGTTAATGTTCACATCAAGCATTAGAATGGGACAAGAATGTAATCTCAGTGACTTTGACTGGGCATAGTTGTTGGTGCCTGGTGAGTAGTATTTCAGAAACTGCTGATCTCCTGGAATTTCCATGCACAACAGTTTATAGAGTTTACACAGAATGGTGTGGGGGAAAAAAACATCCAGTGAGCTGCAGTTCTGCAGGCAGAAATGCCTTTTTGATGAGAGAGGTCAGAGGAGAATGGCCAGATTGGATCGAACTGACAGCAAGGCTACACTAACTCAAATAACCACTCTTTACAACCACGGTGATCAGAAAAGCATCACAGGACGCGCAACTCTGACCTGTCTTAAACATTTGCTGGATGTGTGTGCATGTCTCAGAGAATTTTCCAAAAGGCAGCATCTTCGTGTAAGATCGCAAAGACATCCGTGCAGACCGGATTAAAATGATCATATCAACCTTGGGTTTGTCGAAAAAAACAGTAGCTATTCTGGGGAGGGGAAAAAGCACCCACACTGCTGAAGTGGACAGAAATCAAAATACACAGTAGTATCACACCTGTAAAAGAGGAAATAGGGTTTTATACAGCAGTGATTCTTTAAGTATACTGTATATAGTATACAAAAATTCAAATTCAAATTTTATTTGTCACATGCATAACCATGCACAGTACGACTTGCAGTGAAATGCTTTGTACAACTGTTTCGACATAAAATAAGAAAATATAGAAAAATATTAAATATATATACACTGCCCTCCAAAAGTTTGGAAACGCCTGAACAAAATAGGGTTTTTGGGCAATATCAGCATAAATCCTCTTTAGTTAGTGACCATTTTGCATTGATAATAAGGGACAACACAAACTATGAAAACATATTTTATTAAATAAAAAGTTTATGAACATAAACATGAACATAACATAGAAA
>CM040990.1:12553676-12590607 GCA_022985145.1 Pangasius djambal
ATAAACTGACTGCTCGGATGCCTAGTGTTGTCCCTTATTATCAATGCAAAATGGTCACTAACTAAAGAGGATTTATGCTGATATTGCCCAAAAACCCTATTTTGTTCAGGCGTTTCCAAACTTTTGGAGGGCAGTGTATATATATATATATATATATATATATATATATATATATATATATATATATATATATATATTTATAAAGAAAAAATCATTGAAATGAGGTGGCAGAAACATACATACATAAAATTAACATCACACAACAAACAAGCAAATCTTAAGCAAAAAAAAATAAATCTAAAAAGAAAATCTGTCTCTGCATGTCCCAGAAAGACCTAGTTTTTGAAAGGGTTCGATAAGTATTGACCCAATTCATTGATTCAACTAAACATGGCAGTTCAGATGTTGATAAAAGCACCTGATACCACTAAAATGTTGATTTTTTCCCGCCATAAGAATTTCCCTATTGCACTCAACATTCCAGCATCAAACTGGTAATACAGAACTGGAATGCTGAAACATTTCCCAAAGGTCTTCCATACACAGATGATTTTTGTTACAATACGTAGTGGGGCAGTTTAACCTCAGCATGGTCTGTGGTAAATGCTTTGTATGATAAACCATATTTCCTCATAATTTTTAGATTAATACTGCTTACACTTTTCCTGTTGTATTTCAATACATCACCTCACTTTCCTTGTGTCTCTGTCTCCGAGCTGGAGAGTTATTCAGAGTTCAGTTCATTTGTCTTATCCTAAATAAAGACAGACTCCCAGAGAATACACTTCTAATCTTCTCCACAGCTGTCATACCCATCACTTTTCTCTCTTTCGCTCTCACTGCCACATGATCTGTTCCCTCCTTCCCTCATTTCTCTGGGCTTATCGCTGGGGATAGAAGCTAAGAAAACATGCCAATGCGGTCTTTCTAATAGACTGGTGTGGTGTAATTGGCTAATTGCTTTATTTTGCCATAGAGGGTTCTGCTTTGCGTCAACCAGAAACACCTAGAAACATCTCTCTAACTGTGAAAGCTACTCAACTTGTCATTGGCTGAGGCATGAGCAGGCTTCATCTGCCATTGGCCGAACTGAGGATGAATGTTTCTGCTGACAGCCAATGGGGCCAGACGAGGGTGAGCTGTGTGAGGTATGGGCCGCCACATTCTTTAGTGCTAATCAAGTCTTATGAGCTTTCACTGACGGGTGTGCGTGAGTGTGTGTCTGGTGTGTGCTATGTAGTAGGATGATGCTATAGGGGCCATGACTTGCTCCCATAAGCCAGACTAGTCATGAAGTGAGTTCAGCTCATCAATAACGCACAGACACACACACACACACACACACACACACGCACACACACAAGTCTGGCCTTTGCATACCTGCATTTTCAACCATCACAAGAAGAATAAAGGTGGAAGATTATCAGCTAGATGGAAGAGAAAGGTCTTTAAAGTAGCAAGTAGGGGCTTCCACACACAATAGTGTGGGAGAGTGACACAAGGGAATTGTGTTTGGACTACAGAGGGTCCAGGGTCAAATGTCAAACTGCGCCCTCTACAAACCCTTCATCCACCCACTTCATCTACTGCACTGACAGAGACCCCTCCCTTCCCCTCCCCCTCAGCTCATCAGCCCACCTCTCTGTCTCTATTAACCCAAATGATGATGCACACACAGCACACCCTCTCTCTTGTCTCATTCATATTGTAAAGTAATTTATGAGTGTTTATGGGTTATTTATGGGGATGGGTGGAGACTGAGTCACTAAGTTTAGAGTACTTCTCTTCAGCTTCCTTATCACCCCCCCAATATCCAACAGAATATTTAGCCAGCTCTGTTTTTTTTGCCTTTTTGTTCGTGGCTATGCTGTCTACTGTTTGTTACTTCTTTCACTACAGATTGCTGAAAGATTGTAGCAGCACTCATGACCAGAAATATGACTTTCAGCACACATTTTGTTAAAAACCTCAATAACCATTATTACAAGAGAGTGGTGACGTGTGTATAGTTGAGACAGCTGACGCCATGCTCCTCAGTAAACATGAATTATGATTTCTTTTTTTTAATTTAATTTTTTTTTTCTTTTGGATTTTTTTTCTTTTTTTTTCTTTTCTGTTTTATTTTTTCGTTTGTATTTTAATAGTTGGTTGATGGTTTTTTTTTTAGTTTAGTTTTTTCCTCTTCGTGCCACCGGACTTCCTGTGTCCTTTCCTTCAAAACACACCTACCAGGCCTTTCATTGAGTTCTTTGAGACCTTGTCAAGTCTCCCCTGTGATTCATTTCCAGTTCTACAGAAATGCATTTTGAGTTCCTGAAAATGTCTTCTTTATTTGTACCACCTTCCCCCCTTTTTCTCTTTCCTTTCTTTCTTTGCTTACAGGTCATGCTTATCTGTATACACATGGGTGACAAATTAAAGGGAAAAAACAGTCTGTCTGTTATGCTGGGGAGGGCATTTTGCTGTTATGGTTTGGGTCCACTTGTTACCTTAGAAGGAAGGGTCACTGTAAGTCAATCTCCTGATGTGAGTGCCATTTTGGACTGGCATTTTAGACAGTGCTCTCTCTGATCATCTGTCCAACTGAGGCAATATCTTTTGGATGAATGGTGTCTCATCCATCCAGTACAATTCCAGAGACTTGAAGAATCAATGTCAAGGTGCATTGAAGCTGTTCTGGTGGCCTAACAGTTGTTGTACTGCATTAGGGAGGCTAATATTAGCTCACAAGTAGATAAATGCCTAGCTAGTACAATGCTAATGTTGCTGGATTGGAGACCAAGTACTCAATATACTGTAGTCTACGTCTCATTAGCAGAGTTGACATTTGTGGTCCTCTGTCATAGCTACGTTTTCACAACAATTTCACAACAATAGCGTGACTATAGGCTAGTTTATATCAGGGTGGCTGTGTTTGCTTTCAGAAATCGTAGCTAGATAAGCATCAACAGAGGGCTACAGTGCTGCTTTCCCCTCTGCAGGTGTCCATTTATTGCACTTTGCAATGTATGACATACCATTACATTTCACTTATCCAGAGTGATTTATTTTCTAATCACATTACCCAAGTTCTCATCTGGTTACAGCAGCGTTATTGCCAAAGCAGGTATCAAACTCCTGTGTCTTCTTTGTGGAGATCGAGTGATGGTGTCACATTTTACCTTGACCTGTGGTTTTGCCATCCGACTGCTTGATAGCCAAGTTATAAGACTACGAACACGTGACATGGGTTCCTATGAGTTTTTTCAGCTGGTCATTAATACCAGTGTTAGCTAGTTAACATCGTTAGCTGCACTGGAGTTAGTTAGTATTACTTCCTGTTAAGGTGGTTCGTTCAAAACATTATCTTACCTGGCTCTAATAATAAAAACTTGTACTTGATTTGTTATGTAAAGTCAGCCATTCAAATGCTTTATACAGATGGTTTGCATACCATGTCCAGGAAAAATGTTGCTAATTCCACATCCAACATCATCGCTTTCGCCAGTAATAAATTTCTCCATTTTGCTACCACTTTTTATTCTGATGTTATAGCATTTCTTGTCATTAAGTCTTTTCGCAAACAGAGCGTTTTTTTGTTTGTTTGTTTGTTTGTTTGTTTGTTTGTTTGTTTTGGGGGGGGGTTGTTTTGGGTTTTTTTGCTTACAGTAACAGTATCTGGCTATGCTGGGTGCTTACCGGATTCTGTCTGCCATATTTTCTTTTCCAAGCAGACTGAGATGGGGACGGGGTGAAGGGCCATTAGGCAATGTCTGCAAAAAGACTGACAGGAGGCCCACGTATACACAAACAAGCACTCCGGCCCGGAGTACAGCTTTCCAAACAGGGTTTTCTCAGCCATAATACACTTATGCAGATGCCATTGCTTAAAGAATTATTTTATCATGTTCTACATGTTTTTCAGGTTTTTTGTACTAGCAAGAAATAAAAAAAAAGACTATTGCACCTTTAAAATAAAAATTACAAGGTTATGGTCAGGGCTGAGGTTTGTAGTTTTCCTTATGACGAAATCATTTTTCAGATGAAATCAAATGGAATCCAAACAGATCACCATCACTATTTAAATTCGTCCAAATTACTCATGAGATCAGGTTAGTGTGTGAATGTGTGTGTGCGCTCTCACGTGCGTGTGTGTGTGTGTGTGTGTGTGACACTGAAAATTGTATCCACCTGCTATATTCTCTACACCTGAGCAGATCAGTATTTGTCTACAGGGTGTAGCTGGCAGTAATACTGGCCACTTCAGATAGAGGTTAGGGTACCACTGTATCACAAGCTGGGCAAACATTCTTTCCACCCACACATATTCTAACGTAAAAATCCCAAGTACAATCTGCACTACTTAGACTAGAGAGCAAACATAAAATTAATCAGTCCAATCATGACCACTCACAGTTTCTCCTACTATTCTCAAAATGATTTTAAACACATAAAGTGCTCTGGGAACATGCTCTGCTTTTTTCAGGCCAGAGTACATTTCATTCATTAGAAATGGTGTTGAGATTAAAATAGAGTTTATAATAAAAGAAGCTGAAACACCGACTCCTCCTTTTCCATCACTGTCGATATGTTGATACCCGTTTTGCATGTTTGTGTCATTTCCCCACGTTAGAGCAGGCTGTGGGTGGGCTTGGACTGACTGCATGTTTCATCATGGCCGTTTCTGGCTGTGCTGCGCTCGATCGAACAGTCAGGTGCATTTTATCCCCTACACACAGAAACCAGAACCCAGATAGCCATAAGTGCTTTACTTTATAAACCTCTAACATTCCTCGACTCCCTCATGCCACTTCAGAGCTACATCTGAAGGAAAATTATCATTGTGTCTAACTTCCTTACCAAACATTGGAGTCTGGAGAGCATGGATTTGGGCCCTGGAACAGTGTTGGGGCCTGAATAATAAAAACAACACATGATGTCATTTGGTGAATTGTACACTGTGTTTAGCTAGCTGTTGCTTTTTTCTACAAAGTGGCCACAGGTGCCAGTTTAAGGTGAACTGTACAGCACCCTCTAGTGTCTGAGAAAGAATTAGATTTATGTGCCACTTTAACTCTAGTATGTCCACTTTATCACTTTACTTTCAATGTTATGGTGTAACTGGTGCCAAACATACCAGGATGAACGGGTTCGGTCGAGAAGAAGATACTCTCAGCTTTTAAAGCACAAGTCACGATGGTCAATGTAAGTTCTAGAAGACATTTGTCTCTGTGACAGCAAGGTCATACGTCTCTAAGACCCACACCTCCCTCATAAGGGAATCTGAAATTGAAATAGTCTGACCACGTTTTGACTACCAAACACATTGGAACACAAAAATGAAATGTTTTATATCTTTGACGAGGACATGAGACAAAAATAAGCTTTGAAAACCTAAAAGCTAACATAATCCATAACATAATTGAATTAACACAATCAGGTTTTATAAATCTTTATATTTGGGATGCAGGATGACAATTTCTAACACCTTGTTAATTGCAATATAAGTGGGTGAGATTACGTTTCTAGCAAACTAAATAGTGATATAAGTGACGCATCTGTTGGAAATTGCCGTGCATGGTATAACAATGTCTCTGTGGGTTTCCTCTGGATTCTCCAGTTTCCTCCCTCCTCCCGAAAACATGCCAGTAAGTGGATTCTCTAAATTGACCCTAGGTGTGAAGGTATGTGTGCATAGTGCCATGCAATGAACTGGCCTCCCATTCAGAATTCTGTATTCTTGCCTTGCACCCAGTGTTCCCAGGATAGACTCCAAATCTACCATAACCCTGACCAGGATAAAGAGGTTATTGAAGATGAATGAATGAATGAATAGTGATACATATATATACATATATTTCCATGCTAGTACTGACCAGTTGCATTGAAAAAAAAAAAAGTTTCCTGCATTGCAAATCAAAAGTGCAGTCCTAGTGGCCTCTCTAGCAGAGCACCTGCACTGCAAAAAAAAAAAAGTCATCTTAGCAAGTCAGAATATCTTGAATATTTCTAGACATTTTATTAATTTAAAGCTTTTCATTTTTTATTAGATTCTTATATTCTCTTGGCAGATAATGTTACTTCTTTCTTGAAATAAATGATTAAAATTAGCAAAATTATCTTCCAATAAAACAAGACTATTTCAAGTTTAAAAATTAGGTTAATAATCTTATCTTTGGTTTATTATGATCTTATAAAAGGAATATTACTTACATTTGACTATATTCAAGGTATTTTTGGAGTGTGCTCACATAATACTGACCTGAAACCCTTAACCTCTCCACCATCCACCCCATGGATGGTCGAGAACTAATACTGTGGACTCAAGAAGAGCAAAGTTCACACAAAACTACTTCAGAATAATGGTCTCATGAACAATTAATTCTACAGAAATGACCAGACAATTTCAGGGGAACCAACTTAGAGTAATAGCATCTAAGTAGAACTTTACGGCCTAGAAATGACTTTGAGCTCACCTTGCAAATTCAAGTCATGGAAATTAATATTTGTTTGTTTGTTTGTATGCCTACACAATACTGCTTTATTAAAAACTGCATTTCCACTATTCTCTCTTTCACACCTTCTCTCTCTTTCCTCTACCATTTCTCTTCTTGACATTTTTAGTTGCATAAACATTTACAGAGCAGTATTTTTTAAAGAGGCTTCGCCGTGTCTTGTAAATCTGCCTCGCTCTTTGATGTCTTATCTCGACATTGCTTATAAAGTTGGAGGGATCTTATGGAATCCAAGTTCTTCCATAAGATCCCCCTGGCATTACATATGTACATGTGTGTGACCCGTGCATCATATATCAGTGGCCTCATCACAGTAAGCCATACTTTTCGCCTAAGAATACTGATCATTCATATACTGAATGATCATTATTATAGATTAAACCTGTGGAGTCTTATGTTTGTCTAACCTCCTCTTCAGTTTTCTCTCCTGTTATCTAGATCTCTTCTTTTCACTGTGAAGCTTCATAAAATTTAACTAGACTCAGAAGGATAGCTTAGATTTCCAGTTGACAATATCCTCGGGATGTGTGTCTGGATGTGTGCTATGGACTCAAATCCAGCTGGACCAGATCAGGCCTTGATGAATGAGATCAGTACTAAGACAGGAGTGATTGTGTTCATTGCATTACCTGTTTTATCCAAAGCTTTGTATTAATATCTAAAAAGGTTTTTGAGAAGACCTGAAAGAATGCAGCATTTTTGGACAGTGTGGCATAAATAAATACTTTGTAAATACAAAGAGCAGTCTCTAAAAAAGAAAACTCTATTAATATTGTTTCATCGTAGCCTATTTAGTAGTTGTACACTCACCATCCACTTTATTAGGAACACCTGTACACCTGCACATTCACGCAGTTATCTAATGAGTCAACAATGCGGCGGCAGCGCAACGCATAAAATCATGCAGATACAGGTCCAGAGCTTCAGTTGATGTTCACGGCAAACATCAGAATGGGGGGAAAAATGTGAACTCTGTGATTTTAACCATGACAATCCTGTGTAAACTCTAGAGACTGTTGTGTATGAAAATCCCAGGAGATCAGCAGTTTCTGAAACATTTCTGAAACCAGTCCATCTGGCACCAACAGCAATGCCACGGTTGAACTCACAGAGCTCACACTTTTTTCCCCATTCTGATGTTTGACGTGAACATTAACTGAAGCTCTTGACCTGCATCTACATGACTTTATGCATTTTGCTGCTGCCACATGCTCATTAGAGAACTGTATGAATGCACAGGTGTACGGATGTTCCTAATAAAGGGGACGGTTAGTGTATATTTAATATATGACAATATATGTAAGACCATTAGGACCACAAGACCACGGGTAAAATAACGACGTATAAAAACGTATTTATTCATTCATCTTCAGTAACTGTTTTATCCTCAGGGTCGGGGTCACAGTGGATCTGGAGTCTATCATGGGAACACTGAGCATGAGGCTGGAATACACCCTGGATGGGATGCAGGACACCATGCACACACTCATTCCACCTATCTACATGTCTTTGGGAGGTGGAAGGAAAACAGAGAATCTAGAGGCAACCCACTGAGATGCAGAAAGAACACGACAGTAACCCAAGCTCAGGATCAAACCCAGGACCCTGCAGCTGTGAGGCAGCCCCCTGCTCCACCATTCCACCCTACATGAAAACCGTATAGTTACAATTGGAATATTAAAGCAGTTTATAGCATTTTTTTAAGATTTATTAGAAATTAGTTGCTCAAGAGGTCACACAACACACCTCTGTGTGAAGAACATGGTCACATTCCTGCAGACCACAAGTCCAGAACAGAGACAGAGAAAGTGTGCAAACTCATTTTTCCAAGAAGCTTTCATTGTGTGGCCAGACAGGCAGGACCGTGTAAGGCTGCAGGTGACAGAGAAGTAGAATAAGGTAGAATAAGGTCTCTCTTTTGTCATTGACACTTGTACACAAAAGGATAAAGCACAGTGCATATACACACCTACAGTGTTTCTCTGATACGATTGTAAAATACCACCTCTGTGTTTGCACTTACTGTTGACTCTCGGTGTAGAGTTGGCAGACAGACACGGCTTTATACAGTGGATGGTTTCACTTTGTTGAATATACCCAGAACAGAAACAATGTTCGATTTTCCAGTATGTATCCCATCTTAGAAAATATGAATTCACTGAGATCCGAGAGAGTGACAAGGGGAGAAAGAGGGCCACATTACCTCAACAGACCAATGGTCAAGCAAATACATAAATGTGTGCAGTTTTCATTGTTGAAAACTCAGGTCCTGTGGTGCTTACAAATTCTTAATTTCTATATCCCCATGTCATCAGTGTCTTCTGAGTTTTGGCTGTTTTGTGAAAGATGTGTTATTCCGCCATCTTGTGGAGACACATGGATTTCAGGAATACTGAAGTGTGCATATACAGTAATAACTATGAATCAGTTATTTATTTTCTCTTGAACAGTTTCACTTGAAGGTATTTTATGTATCCAAGTGTGCTAAGATCTTTGTGTGAAAGAAATAGCCTAAAGAGCTGGACTAATGTTCGATCAGCATTCTGGGATGCTTTTCTGCTCACCACAATTATACAGAGTGGTTATCTGAGTTACTGTTGCCTTTCTGTCAGCTCGAACCAGTCTGGCCATTCTCTGTTGACCTCTCTCATCAAAAGGGGGTTTCTGAGTAAACACTAGAGACTGTTGTGCATGAAAATCCCGGGAGATGAACATTTATAGAAATACTCAAGTACCCTCTGACACCGACAATCATGCCATGGTTAAAATCACTGAGATCACTTTTTTTCCCCATTCTGATGTTTGATGTGAACATTACCCGAGGCTTCTGGCCCATATCTGCATGATTTTATGCATTGCACTGCTGTCACATGATTGGCTGATTAGATAATTACATGAATGAGTAAGTGTATAGGTGTTCCTAATGAAGCGTAGCTGGGCTTTGGGGGGCTGGGAAGTGACTTTATCCATATGCCATCTATTGGTAATTGCTAGTAACTACCAACAATAAATCATGTAAATCATGTGATAACAGTATAAACAGGTTTATTTAGCTCTTTACACTGAACAGTAGGTCTTAATATAGAATAATATAGAGTAATGTTTTAGTGTTGACACATTTCTATCTGCATGCTTTAAAGAAATTGACACCAGATTGCTCCCACTGGTGGTGCGTATATAAGAATTAATCTGCTATCCTTTTTTTGGTCCGGCCTCTTGATTGTGGTTTTATCTAGGCAGAGGTGCCAGCTGGTCGCACCCAGTGAAGCTGGAACACAGGAATCAGGAAACCTGCAGCCAGCTGAGAAAAGTAATGTGAGAAATTCACTCTCACATCGCTCAGCATTATGTGTGTTACAATTTCTGTCTTCATGTGGGTTTGTGGAGAGCTAGCACATGACCTTCTGGAAATGAGAGTCTAGTGTGTTTTGAAGTGATGGAGTTAATGAAGTAAAGGTCCTGCAGACTGTATGAAAATAACCTTTATGGTTGCACGTGCATATTATGGGATTTGTGAAAGGTTCACGAAACACAGGAATTTACTTGTTTTTGGTTCATGCATAAAGAAGCTATTAGTCATATAAATGAACATTTTTGTATCAATTATATTCAACATGGAGGCATTTTATGTTCACATAATAGCATTTTTCTACGCAAAAATCTGTGTAAAGACTTCCACCAACTCCATGAAATGCTTGATACCGTAAACATTCCTCAAATTCCGACACACTTTCATGCAAATATTCGGATGTTCAGTAAGTCACAATGTAGAACGAGGCATTCTCTTCCCCTAACTTTTACTTCTTCCTTTCCCTAATCACCAAATCATTGCAGAATAAAGCTGCTTTGTGTGTTTGAGGTTCTCTATATCCTTTCTAGGTTTTTTTCCTCTCTCTCTACTGGGCAAATCTGGTCGGTCAGGTTCAGCGGGATTTCAGCAGGACCGGTTTATCCAGGGAGAACTGGTGTTTGTGCGTTCAGGCAGGGAACTGCACCAACCTGTTCTACTCTGCCAGTGGAGGTGGGGGGGATGGAGGGAGAAGCAGAAGGAGAGGAGAGCTGCATGAAAGAAAGACTCCTCTGCTCCATTCCTATCCTCTCGCCATTTTTCTTGGATTTTGCCAGATTCCTTTAACTTTGTGATCAATCAGAATTTGATAAAGGGCCGGCGGAAAGTGCTTTAACGAGGACCTGGAGGGCTGCATGAGATTGGCAGACAGAGTGATTACCAGCTGTTGGATTTAAGACCTGAATTCCACTAGGTGGCCAAGGGTGAGTTTGGAAATTTTTTTTTTATTGGAGGGACAGGACTACAGTTCTGACCTACTTGAAGACTACTATAGAAATCCTAAATGGGCTAGGGGATGGAGATGAATGTGTGTTTGTGTGTGTGTGTATGAGTGTGAGTGAGGGAGTGAGGGAGTGAGTGAGAAAGAGAGACTGAAAGAAAGAGAGGCCTTGTGTAAGTAGTCTGATTATTCATAGCATCATGGAAATGTGATTAAAATAAAGGCATGAGGTAAAAAGGCATACAGCCTAGTATTGCCCGTACAAGCCCGTACTGACCCAGTGTGAAATAAAACACCTTAATGAACATATATGTGGTTGTTAATTGGCAAAATTCAGAAATGAGACTGAACAGCAAGTCCCAATATTTACACAAAAAGTTATCAACATTTAATATTGTGCTGTAATTGGACTTATTTTTAATCATGGACTGAATACTTAATTCAGCTGTATTTTGTTAACATTGAAACAAATTGAAACACATGTCAATTAACATCTGTTAACTTACGTTGTAACTTTAATAACATTACTTAGGGGTTATTAATGCTGTTTATTAATGAAGTTCATGCTTTGTTATTGTTAACTAATGCAATAAATAATGTTCGTTAAAGGGAACTATAAAGTGTTACCCAGACTGTTTATAACTGTAATGTATGTGCTATATTACACGATTATATCCGGTAGTAGAAAACCACAAAGCAAGTGTGACACTCAAAAATGACCATTCATTCATGTTAAATAGATCACTGATCACATTTATGCTTTCTGTAAACTCTTGGTGAAGCATAAAACATAGTACATAACTAGAAGGATTGTCTGTGTTTTGAATAAATGTATTTAATTCAATTAGAGTCAAATTACTGCAATGCAGCTGTCTTTCTGTACATCTGTTTGTATGCACTTACATCGAGCACTTCTGTCTCACTCTATCTCACTCATATGCAGTTATATTTATATTCCATCAGATTTATATTCATATGTCACATCTTATTCAGCATAATCAGCATACTGAATATGAGTGTGTGCAAGCATGTGATTTTTATGACTGCACATGGCGGGTTATGTATGCATGTCTGTGTCTGCTTATGTTTGAATTTGCATACGAGCATGTGTGCATACTTGTGCATGTATCTGTGTACTTGTGGGTGTGTATGTTTGAGACTGTACGTCAGTGATTTCTTTGCTTGGTAAGACAGGTTCTTTCTTGCTCTTTGCCTGCTAATGCGGGACACTGAACTGACATATCCCAACATGCACACAGTCTGAGGGAGTGGGGGACAGAGTGATCTTCCGAACTCATAAAAATCAGAGCTGTGAAACATTAGAAACTCTCCTCATTAAGTCCCAGCTCTATTTTAACGGACGTTCAAATGAGTACACATTGTAAAGAGTAAAAACGTTGCTGGATCTAGGTATAATGTAAATTATTTAGTTTTTTATCTTTTCCTGATAAAAAAAAGTTCAGTGTAGAAGAGAGTACATTGTTGTTATACTTATTTAGGATGTATACACTACATATAATAGGCCTTCTGATACTACTATGAATTACGCGAAGGGTCAGAATGTGCTAGATGTTAATTACTTTAAGCAAAAAAAGTGGAGTATTTGCAGCACATTTACATTGCTGCCAAGAGACGACTGGCAGAAGAGGGGGGCAGCCCGGACCACACCCTGTGGAGCGCCCTCAGCGTACACTGTGAAACTCGTTTGCTCCATTTATACAAATGTTTATGGAAAACGCTTGCTGTGGCACATCTGTGGTGGCTCTAGTGTTAATAAGGTCAGCAACTAATTCTTTTAATTGAAGTCAATGCGAGCACACACACCGCACATACCTGTGCCCTCCTTACTCTAAAACAGCTGAGTCAGCTCACAAAATGCTCAATTATTATATTATTGTGTTACAGAAGTGTAAATCACTTCCTGTTTGCTTTGTGGATGTGTTGTAAGTTCTAGCTGGCTACACACAAATGATCGGAAATAGTTTTCTACGGTTCTGGTAGTGATTTTGGATCAGTTATGTGAGCGAGTCAACTTCTCTTTCTTTTTCTCTCTGTGCTTATTTCAATTTCAGGGCATATAGTCAGCAGAACTGAACCTGTCTGATCAGGCAGTTGCTATTGGTTGACCCGAGGATGTTTGTTTAGTAATCTGATCTGATCTTTTAAGGCTTAAATTTCACAATCACGTTATCCTGCAGGCCATACATGAGAGTCCAGTCTGGAAGACAGTTTCCTCAGGATGTCTGAGATAAGATCCAGAGCTTCATTATGTAGCTGAATGGCATGGTATTCGACTCCTGGCACGTCTGTTGGGTGTCTGGTTATGTTGCTCTTAGTGATTTATTAGTGTCTATATGCTAAATATGTATCCCATCTCTTTTTCTGCAAACCCATGCCAGTGTGCACTCTCTCTATCTCTCTCACTCTCTTTCTCACACATTTCTACTTCTCTCACTCTTTCTGTCTCCCATATACTGTACATACACAATGCACACACATACACAAATAAAGTTATGCCTGAAGCACTTTTGTGAAACCAGTCTGACCAGGGTAGCTTGTAATTGTGCTTAATATCTCCTCTATGAAGTTTGCTCTGGTATTTTAGCAGGTTAAGCCCATAAGACAACCAATCTTAAAGATTGTGCATTTCTGAAATATTTGTGAGTAAATCTGTCTTACTGACTTTTTTGTGAATTGTGTATTTCGGTGTTCTCTTGTGTATCGCGTGTATTCTTTCATATGCATTTTTAAAGGCTTTGTTCTGAGCGCATGCTAGCACGAAATAAAGCAACTGTTATGCTTTTTATAAGTAGTAATATAACTTATGGACTAATAAGAGCACAACAGAATGTTTCAGGGTTATATGTAAATATAGGTTTCTTTCCCTCCCATCCCTGCTTGTGTGTGTGTGTGTGTGTGTGTGTACGTGCTCTGTAGGAGGAGGATGGCTGTGGAGAGTTTTGCTGAACTGCTACATAAACTGAAAGAGGTCCATGAGCAGGAGCTGGAAGGTGAGCTTGACCCTCTCACCTCTCACACTGTTACACTTATTTTTAGGGGCATAACAAGCCAATGAGTTGGATCCATTTAAAAGGCAACAATTAAAAGGAATCAGTGCAACAACCATAAATTGACCATTACTGATTACAGCTGACTATAAATTGATTATTATCAAAAAAGAACAGACAACTGGCATGCATAAAAATAATCAATAACTGATGTGCAAATAGTTTAATAGAAGGTGATTTGCCCTTAACATTAATACTTATAACATAGCCGCTGAATAATGGTAAGCTTACCCCAGATTCCCAACTAAGTTATTCAAAATTCAAAATAAATCGAACCATATAGTATCATAAAAGATTCAGTGGTATCACTGGTATCAAATTGTTGCCTTATGAATCAGAATCAAGTTTCTGAATCTTCAGAAATTTATTGCATCTATTATTTACCCCATAGCCACACACAGACCTCTTGATCCAGATTGTTCATAAACATATACAGTCAGGTCAAGATGTGATCGAAGTGTAGACTTTCAGCTTTATTTTAAGAGGTTCCACAAAAATATGGCATTTACCATTTAGGAATTACAGCCATTTTCAGCAAAGTACCTCCATTTTCAGGGGCTCAAAGGTATTTGGACAACTGACTGACAAGAAGTTAATTGACCATTAATGGTCCATTCCCTCATTACTTCAAGACAAATGAAGCAGATAAAAGGTCTGGAGTTGATATCAGGTATTGAGTTGGCATTTGGCAGCTGTTCGACTGGAGCTACCAATAGGAAGTCCAAGGAGATCTCAATGCAAGTGAAGGAGGCCATCATTAGGCTGAAAAACAACATAAATCTATAAGAGAGAGAGCAAAAACCTTAGGTGTGGCCAAATCAACAATTGGGTATGTTCTTAAAAAGAAAGAAAGCACTGGTGAGCTAAGAGGTTCCACAAAAATATGGCATTTACCATTTAGGAATTACAGCCATTTTCAGCAAAGTACCTACATTTTCAGGGGTTCAAAGGTATTTGGACAAAGTGACAGAATTGTAAATATAACCATGATTTTAATACTTGGATGAAAATCCTTTGCAGTCAATGACTGCCTGAAGTCTGGAGCCCATGTTCTCAAAACTCAAATTCTGAGTTTCCTCCCTGGAGATGCTTTGCCAGGCCTTCACTGCAGCCACTGCAGGGTCTTTCTGCCTTCAGTCTTGTCTTCTGTAAAAGAAAAGCAGCTCTATTGAGTTGAGATCAGACGACTGACTTGGCCATTGAAGAATATTCCATTTCTTTGCCTTCAAAAAGTCTTGAATTGCTTTCGCAGTATGTTTAGGGTCATTATCCACCTGCACTGTGAAATGGCGTCCTATCAGTTTTGTAGCATTTGGCTGAATGTGAGCAGAAAGTATAGCCCTATACACCTCAGAATTCATCTTGCTACTTCTGTCAGCAGTCACATCATCAATAAACACCAGTGAGCCCGTTCCATTGGCAGCCATACATGCCCATGCCATAACACTGCCTCCACCATGTTTGACACATGATGTGCTATACTTTGAATCATGAGCTGTTCCTTTCTTTTGCCATACTTTTCTCTTCCCATCCTTCTGGTACAAGTTAATCTTGGTTTCATCAGTCCAAAGAATCTTATTCCAGAACAGGGGAGGCTTTTATAGATGTTTTCTGGCAAAGTCTAATCTGGCTTTCCTGTTCTTGAATGTTACCAATAGTTTGCACCTTGTTGTAAACCCTCTGTATTTACATTCATGAAGGCGTCTCTTGATTGTAGATTTTGACAATGATACACCTACCTTCTGCAGAGTACTCTTGATTTATGTTGATGTTGTGAAGGGGTTTTTCTTCACCAAGGAAAGGATTCTGCGATCATCCACTTTAGTTGTCTTCCGTGGTCTTCCAGGCCTTTCGATGTTATTGAGCTCACCAGTGCTTTCTTTCTTTTTAAGAATGTACCCAACTGTTGATTTGGCCACACCTAAGGTTTTTGCTATCTCTCTTATAGATTTATGTTGTTTTTTCAGCCTAATGGCCTCCTTCACTTGCATTGAGGTCTCCTTGGACTTCATATTGGTAGCTCCAGTCGAACAGCTGCCAAATGCCAACTCAATACCTGATATCAACTACAGACTTTTTATCTGCTTCATTTGTCTTAAAGTAACAAGGGAATGAACCATTAATGGTCAATTAACTTCTTGTCAGTCAATTGTCCAAATACCTTTGAGCCCCTGAAAATGGAGGTACTTTGCTGAAAATGGCTGTAATTCCTAAATGGTAAATGCCATATTTTTGTGGAACCTCTTAAAATAAAGCTGAAAGTCTACACTTCGATCACATCTTGATTGTTTTATTTCAAATCTATTGTGGTGGTGTATAAAGGCAAAATCACAAAAACTCTGTCATTGTCCAAATACTTCTGGACCTGACTGTATTTAGAGTGTATATAGGTGGCTGCAGTAAAGGCCTGGCAAAGCATCTCAAGGAAGGAAACTCAGCATTTGAAGATATCCATGGGTTATAGACTTCAGGCAGTCATTGACTGCAGAGGATTTACATCCAAGTATTAATAATAAGCCTAATATCCATGATTATGTTCGTTTGTCCAGTTAATTTTGAGCCTGTGAAAATGGAGGGACTCTGCAAAAATGGCTGTAATTCTTAAACTGTTAATATGATGTTTTTATAAAAAAATAAGGCTGATGGTCTAAACTTCAATCACACCTTGTTGGTTCATTTCAAATCCACTGTGGTGGTGTACAAAATTACGAAAATTGTGTCACTTTCCAAATACTTATGGACCAGACTGTATATACTGTATATGCTTTGATTTATTGGTCCATGATTGTCAGTTTTGATTTTTTTTTTCCTCATTCATTAGGTTTGCAGCAGAAGGTGCTCGAACTAACCAATAAGAAAAACTGGTAAGTCCTTTATGTTGTCTCCTTGATTACTTTCATCAACATTTGGAATTTCTTTGGTTTACAGTTTCTTCCTTTGAGTCTTTATAACAAAACAATTTGTTGGATAGTTTACAAATGTTCAGATTAATAATATTCTCTCTAGTAAAACTCAGCTGCATTGGTCCAACTTTTCCCATTTTCAGTACATTACTGATATCAGAGGTCTGAGCAGCAGCCAATACTGATTGCAGCATGCTTTAAGCCAAGTTGTGTCATATGTTCATATGGAAGGTCGGTGTCATTTCTGTGTCAAAGAAATACATCGTCATAGCATAAAATACATCGGTGATCCAAATCCAAATTACTTCTAATCTGATCTAATGTCCACAGATTATTTCAGGCCAGTATCATCCCCAATATGATAGTGTTAGCTTTATAGTTTAACACATCGTTTTTTATAGAGCCAGGATTAGTGTTAGGATCAGGATCTTGGTGGAACCCAAAGTTAAAATTTGAACAAATGCAAGGATAAGGGAAAGGTTAAGGTCACAGGTTCCCAACCCTGGTTCCCTGGTTGTGTTAGAGCAGAGAAAACACTAAAATGTGCAATATAGGGTGCACTCCAGGACCAGAGTTAGGAACCTGTGGTTTAGGTGATGGAAAACATATTCTCAGCTGGAGACTAATTGCGATATACAAACCATCTACATAGGTTTTCCAAATAACCTTATCTCAACATATAGTTTTTGCTATTTTTTTTTATTGTAGAATGTATTGATTGACCATAGCTTTTCTAGACCACACTCATTGTGAACAGGCTTTTTATATATGTTAGAGACTTTGGTGTCTGTGTTGTAGTGATGCAAAGAGATTGGAGGAGCTGTACAACAGGAACCAGCAACTGAGAGAGCAACACAAGATGCTCACGGAAAACATAAAACAGCTAGAAAACATGTATGTATGTATGTATGTGTGTATGTGTGTGTATATATATATATATATATATATATATATATATATATATATATATATGTATACACAGTCAGGTCAGGAAGTATTTAGATAATGTTTTTGTGATTTTGCCTTTATACACCACCACAACAGATTTGAAATAAAACAAAATGATGAGAATGAAATGTTGACTTCCAGCTTTATTTTAAGAGGTTCCACAAAAATATGGCATTTACCATTTAGAAATTACAGCCATTTTAAGTAAAGTACCTCCATTTTTCAGGGGCTCAAAGCTATTTGGACAAAGTCATATAATTGTAAATACAACCATAATTTTAATACTTGGATGGAAATCCTTTGTAGTCAATGACTGCCTGAAGTCTGGAGCCCATGTTCTCAAAACTCAAATTCTGAGTTTCCTCCCTGGAGATGCTTTGCCAGGCCTTCACTGCAGCCACCTTCAGTTGCTGCTTGTTTGTGGGTCTTTCTGCCTTCAGTCTTGTCTTCAGTAAGTGAAAAGCAGGCTCCTTAGATGTGGTCTATACCACCTTTGAGCTCCTGAAGACAACTAAAGTGGATGATCGCAGAATCCTTTCCTTGGTGAAGAAAAACCCCTTCACAACATCAACAGAAGTCAAGAATACTCTGGAGAAGGTAGGTGTATCATTGTCAAAATCCACAATCAAGAGACGCCTTCATGAATACAGATAGTTTACAACAAGGTGCAAACCATTGGTAACATTCAAGAACAGGAAAGCCAGATTAGACTTTGCCAGAAAACATCTATAAAAGCCTCCCAGGTTCTGTAATAAGATTCTTTGGACTGATGAAACCAAGATTAACTTGTACCAGAATGATGGGAAGAGAAAAGTATGGCAAAAGAAAGGAACAGCTCATGATCCAAAGTATAGCACATCATGTGTCAAACATGGTGGAGGCAGTGTTATGGCATGGGCATGTATGGCTGCCAATGGAACGGGCTCACTGGTGTTTATTGATGATGTGACTGCTGGCAGAAGTAGCAAGATGAATTCTGAGGTGTATAGGGCTATACTCTCTGCTCACATTCAGCCAAATGCTACAAAACTGATAGGACGCCGCTTCACAATGCTGGTGGATAATGACCCTAAACATACTGTGAAAGCAACTCAAGACTTTTTGAAGGCAAAGAAATGGAACATTCTTCAATGGCCAAGTCAGTCGCCTGATCTCAACCCAATAGAGCATGCTTTTCACTTACTGAAGACAAGACTGAAGGCAGAAAGACCCACAAACAAGCAGCAACTGAAGGTCAGCAGTGAAGGCCTGGCAAAGCATCTCCAGGGAGGAAACTCAGAATTTGAGTTTTGAGAACATGGGCTCCAGACTTCAGGCAGTCATTGACTGCAAAGGATTTTCATCCAAGTATTAAAATTATGGTTATATTTACAATTATGTCACTATGTCCAAATACCTTTGAACTCCTGAAAATGGAGGTACTTTGCTGAAAATGGCTGTAATTCCTAAATGGTAAATGCCATATTTTTGTGGAACCTCTTAAAATAAAGCTGAAAGTCTACACTTCGATCACATCTTGATTGTTTTATTTCAAATCCATTGTGGTGGTGTATAAAGGCAAAATCACAAAAACTCTGTCATTGTCCAAATACTTCCGGACCTAACTGTATGTATATATGTATATACATGTGTGTGTGTGTGTGTGTGTGTGTGTGTGTGTGTGTGTGTGTGTGTGTGTGCGTGTGGGTGGGTGTGGTTGGGTGTGTTGCTATGTATCTGTAAGTATGTTTGGGATTGTGGGCATGTACTCAGATGTTTGATGATGAACATGTCATCACTTCTATAATACTTACATATGTTAATACAATGCTAAACATTCTCAGAATGCTCATTACCATAAATCTTTCACACTATGATTCTCTGGACACTTGGGTCATCTTTCTCTGTCTCTGTCTTTCTGTCTCTCTCTCTTTCTCCCTCTCTCTTTAACTCTTTGTCAGTGGGGGTTTGCGGTGCATGTTTTTATATCTTTGTGGGGACTGACAGTTTTGACCTTGTTGGTACATTTGGCTGGTCAAAGCAATGAAGACTGCTCCTTATTATTCTTCTTCTTTTTCTAATTTATTAAGAAAAATGTAGCTTTTATTTACAAAACTAAAAGAGCCAAAAGTTTTCCTTTTGGTCACTGAGGTTAAGGTTAGATTTAGGTGTAGGCAAAGTATTAATTAGCTGCATTAATAGTGTGTGTGTGTGTGTGTGTGTCCCAGGTTACGAGCTGGGTTGTGTGACAGGTGTACAGTCACTCAGGAGATGGCAAAGAAAAGACAGCAGGAGTATGAAACTTCCCAACTCCAGAGTCTGCAGCACATATCCATACTGAGTAGGTTACTCATATGCAAACGCATGGTACCTAGAAGCAATCAGGTACCAAAACTGTTTACTAATAGCTTCCGGGATCAGTATGTACGGTATAAAGCTTCTGAGAATTACTCTTAAAATGTGTTGTAAAAGTTCTCAGAGCAGCTCTTAGTGAGGAGTAGGAGTTAATCCATAAGAGTAAAACATAAGCAAGAAGTACAACAGTTGCATCCACCACAACCAATTTCCATAGAACACTCTTAGAAAAAAAAAGGGGGTCTTCAAACGTTCATTAAGGTTAGTGTCCAAGAAAGGGTTCTGCTTGGAGCCCTTTCTGATAGTGAAACAGAAATGAAACTTTTTAAACACAAACTTCAATGGACCGAGGTGGTGGAAGAAAAAAAGAAAAGATTTGGGTTCAATCTGAAAGGAAAAAAACAAGTTTGTCATGAAATAATAGACATGATTAATGACACATATTTGTCAATTTTGTGCACCACAGAAGAGAGCAAGAAAAGATGACAGTTATGACAGATATAAAAATGCCGGGCACAGATCACAGAATTAAAAAAAAACAAACACAAGAAGCCACAAACAAGTGAAATATTTCCATATATAAGAACTGATTGCATTAAAGCACTCCTTGGCTGAGATTGTTCATTCTGTGATTGGTCATTCTTGGTCACTAAAGCAGAACCATTGTGAGTTTGGTGACAACCTGGGACCATTTTACTGAGCTTAGAAGATTATGGGTACTCGTCTTTTCTGTATCAGTGCTGCCAATTTTCACTACAACTTGAGACACCTCTGAACCGACAACCTTAGTAAACTGCAGCAGGCAATTAATTTATTTAATGATTATTAGATGAAGTAATGTTTTTTAATAATTTTAAATAATTAATAATTAGGCTGTTTATGCCTCAGACCAAGTCAAAGTCCCAGTCTCATGGGCTCATGTCCAGAGTTTCAGGTCATACATAAGTGAATGTCTAGAACTAGCACCTATTTGATTACCACATCCAACATAAAATAGCTGAATTTTTAATGAAGTTTCTCAAAGATTATAATGATTTAATGATTTCTGTTTAGATTTACCAGCTGTTGAGGTCAGTGTGAAAGTTTAGACACACCTGCATGTAGAAGTGTTTTCTACATTTTAACTATTTTTCTATTGTTTTTAGAATAAAGACATCAACACTATGAAATGGCATATGGAATTATCCAGTGACCGAGAAAATTATTAAACAAATAAAAAATAGTTTATGTGTTAAATTCTTAACAGTATTCCTCATGAAGCATTGCACACTCTGGGTATCTTCTCAATCAGCTTCACCAACTTTTCCAAAATAGTTCTCAAATTGGAATTACACGTGTTGGCTACTTATCCCAAGTTCTAAATGACAACCACTTGTTTTGTGAAACAATTTAAATTTTAAACAAAAAAAATATTACTTGTTTTAAGTGCACCTTGATTCAGAAATACATTTGTGCATGGGCATTAACCTGACTATTTACATTTGTCTTAGATACAAATTTCAACCATAGGTATTTATCAGAATGAAAAACACTGTATACGAATATCAATCAAAGTTTTGTGTCCAGAGGTTTGACAGGGTAGTGTAGTTGAGTAGTTTCTGACACCACAACATAGTTCAACAGACAACAGTCAGCTAAAAATAGAATACCAGGAAAAATGAAAACATTAATTAATCTCTATGGAATAATTAATGATATTCCATAGGTCATTGGTTACTCTAAACCATTTCCTTGTTATGTTTTTCTGTATTCTTTTGCTGTTTTCCGGCTCCGGCAGTGGGTGAGATCAATGCACTGGTGAAAGAGAATGAAAGGCTGAAAGAGGAAGTGAAGAGTCTACGAGATCGGATAGAGTGAGTGTCATTCTCATGCAGTATGTATCAGTGTGACTTTTCATTATTATGGATACATGTTTTTTCATTTATAAAACATAATGGACAAGTCTTGCTTGGTAAAGGATTTTTAATTAAAAGTATGAAGCAATATGAGTGATTTAGGTTTAGGTTCTAGTTCTGAAAAATATTTTAAATACTTATTGCATATTATCTGTATTAATGCATATTTTGGTCTTGACCTTTCAGGCAGCAGAATGGTCACTTAGAGAGAGCAGGAACCCCTGAGGTTAAGCACTCTCCTGACCCTACAGCCACTTCTCTGTCCATGGCCACCTCTGTTCTGAGGAATGATCAGCCCACACCAGGGGGCGCCACTACACCAGCAGCCATTGTGAAGAGTGAGGCTGAACACAGCCAAAGCACGGAGACTCCAGGTGATGGACAGGAGACATCAGGTACTCCCCCAGTGATCTGCTGTACATTCTCACAGTGCAGCTCATTTCTTATTTGATCAATGCCTGTTTTTTTCTCTGTCAACATATACAGACAAAGGATCAGCACACAAACGTTTACAAGGGTGGAGTTTAACACATCTTTTTGTAAGTTTTTGTTTGGTCAGTTTAACCTTAAGTTCAAGGGTTTGGGACATATCTGTATTAGGCAATTCTTTCAAACAAAATGATTTGGTAAATTCGTTTATTTTTGCTACATTATTTATATCTCAGTTATCTTTTTTCAAATATGGTTGTGTGCTTTTTAATGTGCTTGGGTGTCAATATGTTTCAGGAGTCAAGTAGGAAGCCGACTTTTGTAGCAAACCAAGCAACATGGAAAGAGAGGAGGTGAGGTTAAAAAAAATGGATGAATTTAGAGGGACACTGTTCAAGATTAAAGATCTGTTGTAAATCTATTGCATGTGATGCAGTAACTTCTAGGATAGCAACTAGCCCCAACTATAGATGTGAATTGTGCCAAATGCTGAGGTGACTATCATTTTCAATAGCGAATGCAAAAAAAAAAATGATGATGATAAACTAGCAGTTTGAAGCACAACCAACCATTCACACCTGGTTCTTAATTCTTGAATTCTTCTCTCTACAGAGCAGTTAGCGTGGACTCCTTGGAGGCTCATCCACCCCCCACCTCACCTTCCATCCCTCCTCACCTCCGTCTTCTGAAGAACAATCCCCTGTTTTCACCCAGGCGCTCTGAGGAACGTCCTTCCCTTGTGTCTATCCCATTGCGGCCCCATCCAATCAAAACAACCCCATCCAACCTTCCCTGGCCCCTGCCTGAACGTTCAGATTGGGTATCAGTGGTGAACACTGGCACCAGTGGTGGCATGGTAGTCAGTCCGAACCAGAAGCATGACTCTAACTCTCCCATACTTCGCTTTTCAGGCCTGGTTCCACCAGACCTTGAGTCACACCTACCATCTCGAACCCCTGCCCACTCACGACCCCTTTGTCCACACCCGAGGAGCCTCTTTGAGCTGACAGATGGCAAAGAAAAGAGAACACCACCAAGCTCCTTGACAAGTTCACAGCATGAGAGAATCTTTGGTGAAAATATACGAGAAGGAGACGAAGAGGCACCTTTGGATCTGTCCAGTGCCTCAGGCCCCAAAATGAAAGAAACAGAGATGGACTTGGCATCGTCTTCATCTTCGTCGCCTCCGGCTCCACTTTCCTCACCATCTTCAGCTCAGTCTGACTCCAGTTCTCAGAGTGATCTGCAAACAGGGGATACTAAACCACGGGTACTGCATACAATCTTGTATCTGATTTCTACCACTGTAAATGCCAAAATCAACACACATTAGATAGAATTCAAGGCTGCATCCCAAACCTCATAATGCGCAATATGTAGTATGCCTAAGTAGTAATGTCACCACTGTTGTACTGACATTCTGTGCAGTACACTGGTCAGGTATTTATTGTTTATCATAACTTACTCAATATTACAGAAGCTTTTGAAAATAAAAAACTTCATTGAGCACATCAGTATGACTGTTACAGATGAAAGAGCAAAACCTCTTGTTTGCTCTGCTGTAACCTCACTGCTTTGTAGGATCGTGTCTATCTTAATTGGAGACAGCTCTATATTCATAGCCTTTTTTTTGTTTGATTTTTTTGCTAACAATCACTTCCGCAAATGGGAGAGCTGCATGCTTTGTTGATAAACCTGCTTTGCATACATTGGTTGCAGGATTATTCCGCAGTGACTGCCCCATGTAAATACGTTACATGACAAAAGCAGTCCAATGATCAAAAATATTATCCTCAAAACTAGTCCAAAAACAAAGCTCAATATATCCTATGATGTTTGCATTACAAAAGTAACTCCCAATGCCAAATTCATTATAATAGGCAATTTAATAATATTAAACTTTTTAACAAAGCAGTTTTAAAAAAAATCTCAGAGAATTTGTTCTTGTCTACATGGAGACTGACCCACCATGGCCTGTGGCATGGCTGGACACCTTCTGAGACACACCTCCTGTGACATTCCACTCAAAAAGCAGTATCGACTTTTCATGGGCATTACTCAGGGGCATGCTACAACCTGGTAGACATTCTTTGGGTTAATGTCACCTCTTCCAGCATGAGTGCTGCAGTCATCTTTGAACACCTTTTGAGTTAGTTCTAAGGTGTTTTATTCCTTCATGACATTGCATATGGCCAAAAGTATGTGTACACCTGACCTATTTTAGCTTGTTGAATATCCTATTCCAAAACCATGGGCATTAATATGGTGTTGCCCCCTTTCTTTGCAGATATAACAGCCTCCACTTTTCTGGAAAGGCTTTCTATAAGATTTTGGAGTGTGTCTGTGGCAATTTGTGCCCATTCAGTTAACAGAGCATTTGTGAGGTCTGGCACTGATTTTGAAAGAGAAGGCTTAGCTTTCAATCGGCATTCCAATTCATCCCAAAGGTGTTCAGGGGGGTTGAGGTCAAGGTTCTGTGCAGGCCACTGGAGTTCCTTCACAGCAAACTCGTCAAACCATGTCTTTATGGACGTTGATTTGTGCACAGGAGCACAATCATCCTGGAAAAGGAATGAGCCTTCCCCAAACTGTTGCCACAATGTTGGAAGCATACAATTGTCTAATATATCTTTGTTTGCTGTAGCATTAACATTACCCTTCACTGAAACTAAGGGGCTGAGCCCAAACCATGAAAAACAGCCCTAGATCCCTCCTCCATCAAACTTTACCATTGGCACTATGCATTTAATTAGATAGCATTCTCCTGGCAGACACCAAGCCTAGATTCATCACATGACTGCTAGATAGTAAAACGTGATTCACTCCAGTGAACACATTTCCACTGCTCAAGAGTCCAGTAGCAGCATGCTTTACACCACTCCAGACAACACTTTGTACATAGTGATCTTATGTTGGATGGAGGTGGAGGTGCTCGGCCATGGAAAGCCATTTCATGCAGCTCCTAATGCATAGTTCATGTACTTTCAGCACATGTTGCTTTTAGAGGCAGTTTGGAACTCTGTAGCGAGAGATGCAACAAAGGATAGGAGATTTTTCCATGCTATGTACTTCAGCACTCTGTGGCCCCTCCCTGTGAGTTTGGTTGGTCTATTGCTTCATGGTTTAGATGCTGTTTCTTCTAGATGCTTTCATTTCACACTAATAATGTGTACAGTTGACCTGAGCAGTGCTGTATCTGAAAAACATGAACTCAATAATTAAGAGAGGTGTCCACATACTTTTAGCCATATAGAGTAAGTTATCCTTGGGACTCAGGCAGATCAGTGAGGAACTCGATGGCAAGGTGTGACCAGAAGAGCTTATCAGGAGGGACTTGCTGACAAGGGGTACGAGATATGGCCTGATCCAGTTGCCAGTTAATAGCACCCACGATGCAGGAGGGAGGAAGGATATACTCCTCATTGTCAGACCTGGGCTCTGCCGAATTAATGTGTGACAGCGCGTCCAACTTGATGTTCATAGAACCTGGGCGATAGGACAGATTGAACTGAAAGCAGGTGAAAAAAGGACCAGTGGGCTTGTCGGGTTCAGGCGCATGGCAGTTCTGAGGTACTCAAGATTTTTATGGTCAGTATAGATGACAAATGGATGCTCTGCCCCCTTCAGGCAGTGCTGCCATTCCTGCAGTGCCAGCTTAACGGCCAGCAACTCCCGGTTCCCAATGTCATAGTTTCGTTCAGCAGGCAATAGCTTTCTTGAGAAGAAGATGACTGGATGGAGCTTGGGTTTTTCTCCAAAACGCTGTGAAAGGATGAGAGGCTGAGAGGAATCTCCCTCCACTATGAAGGGCATTGATGGGTCTGGGTGTTTGCATTGGTGGAATTCGCATTTCTCCCCCTTCACATACAGCTGGTGATGCAGGAGTCATTGGAGTACCTGGCAGACACGAGTCTTGAATGAGGGATAGTAGACTAAGATATCATTAATATATGCTATCACAAATGTCCCCAGCATGTCCCTCAGAATGTTGTTAATTAGGCACTGAAACACCAAGGGGGCATTAGAGAGCCCATATGGCATCACACAGTACTCATAGTGGCCACTAGAGGTGCTAAAGGCTGTCTTCCACTTGTCACCCTCAGGAATGCGAACCAAATTTTAAGCACTATGGAGGTCAAGCTTAGTGAAGACCTGGGCCAACCTGAGTTGTTCCAGGGCAGCAGGGACTAAAGGCAGTGAATAACGATACTTAACTGTGCACTGGTTGAGGCCCCGATAGGCAATACAAGTTCTGAGGCCACCCCCTTTTTTCACCACGAAGAAGAATCCTGCCAATGCTGATGTAACCCTGCTGGAGTGCCTCCTGAATGTAGGCACGGACAGGAGATATACTCAGCTATGAGGGGGGGGTTGTTCCAGGCAGCAGCTCAATAGCACAGTCATAAGGGCGATGTGGAGGTAGCCCGCTGGCCTTACTCTTGCTGAAGACTTCAGCCATGTCTTGGTAGTCGGGGGAATATTAAACTCTGTATGGTTCTCAGGGCTTTCTATGGACATGGAGGTAAAGGGTTTGTGGCAGCAGGTCTGTGGGTATGTTGAGGTGTCTCCATTGATGAAATTCCCCGCCGCCCCGAGTCAATCAGTGCTGCAATCATAGACAAAGTGCCTGAGTGACACAAAACTATAGGTAACATGAACACTTGGTGAGACAATGAATGGAGTGAACTCACTGGACAGGTATTGGAGCAAAGGGGGCACTGCCCAATGAGATAATCTGCCAGACCGCAATAGAAGCAACAATGTTCTCTGTGGCGTCTCTCCCTCTCTGCCTCGCTGAGCCTGATGGGCTCCACGACAATGCTGGCATCAGGAGAACCTCCCTCTCAACAGGGTGGTGGCCCGTTGTGAAGCAGATGGTCGAGGCAGATGACCACATTAATGAGTGAGTCAAGTGTGAGCTGCTTGTCATGGCATTCTAGTTCTTTGAGGATCTCAGGATTCAAGCCCCGGCAAAACGCTGACTTCAGAGCTATGTCATTCCAGCCACCCCCTGCCGTGATGGTCCATGCTCTGCATGCTCCCTGAGCGATGGTCAGTAGCTGCTCACCCGCCTCTTTGTCCTCTGGTGAGTGGTCAAGCAGCACAGTGAATCAAGGATCTGGGCTCAACTCCCTGCCGAGGCCCACAGTGCTTTCCCAGTGAGCAGATTCCAGAAATGTGATCTTCTGTGGCTCTGACTTCCCTTTATAACTGACAAAATACAGGGAGCATTGAAGTAAGAAACCTTTGCACTGGGAAACATTACCTGAAAACTTTTCTGGTGTGGGCATCAGTAGAATGGCTGTAGAAGTTGTAACGCAGGGTGCAGTAGATGTGGCAACGGCTTGGGAGAGAAAATTGACTTTAGCCTCAAGATCCACCAAACTGTCACCATTGCTCTCCCATCCACTGCCTGTTAGCCGTGAGCTTGCCACTAGTCCAGCTCTCCTGCTGCATCCATGTAGCAGTGAAGTATTCTGTTACGAAATGGAGGCTGAGAAAGATGGAATTGCTGGAGGAGCAGGTTTAATGAAGACAATTCAAACAGTCCTAAAACACTAGGCAAACCTGGAGTCAAAATCAGGCAATGGTCAGGCAATTGGCAAACAGGATAAACAGGGATAGGCAAAAAACACAGGAACAGGAATATGGACAGAAACTACAGTATGTCAAACCAGGAAAACAAACACAGTGGAAAGCAGGCTTGGTAACATCAGAATATAAGGTAAGCTGAGCGTATTCTTCACAAATGGTTGGTGCAACAGAGTCCCTTTTAAAGGGTGAATGTGTGAGTGAGTAATAGGAAACAAGTGAACCGAATCAAAAATCTGATGATTGTGAACAAGGCAGCGTGTGTGTGTGTCTGTGCGTGTGTGTTCTAGGAAGTGGAGTGCAGGGCAGCCATGTTTGTAGGCTGCACTGCATGTTGGGAACTGGAGTTCGTAGACTTGACCTGACAGTTACCAGTGGACATCATCATATGTTTTCCATTTACCAGTGGACATCATTAGGAAGAGTGTGGATAATAGGGCTAGTTAATATTTGCTTTCTTTGTGAACTCTTCTACCCTCCAAGAGTTTAGACGATAGATTGTGTTGGGAGAGAGAGGGAGCGAAAGAGAGAGATATAAAGGGAGTCTTTGAGTATGCAGTAGAAAATTGCGTTCTAAGACTAATTTTTAAAATTCTATTTTTGCATGCAATTTTGAAGAGAGAAGAGACTGGAGAAAGACATAAGGAAGAGGGAGATGAGGGAAGCGAGAAGAATGAGAATGTAGACGCAGAAAATCTGAAAGTCCCCACGCTGACCATTTCACTTCGTCCAGGTAGAGCATCTAAATAATTACTGTTTTTTATTATGCAAATTGAGAGAAAAATATCTCTGAGTAAAGTATATGTGTTTCTGTTTGTCCTCACAGTTGTGGTCCTAGAGTCATTAAAATCAACAGGACAGGTAACTTTTCTTTCTTGCTAACTGTATGTATTATCACTGTATGTAACTGTATGTATTATCACTACACTACTGAGACACTTTGTTGGTGTTTTGTCAGTGTATTTATTCTGATATATGTTGTAAATGCTGTGCTGTTTCAGAAAGAGCAGGACAGGGAGGAAGACAGCAGCCTCCAAGACCAGGATGAAAAAGAGGATAGCAAACAGGTTATAGGGAGGAAGAGACCAGGCCAGACTCCTGAAGGTATGAGGGCATGTAATTAGATTAGAGACATGGAGGGGCTGGGTGTGAAAACTTTGTCACTAGTGGAGATGATAATTTATAGGGAGTTATCTAGGAGCTTCACCATGGTCCTTCACCTATCTGAACATTTTTTTTACTCTTTTTTGACTTACTTTAATGAAAGAAATGTTGTTATAAATTTTCTTTATTTTGTCCTAAAGGTTTATGACAGCCCAGTATGACCTTCAATAAAGTAGTCAGTTTCTTCTCATGAACCATATCTAACCAAAGGCCTGAATATTTATATGTGGAAACCCACTCAATGTTGTCAGCAGAAAATATGCCAATCTGTAAACCATTATAATCAGTAGTTCAAAATATCAGTAATAGAAAGGTTTATTTAATTCTTTGATTCTTTCTTCATCAGTAGCTGCTTTATCCAGGTCTTAGTCACAGTGACTCAGAAGCAACCCACTGTGCCACTGTGAGCTTTATTATTTAAAATAATTCAAATTAAAACTTTATTTTAACACCATCTTGTGAGCGCCATCTTGTGAGCATGAAATAGTCTAATGCAAGGAAATAGTAGAGTGTCATCATGCATACATGCACACAAGACACACATACATACAGCCCAGGCACACACATACGAATAATATTTACAGTGCTTAATACCAGAAGCAATACTGTTAATATAAAATGAAAATAAAACTGGACCGAATATTGACCTTTATTGTACACCAACTGTAAGATCAACAAAAGCCAAAGGTATTCAACCCTCAGCTACACACCTCCTGCAAGATAACTCTAAAACCATTTCTGAGCAGTTATAATTTAAACAATTAAAACAATTCATCCATCCATTCATTCATTCATTCATTCATTCATTTGTATTTTGCTTCTCTTGTTGTCCTGGCATAGCCCTGCCACGGCGCCCACTAAAAGAAAAGAAAATGAGGACAACTCTACTGCCACAGGGGGCCAACCTTGGAGACTCAGAGCAAGGCTGAAATCCGTGTCATGTACAAGGTCAGTTATCAGTTTTCTTATTTTATATCTCATGATTTCTAATGAGTAGGCACCCATTTCCTTTTCAAATTAAGCTGATTAACAGAAAACCACCTCCCTGTCATCGGAAGATCGGGGGTTTGAATCACAACAACGCCACAACCATCTGTGGGTGTCTGTTAGCTCATGTATGCAAAAGAGGGTAGTTAGCTCATTCCTCTGAGTGTGTTTAGCTGCCCTGTGATGTACTATGAGGAGTAGAAAGATGCAGTGGCTTCAAGTGTCTTGAAGGATTCACATGCTGATGTGCCTTCTCCCTGGTAGATGTTGTATGATAGAGGGGCTCTAGCTAGTGGGTGGGGATTGGCAAATTACCAAATTGCGAGAAAATGGGATAAAATTTATATATATATACTGTACATACAGTTAGGTCCGGAAGTATTTGGACAATGACAGAGTTTTTGTGATTTTGCTTTTATACACCACCACAATGGATTTGAAATAAAACAATCAAAATGTGATCGAATTGTAGACTTTCAGCTTTATTTTAAGAGGTTCCACAAAAATATGGCATTTACCATTTAGGAATTAAAGCCATTTTCAACAAATCACAAAAAATCTGTCATTGTCCAAATACTTCCGGACCTAACTGTATATGTATATATATATAAAATGTATTAGCTTCATAGAAGGCTTCATATCTCCTTGCTGATTAATGGATTTGCTTTGTCTTACAGACATAGTGTATGGTGTACAAAAATCCTAGTGCATGTCCTTCTGCACCCATGCATCAAAGATACATCTGGTGTTCTTCTGAATTGCTGTACAGAAAAAGAAGCTTACCCCTCATCTATTGCACTATAGCAGCAGATAGATCAGAATTCACACAGGAAAGACCAAAAACATCTAATTATAGCACTTGTTTCTGAATATTACACTTGCTTTGGAGATGGCCTGATAACCAGATCAGCTGCTCTTCTATGCACACCACCTCTCAAAGACTAGTTTGGAGATTTCCCAGAATTCTTTGCCTGTAGAAGACAGGAACTGAGAGACCACTGTACTTCCTGTCATGAGGGTGTGAACAAATTTGATTTGTAACCAGAAATATTTTCTTTTGGATCATTTGTTTATCACATTTCAGCATCTCTCTCTCTCTCTCTCTTTCTCTTCATACATGGACCTGTGTATCAGCTTCCATTTTCACTTCCTTGATAAGTTTAAGCCTGTCTTTCATAGAAGCAACTTACTGTCAGCCAGCCAGCCAATTTTTCTGTTTTTTTTTTTTCTCTTTTTTTTCTTTCTTTTAAAGGCCTGTCTATTGCAAATGTGAGAAACACCCTCCCCTTCCCCTTTTGGGTTTTGGTTTTTGCGATGGCAGAACATATATTTTGTAAGAGTGAATTTTCCACTTACAGCAGCTGTGGCCATTTCAAGCGTGTAAAGGGGTGAGGGGAAAGGTGTAACATTGACAGCAAAAAGCATGTGTTCATTTTAAAGTGTCTTTAGCCATGTCAAACTTACTCAATGCAGTTTGTTACAATCGGACGAACTGTTCTTATGAGTCACTGAGGGAGCTCATGCCCAGGTGTTTTTAGAGTAGAATCTGAAAGGCTTAACAGAATGTATAAAAAAAATGTATCAGTATATGCTGAAATAAACAAATATGAGCTATTTGATGTGTGGTGTGTTTCTTTAGCAGTGCCTCTAGCAGGGGTCAAGGCTCAGGCAAGTGAAGTACACAGCAGTGTGGACACATTTCCTCTGACAGAGCATACGGGAAACAATATTTCACTACCGGGATGTTCACTTATCATTTCACAATATGTGCAGTGACATAAGTATACCACAATCCTAGTATCAGAATGGTGTAAAGTTATAATGGTATAGTGCTCTGTTTTTGTTTTTTTTTTCTTCATTTTTGTAGTATACGGTAGAATTCAACATGTTACTGTTTTCACAAACACAGAAATGTCAAGGTTCAAAATTACAGGTGTAAAACAAAAGTTTTCAAAGTGTGTACTATATTATCAAGTTTATACAATTTTATCTGACAACTTTAAAAGAAATTCATATGGCCGTGTGTACTTTCTTTTTCTTCATCTATTATGCCACTTAACCTTTATAAACCTACATATTTCTAAAAGGCCTATTAGCCAGTAATTACAATTAAAAATAATGCAAATATCATCCCGTTCCAGGGTGCTCATATTATAAGGTGGTCTTTGGACTGGTTTGTGAAACTAGGTTTGTGTGTGGTGGTTTGTGCATGCATAGTTTAATTGTTTGGCTAATTATTATCAGCAGTTAGAGTCTGACTTCCTCCTTCTCTTCGCCATATTTGCATATTATGAGCCCATACATGTGAGTTGTGCTGTGAGAAGGTTTCTTGTGTGTGTGTGTGTGTGTGTGTGTGTGTGTGTGTGTTTGTATGACTATGTGCCGTGCAGTCATGCCCTATGCCTTTTCATTTACAAGTGGACAGATGGACGGATTTTAAGCATGGGGAACTTCAAGAGCAATAACCCATCCCCTATCATTCATTTAATCCTATACTGAATCTCTCTCTCTCTCTCTCTCTCTCTCTCTCTCTCTCTCTCTTGTTCTCTGTGGAGGAAGTTGCTATTTAATCCTCACATTTGATAAGGGATTACAGGATTACTGGTTGTATCCTCATACACTGCGTGCTTTGTGTCTCAGCAACAACAATAATAATTATTATTATTATTAATTGTCAACAACAACAATTGTTGTTGTTGTTGTTGCTGCTGTTGTTCTCTCTATTGTGTTTGTCATTTTCTATCATCTTATTGTCTATTGCCTCTTTTTTCTGCTTAATTTGTATTAATACAAATTATTTATTGTTTAGTTTGGTTTAGATAGTTATCAATTTTTTCCCCCTGTGTGTTTATTCTCTTTAAGCTATTTCATGTTCTGTTTTTTTTATTTTTGTTTGTTTTCAAATTTCTCATTTTGTTTTATCCTGTTTGCCCTTTTCTACTGCTTTTTGTTACTTTGTGAAAATGGTTAAAAAGTGCTGTATAAATAAACTATTATATTGTTGTTGTTGTTGTTGTTCTTCTTCTTCTTATTATTATTATTATTATTATTATTAATACTAGTAGTAGTAGGCTTGTACTATTACTGATGCCTCATAACAGCAGACTGTTTTTTTTTTTGTTTGTTTTTTTTGGTATTGGTTTTTAGGCTGCTCATTGTTAACAGATTGAGCAATACGAGCTGATTTATTGACTAATTCATTCTTTCTTTATTTTTATATTTTATTTTATTTTTTTACTTTGAACATGTTTTGAATGCTTTATGTTCAATCGGAGTGCCTTGAAAGGATTTCTGATGCAATTTGACAGCCAGTGATTCTGTGTGGATTCTGCGAGATCATACGAAGCGACCCGGGTACATCCCCAGCCGCAAACTACCGCTGACAGTACACCGAATTTTGCACGCCACTTACCATGACGCACCGCGTCGAGCTCGACACGCTGTTAGGTAGGCTGGTGTGCGGTTTGGAACGCAGCCCACAAGCCTGCGCGCGCGCGCGCACGCGCGTTCATGTACGGTCTCAGTAGGCGGCTGAACTTCCTCCTCAGTCACTTACTGTACTGTACATCTTCACTTGTACTGCTCGCTACAGTCAGTCCTCTAAACGAGATGAGGGAACCGGCTTAGAAAACGTGCCGGTTTGGTGGTAAAAGAAACTTCTCTCATGGTCCACATCTTGCAAGGCGTTCGTGGATTAAATTAGCTTTGAACCGGGTAAGGACTTTTTCTTTTTTATTTACTGCAGTACCATTAATAACATCAGCACATCTGTATATATATATATAAAGATTCCTATCATTATTTTTTCAGCACAACCACAGCTAGTTGACTAGTTTGACTAGTTGGCACACACCCTACAGATTTGCTATATGGGCTATATGGGCTATAAAATAAACACTTTGTATGTTATTTTGTTATGATTGGGTATTTTGAGTGGTACTCAAGTTACTAACTGAGCCAGTAATGAATTGTTTCACTTTGTCATGTAACTGACACACATGTCATATTAACAGCTTATTTCCCACAAATGATTTTTTTTAAGTGATTTTAGATTCATTATAGCCATACTGAGCTGGTCCGTTTGTGTTATGGAAAATGAAGTGCTTACACCAATATCCATTTCCTTTTACAAAACAAGCCAACACCATAAACAGCACAAGGCTGTAAAGCAGCCAATCAAACAAACTAATCAAGTCTCTGTCAGTCTCTTATGTCGAGTTTCACTTTACTTGGGCCAGAAGTGAAAGCAGATTAATTACTATACCAACTAGCAGAATTTAGTCTATTAGATTGTCCTGTTAGACATCACAAGTTCTGTGTTTAGCCTGATGTTCCGAAATGATAAGAACCTTTCGAAAATCTTGGACGTAAAGAGGGGTTTTACATTAATAACGTGATCTTTGGACAGCTTTTGGTAGCAACACAGAAGGAAAAATAATGCTTGGTTTAAAGGTTGAATGTCCTTATTTTAAGACATAAACCTCCCAGTAAGTGACAGTCTGATTGGTATAGCTATTGGAAGGCGCACCCAATATGGTGGCGTTTTATTTACCGTTGCTTACAACATTTTACAAATAAATGTTAGTATGCGCCCAGCTAATCTAGGAAACTGTGCGATAATGTTGAGCCAGCTCCTTCCTTGCCTTTCAAACCTTCTTTTTTTGGGTTCAGTTGCATGTACACCACATTTGGCTGCCACATTTCTCCAAAGCAAATGAAAAGTCAGTTAGAATCTAATCCAATGATGGAGCTGGTAAAAAAAAAAAAAAACAAACAAAAAAAAACTGACTGTAAGACCAGCGACACAAGACCAAGTTTCCATCAACTGACCACAAACAAGTGTGAGATGGAGAACAGAAAAAGAAACTGCTAGTCCCCACGAGTGCTCTAAACTCTAGCGACTTAGACGCAGCTAACCGCACAGCAAAAAGGAGGTCAAAAAATACTGACATGGCAGAATACTATGGGCTGCACATTTTACATTAATGTCATCCGGTGCGCTGGAGGTCATGGTGGTTCCTGTAAGAAACAGTTAATCTTCAAATACCTCCTTTTGCATCAAATACCCCCTTCAAATACCCTCACTTCCTGTTGGAGATGGCCTTCAGCTGACTTCCCCCTTGCTCTGAGTTCAGAGTTCTGAGCATGCCATGGGTCTCTGAGTTCCATCTTTAACAGAGAGCTGGAAATGTCTCTGTTCTGTGTGGCTTATAGAAGAACATGTAAGTCTGAGCGTGGATTTTTCCAGACAGTCCACATTGATTACCTTCTTACTTAAAGTGGTGAAGGTGCCAAGTCCCTTCATGTATTTGGAAATGGCTGAATAGTGGTATAGCCCAAACCCTTTTAAGACTTGCCGGAAATTTGCAGTTTAGATTAAAAAAAAAAAAAAGAAAAAAGAAAAACGCTGAATATATAAAAAGTTCCAGCTCCAGTTACAAAAAAGCAGTAGTAAAAATGAGACAGATATAGCGGCACAGTAATAAGAATAGAGCAAAAGAGGAACCAGTGAGAGCGGAATGAGGAAGCAAGTTTGCCTTGATTCTGCTTCAGTGCCTTCCAGCTACATGGGGCAGCTTCGGTGTGTGTGTGTGTGTATGTAACATCAGTCCATCAGTGTATAACATCATAACATCAGTGTGTGAGTGTCCATCAGTGGTAATACTAACTTCTACTCTGCTTAACCCTTATGGTCTTTTCATTAATACATTGAATGACCCAGACCATCTCTTTTGGTATTGATATTTATGCAATAATAAATATTATTTACAATATATAGAACCAACCAAAACATGCTTGTGTGTATATTGCAAATAATGCTTGAGAAAAATGCTGAATTTTTTAGTTTTTTTTTTTAACTAAATACTAACTGTACCATTACTTGTCAGTGGGATGGTACCCATAAGCATATATCTTTTGTGCCTTTAGTATGTATCTTTTACATAGAAAGGTGCATATAGTGCAAAGCTTTACTCTACATTGGTCAGTGTGGTCCAGTTTTTTCAAAGATACAATACATCCACATTTCCAAATGATGAGGAAAGTTGCAATTTAGTACTCTTTTTCTAAGCGCGTATGTCGATAAAAGAACGAAAGATCTTGTGGAGATACGTTTTTCCATTTTTCTTGGTACTTTCATGTCAAAGACCTTTACATGTAATTTCAGTAATATAAAATGAGCAGTGATTTTTCCGACAAGTGACGCCCAAGCACATAATGTTTCAGGTTGAAATGAATTATTTCAATATTGTTCCATTCGTAGAAAAAAAGACCCTATACAGAACATATTGAATGCAAGTAGAGTTTAATTTGCATTCTGTAGCTCTGTTATTCACAACCCAGAGATTTTGTTTTTCCTTACCATGCTTCTCTACTTTGAAAATATGGGGGGGGGGCTTTCTTCTACGCAGTGTAGCTTAAATGAATTTATTTCTTTGTGCCATAACACCACGTTCCCTGGGCTTTCCCACCATAAAGTGACTAGAGGAAGTGATTATGGGATATTTTCTCTTAACTGAACTCTGCCTTCCTGCTCTTCTGTTTAAGGCACTTTGAAAATGCTGTTTGAGTACTATTGTGTCCTGGCAAGGCTCAGAGTGCACAAGCATAAAACTCAAGAGAAACTGTTGGGAAGCTGGAATGCTGTTGAATTGTAAGGCTTAGGGGAACTAATACACTTCTCTATTATTTAGGGTAATATAGCGTAGTTTGTTTTTTGCCCTTTGGGCCTCCATTCTTTCACACCTGGCTTGTTCCAAAGGTTAGATGAATGCTTCTAGTTCTGTATTTTTTATCAGAGAATAAGTCTCTCTCTCTCTCTCTCTCTCT
>CM040990.1:12590707-12628545 GCA_022985145.1 Pangasius djambal
TATATATATATATATATATATATATATATATATATATATATATATATATATATATATATATATATATATATTGTGTATCAATAAAATTCTATGAACCATGCAATAAAACCATGCAAGTGATCCAACACAAGCCCTGGGGATGATTTCTACCAACACAGTAGCTGAGTCTGACTGAGAACCGCTTTGAACAAATGCGGGGGCGGAGTTTTACTGTATATTCTATCAAAGTTGATTCATTAGTCTTTGATCCCTTTTTACGTGAGTGCACAGTGCTCGTGTTTATGGCTACAGTAAAACACCCTTTACCTTGCAGTCTCTGCTTCATCTAAGCAACAATGTACAGCATACAGGATAAAGCAGAAATATAAATCGGACCCTTCTTCTGCAGAGCTCAGCAGGGGTTTTCTTCTATCACAAAGGTCATTTATGGATTAGTTATGTATTGCAGAATCAGATTATAAGTACATGAAGAAGAATGAAAACAGGAAAAGTACATGGTCCTGTTCATAGTCCTGTCTGGTTGAAGCTTACACATCAGTTGTGTTACACTGTAGTTTAATTCCTGTAGTCATTTTTCAATAACTAACATGTATGAAATGTACGGAGCCCCAGAAAGGTGTAATTTTTTATTTTTATTTTTATTTTTTTTGGGGGGGGGATTATCACGTGAGTAAAATTTGCACTAGTATCTGGTGTGCATGCGATAGATAGGACACCATATCCTTTCCGGGGCTCAGTAATAATGTCCAGTTATCCTTTTTGGATAACTTTTGATCAAATTAAAATTTGTGCCTAAATGCATCACCTCAAAACGCAGGTACCTCGATTTTAGTGATGTGAAAAGTAATGAAAGAGAAATGAAAGTTGGTTATGTTTATACATGAGCTGCTTTCGTTTTTCTCTAAACAGAGCTATTTTAGCTAGTTAGCACATATGCCTTTTCTAATTGTTTAACACTAGTCTTATGACAGTTTATAATGGCAAAATGTCAGTTTATAATGGTTGTCATAAATGTCAGTTTATAATGGTTGTCATAAATGTCAGTTTATAATGGTTGTCAACAACGCAGAACTACAAGAGACTACACATTCTATGTGGTGTCATTATTTTATTGATATGTCTACAATCGTATCAGTTTGACTGCATAAATGTATGTCTACATGTCTATATAAAAATAGATCGCATGTTTGTGTAGTGTTTTGCCTCATGAATTTATCTCTGAATTTGCCTCATTTGTCTCTGACTTTGTGGCATCTTATTCATAACACACCTGAACTTCAGTTCTTCATTGACTACAGTTACATTCAGCTATGTATGTATGTGTGTGTGTGTGTGTGTGTGTGTGTGTGTGTGTAAACGAGAGTGTGAGACAAGCCATGAGGCACCACTTGTGCCTCATGCAGGAGAGAGACAGAGAGAAAGAGAGAGATAGAGATCCTGTTACAGGCTAGAACCAGTGATATATACATGCAAAATGCAGTATGTTTGCACTAACAAGAAACTTCTGATTTCCTCAAAAAAAAAAAAAAAAAAACACACACACACACTACAAACATCATCACTATATCACAAGTACTGCAGAGTTGCAATGACTTACAGTTGGTGCTGTAAACATTTTGACTCCTTAAATTCAAGGACAGGTGTCACTCCTAAACACAGATTTTACTGTGGATGTCTTTAGTAGAATGACAGTGTAAGGAGTTTAAAAAAAGTACAGTGACTAGTGGAAACTCAGACTGATATGCCAAACTCCTTACATTTTTATTGTGGAATATAATGTGGGCTCTCTGTTCCATGTAGAGTAATAGCTGAAACAGCTGGTACTGCTAGCTTAATCTGTAATCGGTGTACATCGTGCAGCTGTGGTGTGTGTGTGTGTGTGTGTGTGTGTATGTGTGTGCTTGTGTGTGTAGGTGGGTGGATGGTTCCGTGTGTGTCTCAAAGCTTCCCCTGGCTTCTTCCTCTTGACTTTCTATTCGTTGACTCTCTCTCACACACACACACACACACACACACACACACACACACACACACACCCCACAGGACCACCATCTCTGTATTTTCTGTTTAAAAAAGGCAATTCCACATGCACCTTTGACCTACTGTTAAGGAATATCTCATCTTTAATGATAATTCTGTTTTGGTCAGGTCATGGGCAGAATGTAGCAAAGCCATTACAGCATAGGCAAATGAAACAAATCATTCCACAAATGACTTTTCAAGATTAGACCACAACTCCAGCTGTCATGTTGCACCACTGCTAGGCAGCAATGTCTAATGTTTCTGTACCCGTTTCTCTGACTGTCTGTGTGCAGGATTTTATCATGGGCTGTGTTGGCACCAAGCCAGACCAGGATTCAGGTGGCAAAACAGTGGGCAACAACGACATGGGAAACCGCAATCAGACAGCACACTATGTCAAAGACCCTACAACAGGGAGCAAGGCTGTAAGTGGAGTTCTACACCAGGGTTTCATTGGGTTGAGCAGGGAAACAGAGAGGCTTATGGAAAGAAGAAGTGTTTCAGGGACTTTCTCATAATCTTACTTCTACCAAAAAAAAGTTGATGATTGCACATTAGTGTGTTGCCTGTGTTTTGCAAGGTCACTGATATGGAATATTTTAGTATATTCAGCTTGCTTGGGTGTGCTTCCTCTTCCTAAACTTCCTAATCACTGAAGTAGGCACAGAAGACCGGTTTACTACAAGATATTGTACTGAAATAAGCCGAAAAGTCACATGACGGTCTTTCTGAAACCACACCCTATCCGCTACCTAGTGCACTATTTTGGGATTTGTGTCATTTACAGTTGCATATGAAAGCACAGAGTGCTGAATCCAGTCCACTTATGAAATCTCAAAATGTACTCTAATAGATTAGTGTACAAACAATCAGCCCTAGTGGGCAAAGAATGCTCTAAATGCACTTTGCTGTTTGTAGGGAATAGGGCACCATTTAAGAGACAGCTAATGATTGTGGTGGTATCGCAGTTTCATACCTATTTTAAGTTAACACCTAATGCAGTATACATTATTATGAGACCAAAAAAGTCCGAAATGTATCTTTTGTAGCATGCCTTTAATCTGAAAGATCTTTCAACTGGGTGCTCCAATTCCATAACAACAGATTTAGCACCTATCTGCCTCCAAAGAAAATATATATTCATTATCACCATGTCTATCCTGTAGTACCTTATACCTAAGCAAACGGCTGAAAGCCTTGTTACACAGAAACCTTCTTTTTCTACTGTTTTAACATTTAATTTAAAGTGTGCCGAGTACTCCTTGTGCTTTTAAGGCAGGCTTTTTGGACCCTTTTAACTGTAAAATAAATTACACAGACTCCCATCAGTAAAGAATTATTTATAACATAATCCGACTATTCAAATATTTGGCGCATTAGTTACAATTGAAATGTGTATCATTCAAATTTTTCGATTTTTTTTTTTTTTTTTGTGTAATAGAGATTTTATTTCAGAAATTTGTTTCTGAAAACATGTAGAACACGTTTTAATAGTAAATTAACGTTATCGTGTTTTTGAATTACTGAGGTTCTGAATGAATAAATTCAAGTGATCAGTCAAGTAGGCATTAAGTTGATGACTATTGCGCCGTTACTACGTTTTGCCTGTTTAATGTAACAGTGTCAACTTTGAGAGCGTATTAATAAAAGCTAGCTTTAATGATGGTGAGTCGTGATTTCCATCACCGTAAGGAAATTTGGAAAAAAAACAAAGAAATAAAATAAAAATTACGGACACCATGGCTATGTCTCACGGAGGCTTGAGCAATCCCACTTGGAGAACTTCTGCCTTAGGGAACACCTTTCTACCTTTTGAAGGAATTCCCACTCCTAGAATGAAGGTTTTTTTGTTTTGTTTTTTTAAGTTGTACAAGCAAGTGAACGTTCTTTCTTCATATGTCTTCATATTTCTTTCTTAAATGTTTAGACGGATGCTAAAACAATCTATCCCTAATGCTAATGTTAATGTGCTTACATATAGATTGTAACTGTACAAACACAGCAGAATTCAGTCTGCTCTAAAAACTAAAGGCAACGTTTTGCATTAGGCTTTTTGTTTTAAGCCCACTGCTGGTAGAAATACGTTGATCCAACACAGCGTTTTAAATATGACGAATTAACTTTTTGGCCATAATAAAAAGCATTTCTGAGTAACATGAACTTAGTAACTGTCAACGTGAACACAAGTTTTTAAGTTGACAGCCTATAAAAATCAGTTACGATTGAACAGTCTGTTCAATATCTGAAAGCATAAATCGTTGGGTCAGCAAAAAAATAGTTTTGCAAAAAGCTTTTTGAGTTATGCCAACTGCTGGTAGAGTTGTCAGTGAAAAAATGTTGTACATTTTAAACTCCGGATAAACAGAGAAATTCTAACTGTAGTCTTAAGTGCAACACGCCTAGGTTTGTCAGACACATTTTATGCAAGCTTACCATGAACTGGTTTAAACTAAAAAAAAAAAATAATAATGGGTATCAAGTATTAAGGTCATTAATGAAACAGGAGTAGTGTGATTTTAAAAAATAAAGACCTCAGAGTGACACAGAAGTCTAATTTTACACAAGAAAAAAAATATTGCTTCAGAATATGCTGCACGATTTACTAATTTGTAATTCCAATTTAAGAATCAAATGAATCACATATTATTAAGTATCATGTCAAAACACGTTTGGTTTGGAGTAATGTTAACTCAACTATAAATATGTCTTATATCTAATGATTATATTTAGGTCTACACGAATGCAGAATGCAAAATGGCGCCGAGCTACATGATACGCTGAAGCTTTCTATGGAGCTAAACTGATAGACATAGTCTATGCCCCTTACTATAACTATATCTTTGACAAATTCTTTGCTTTGCAACAAACGAGTAATGTTCATAATTTCATAATACAGCACACAGTGGAAATCTATTGAGATATATTACATTAATGGTTGTTTCATCCCCTCCAATATGCTCTGTAGAACATTAACATTAATTTTAGTACAGCGACATTGCAGGGTAGACTTGCCAGATTTCAGTGTTTTATTAGCTCACCAGCAGAATTCTGAGTCGATGTAAGTAACAGATCATAGTTAGAGTGTAGGTGTAGAGCACCTGCTGGTCTGTCAGCCTGCGGCTTACCAAAGGCTACGTTATTAGCAGCAGACAGCACATCCGCAAAACAGGCAGGGTAATTATTACCTCAGTCGAAAGCAAAAATACCCACGTTGTTTGGGTCAAAAGAAAAGGTGTTTGCAACAGTAATAACACTGACCTTGTTCGTGAAAAATGTGATTTGTGTCTCTGCTATTTGTCCTCAGTCAAGTGAGAACTCGCCCAGAGTTCAAGTGAGAACTCGCCCAGTGTAAAGTGGGTGGGGGAATTCAGAAATTAATTTATAAACCAAATTGAAAGAAGTTACCAGAAATGTAATTTTGTTCTTTATTATTTCAATCAAAGGATTTTAAGCTCAGGTTACTCATGAAAGTGTGTCATCAGATATAAAATCTATAAAATAACCGTTACAAACAATATATACTATTGGTAGGTTTAGAGAAGTAGATGCAGCAATATCCATATATTATCTACTGCTAAAGAGGAGCCACATTTAACTAAAACCAGGTAATGTTCTGCCCTGGGCTTAAAACTACTTCTGTCTGATTTTAATAATGACCAAACTGAGCTGATGGCCTACATTCACTTCCTGTCTGTACCTTTGGTGATTTCACTGTTGTGGTGTCCTCTCATTACAACCTAGAAGTGAGTTGTGGTGACTGTATAAATATATCTCGCTTGTTTGGTACTTCATCCAGGACCTGAACTATCAATCCTTGTACTCAGGAAACAGATAAACACTGTGTCACTGCCTCTTCATTTGAAAGCAGACTATATTTACTTTGTGAACACATCGCTGTAACACTTCTTCCACTCTAAACACAAAGCCAAAAAGTTATTGCTTATCTTAATCATCTCAGTTCAATTCAGTTTAACAACAGACATTGTCACAAAGCAGCTTTACCAAATTTGGGATGTAGATTTATATTTAGATTCCTAATATGCAAGTGAGAGGCGACAGTGGCAAGGAAAGAGACGAAATGAGGAAGAAGCCTAGAGAGGAACCAGACACAAAAGGGAACCCATCCTCTTCTGGGTAATACCAGATAATGCGATTATAAACCATTCCTCCTCTACAACTATACTATTAAGTCAAAGAGTACTAAGTGTGTTGAAAGGATGTTCAGTATGAGCATATTATGGATGAGAATCCTGGGATAAGCAGGAGACAGGCTTTGTGATTACAGCAGCAGTTCTTTAGTACTAGCAGTCTACAGTATCCAGGTGAGATTATCCACTGAAGCAAGGGGGAGACCTAGTCATAAACTGTTTTTTGGGAAGTGCAACTCTTTAGGCTCTCAACGTGCAACCATCCACAACAGCAGAAAGTGAGTCAGAATAGCAAAAAGCTATCCCAGCTCCAATCTCTTAGTAAGCTCTTCCAGAATCCTAATGTTGTAGGTGCTGCTACGAACTACCTTTTGGTGAAAATTTTGCATTTTTATGTGTGTAGGAGTTTTATGGATTAAAGCTTTTACCTTTCATTAACATAATACACATTGCATATGTACCGTGCTAACAGCTATCACGGACACTTATGAAGTTGTTCCCCCAGCAGTGGATCAGAAGACTGAAACTCACGCAGTACTTTTTTTTATTCCATACCTGTATGTGACCTCATATTCTTTGGTACACGCAGTACCATTGAACTAAGTGATTGCAAAACATTTAGCTTTTTTTTTTTTTTTACAATTTTATAATCATATGAAATGCTGTGGAAAACCCTAATCAAATGAAGCACGTGGCAATAACTTTTCTCTTCTCTCAGCAGAACAAAAGCTGCCCCAGTGCTCCTTCCTCAAGCACAGATGGTGAGTGATATTTTTCACTCTATAAAAGATTTATTGCAAACTTTCTACTGCTTAAATGGTCAACTGTTGCCCATCTCTGGTTTGAGACCTGTCTTCAGGCGTACTGTTAAAAGGAAGATGTGCGAATTCACTGGTTTATAAACCTACTAATGTTATAAATCATTTCCATCTAACCGAGGTAGAGTACTAGTTCATAAAATGTTCACTGCACACGAAAGAGGAAGTCACTGCTAACATCGTGTTTTTTTTAACAGCTGAGCTATTAATACAATTCTTTCCAACACTGTTGATTTGAAAAGTAGATGCACACACAAGCTGTAATTCGTGTTAGTTTTTTTTTTTTAAAGCATGGTGCCAAATTCATTTCCTGTTTGCTGCTTGACTAGTATTTATAGTATGATAAACTCTCAGCTCTTAATGTGCTAGCTTTATGTATTTTTATAATGTGATAATTACACCGATTAGACTTAACTAACTGTGGATGAGAAAAACAGGCTAAACGTCTGTTCATGCTTCTTAGATGTTGAGAACATTGCCATTGCGCTCTTTGACTATGAAGCATTGCACGATGGAGACCTGGGCTTTAAAAAAGGAGACAAGCTGAAAATCTTACAAGAGTAAGTACGCCCCTGGACATAAGCTTTCCAAAGTGGTACAGTTCCTAGATATACTTTCATACATGCATAATTTTTTTTTTTCCACGATTTGTCTCTCTGCAGGTCAGGTGAATGGTGGAAAGCAATGTCTCTGAGTAGTGGTCAGGAGGGCTACATCCCCAGTAACTATGTAGCTAAAGACACACTTCAGACTGAAGAGTGAGTGTACAATATATACAATATCACATTACATGTTATACCACATGTACTGTATGTGTGCAACACATAATGCAGGGAATCCAGGGTAGTAATAATTACAGTGTGGGCAAATCATTTAGAGGTGTATTGATGACCTTTAGCTAGATATCAACACTGAACTGACCTTGTCACAAACCGCTTTTGCTCACCGGGATTCATTGAGTATTCTATGTGATAAGCTAGTGTAAAGATGAGCACAGGACTGCTTTTTCTTTTTTCTTTTTTTTTTCATTCCACTCCAACAGAAAGTCCGACCAATCCCGCCAGCTCCCACAGTTATTTCAGTTTGTATTTTCTTAGTGAAAAGTTTCTTAGCTGGTTGCATTTCCCAAAATATACACAGTCAGAATCACTTTATTCAGCCAAACACATTTGCATGCACAAGGAATTTCTCTTGGCACAAGGTGCAGACATATCAGGACAACAAGTAATTGAAAATAATTGACATATAGGCACAACAAGTATAGGGACATATACATTAGGGACAACATTAGGGGCAACAGATAGTGCTAATTGCTATTTCTCATGATCTTACGGTGCTGGGTTAAGAGTAAATGGCAGCTAGGACTTTATAATACAGTGGGCTCTTTAAAATAGCTACCAAAACAAGACAAAATTAACAGTTACCGTTATTGGAATGTTATTGGAAAGGTTTTATCTCTCTTTGTCCCGCATGCTTCATGTCTGACCTCCCCCTCACGAGAGACTTGAGGCTAACTCAAGCAATTTCTTGTGTTTGTTCCTGCGGCCTACGTGGATCCTATTTTCAATGCACATCTCTAAGCCAGTGCTCTGAAACACGGTACATTGTGTGTGTCTTTCAGCTGGTTCTTCAAAGGAGTGAGCAGGAAAGATGCAGAGAGACAGCTCCTGGTCTCTGGGAATAAAGTGGGCTCTTTCATGATCAGAGACAGCGAGACCACCAAAGGTGAGTTTAACATATATGCTAAATTAACTGGTTCTACTTAAATAATTACTTATATTTTATTTCCTAAAAGATATTTATTCTTGTCAAAAAGTGACTACATTCATTTAAAGGGTCATCTGGATCATATCATTCATTAAGCCCTAATTCATTTTTATTATTGAATGATTATTACCTTCATTTGCACCACAGTGCAGTTGTTGTTGCTGTTACTGAGTAGATCCACACTTATTGACACCTCTGTTTCACAGGAAGCTACTCATTATCAGTAAGGGACCATGACCCTCAAACAGGTGACACAGTGAAGCATTACAAGATCCGTACGCTAGACAGCGGTGGCTTCTACATTTCACCTCGAATCACGTTCAACTCCCTGCCAGAGCTCGTCAACCATTACAAGAGTAAGAGCCGGAAGAAGTCATGTGATAGCACATACACCACAGCGTATTTTATTTAAAGGGGTTCAACTATACTGTAGCTAAACTGAGATAAAAATATAGCTATCCAGTTAGCCAGCACCTAAGCTGCTAAACTTCTATCTTTATTTCTATAACCAAGAGGCTTTCAAATGTTGTTAAAGTTGTCATGCTGTGTGGTTTCATATTCTATAAAAATGCATTAGCAAGAAAATAATATAAAATATTCGAACAACCAGCTCTTAGACAATCTCTTGACATTGCATGTGAGTCGTTCTCACAGCAATTCATCTTGGCATTTACTAAAGCAGCCTTCATAGTCTTTTTTCTGATGCCGAGTGTACTTTTTCCATACAAATCACAGTGAACACTTTTTGCTATGCACTGTGGTCTATGATAATATACAATACACTCAGATGTAAGAAAAAATGTCACCAGCTTCATATTACTAGCTTTCCTTCACTAGCTTTTTTAATGTTCTTATTTTGAATTACATAGCAAAAAAATCACTATATAAAAAACACAATATATATAACTATATATAACTATATATATATAACTATCTATATATATATATATATATATATATATATATATATATATATATATATATATATATACATATATAAAACTATATAACATAATATATCCTATCAGTGTTATCAAGAAAGACAGTCTGCACTGTCACAGCCACTAGCTGAAAGCCTTTTCCTGCTTGTGTATCAGGTTTTTCCATTAGAGCAGGGCAGAGTCCTTTGACTTACATACAGAGCCAGGTTCATAGGTGAGATGTGTTTCTGTCATTTTCACAGAGCAGGGAGATGGACTGTGTCAGGCACTCACTAACCCCTGCATTAGTGCCAAACCCCAGAAGCCATGGGAAAAGGATGCCTGGGAAATCGCACGAGAATCCCTCAAGCTGGAGAAAAGGCTGGGAGCTGGACAATTTGGAGAAGTTTGGATGGGTGAGTGATGGGTGTCTGGCATATTTCGACCCTTGCGGCTTTTCAAAACAACATTTGACTCCGATGGTCAGAGATATGTTGTTAAGTTTTGCGCATATGAAACCCAGTTTAGTACATTTGTCATGAAAACCAAAATAATGGATAAATGAATAATGATATATGCTAAGATATGTAAGATTTTAATGATGGATATGTAAGATTTTAATTGTAGCATGGCTTCTCATTTTCAGCCACATACAACAAGCACACCAAGGTGGCTGTGAAGACTATGAAGCCGGGTAGCATGTCCGTGGAGGCGTTCCTGATGGAAGCAAACCTTATGAAGACCCTCCAACACGACAAGCTGGTCCGTCTCAATGCTGTAGTTACCAAGGAAGAGCCCATCTACATCATCACAGAATTCATGGAGAAAGGTGTGTTTGTGTGTGGGTTAGCAGATACAGGATTTTCTGGGGGAAAAAAAAGGTGAAGAGAGCCCATTTTTAAATATGGCTATGTGTGCATTTTAAAGGCAGTTTATTGGACTTCCTCAAGAGTGACGAAGGAAATCGTCTCCAGTTGCCCAAACTGATAGACTTCTCTGCACAGGTGAGTCTATCTGTGTCTGCACCTTTCCACCCTATCATTCTGCAGTTCCTGCAGTTTGTTTTTTTTTTTTAGGTGTGGAACTGAATGTACCATGCACATTTGCCTTTGATGTACAAAGCAGGTTTGTCCCGTTAGTGGTTGAATTTTAATATTCAAATCTGATAAGCAACAGGTACCTCTGTGTGTGCAAAGCTAGGCGTGTGCACTGTGCCCTGGTGTATCAGGCTTTGTGCGTGTGGATGGGCTTACTAACCACACACTAAGCCCAACGGACGTTCAGTTTCATTAATTATTATTCAGAAATTGTTCACAGAATTAATTTTGGACTTGCAAAGGGGGAAAAAACAAACATTTATCCCTTGAAATCAAAGGGTTATAACAATAAAACCACAAATCTTGATCACTTTAATTATAGAGCTCCATAGATAAAAACAAAGCATGTAACAGGCTAATCTGAAAGTGCCACTTCGGAGGCAGCAGAGGCAGTCTAAGACAGATACACGGAACATCGATGTGTGACGACTCTTGCTCTAGATTGTATTTGAGATTCTACTTGTCTCTGCCTACCCAGACAGCAGAAGGTATGGCCTACATCGAACGAAGGAACTACATTCACAGAGACTTACGGGCTGCCAATATCCTGGTTAATAAGAGTCTGGTGTGCAAAATTGCTGACTTTGGTTTGGCACGTATCATAGAGGACAATGAATACACTGCCAGAGAAGGTGAGTCATTTCACAGTTCTCAGATCAGCATACTCGTTAATGTTCATTCTTTATTCACTGATTTTTTTTTGTGTTTGTAAACTGATTACAGAATTCTAACCACTGATCTCGCTATTCTTCCTTGTAAGGTGCGAAATTCCCCATTAAGTGGACTGCACCGGAGGCTATTAACTATGGCTCCTTCACCATCAAATCAGACGTGTGGTCCTTTGGTATTCTGCTCACTGAGATTATCAGTTATGGCCGAACACCATACCCAGGTCAGCACTGCCATTCCACAGTCTAATTTAGGTTTTTTTTAACCTGTGGGGCGCACTGAGCTCTTTTCAGGGTTGGGGCCAAGATAAAGATGTAGGCTACATTCAAACACCATTCAAGAATGTACAAATGTACAATGTACAATATCCACATTGGAATTTTTTTAAATTCAAGTTAAACAAATGGAAGGAGTATACGCCCAGAAAGTTGAAACCCCCTCCCCTAGTTAACTGAATCAGAGAAAGTCTATTGTTAGTACCGTACCTTTCATAATGTAGAAGCTTAGCCCTCATGTTCTGTACTATTTGCTCAAAATAATGTTTTTTCATCATAAAAGTTATTGAGCCAAGCACATAGTTATGTAGGGACAGAGCCTTTTTATATACAGATGAGTGACAAATTTAAGGAACAGCATCTTAGTAAAGGATATTCCCTCAGTTGGTATTTTGATGATGGTGGTAGAAGGCACTGTTCAACACATCGGTCCAATAGATGTTTATTTGAGGGGAGAGGTGGTGATTGTGAACATGACACCATTCTCATATCAGCATCAAACCATTCAGTGAATCCTCGTACTCTGTGGACAGGGACACTGCCATCCTGGAAGAAACCACTCTCATTAAGATAGAAACGTTTCATCATGGAATGGAGGTGATCAGTCAGAATAACTCTGTATTGAATCAATAGCATACCAGAACCAGTTTTTTCCTTTTTGGTCAACGTCTGTATACAGTGAACATGGCGACAGTTGACAGTGAAGCCACGATGTCTCTGACGACCTCTGGTGGCTGCTAGCAATACTATTTTAACCTCGTCCAAATCCACTGTACGTTAAGCGTAGCTTGCATGAAGCGGTTTTTACCTGTAGTCCACTTGAACAGCATATCAGCAGTTAATATAATTATAATAAAATATCTGGTGTGTATTGGATTATGACAACTGTAAAGATGACATTTTTTAGCCTCTTCTGAGGTATTTACTTTATTTTGAAAGATGGCATCCTGCATGCTTCGGCACTCTGTTCTTTTCAGTAGGCCTAAAAGTAAGTGCGTGCATGTACAGTGGTGAAATATTCAGTATTGCAGGCAATCAGCTAATTAATTAAACATGTTGATTTGGGGTGCATGATGTGCATTGTAAGCTGTTTTGCAGTAAAAGATATACAGTGTGATGCTTCTAAGACATGAACGTATGCTTATGCAGGAAATCTGTTCATTTAGAGTTAATTGAAGCCAATTTAATACAGTAGATCTGTATACTCATAGACTATCACATATTATTCATTCCACTGTGGCTGCTCTATAAATATGGTCAAATACCTACTGCACAGGCTGTGGCTTCACAAAAGGAATCAATGGAGGAAACTTGTTCAGTTTTTATAGTCTTTTCCTAGGTCAAATGTTGTTAGCACTGTACAGTTTGTTTTGCATTGATAAAAATATCAACTGGGTCAACAGAGCATAGGATCATCAAAAGATGTCCCACTGTTTTCACTGTTACTCTGTATGTGTGCTTGTGTGTATTGTCCAGGCATGACGAACCCAGAGGTGATTCGCTCTCTGGAGAGAGGATATCGCATGCAGCGCTTGGACTCGTGTCCTCAGGAGCTGTATGACATTATGCTAGAGTGCTGGAAGAACAAGCCAGAAGACAGACCGACATTTGAGTACCTTCAGAGCGTGCTGGAGGACTTCTACACGGCCACAGAGAGCCAGTACCAACAACAGCCCTGAGATACACACACACACACACACACACACACACACACACATCCTTAGGCTAGGCATATACCGCAAGCGCACGTGCATTAATATCCAATGCAAACGTGCAGTGTGAGTGAATGACCGTGAATTAACAAAGAATGCAATCTTAATTTAATCATGCAAAGCCTTTTCCCTTATGTTGAGTGTAGCATATGATTGCACAAAATTGTACAAAGTCATAATTTATGTATGAGAATATAGAGGTTTATTATCGTTTGCCGTATATTTTTAGCTGTTATAGTGGTTCTCATTTCTTTAACAGTTTTAACAATGTGAATTTCAAACAGTTCATTTCCATGCTTTGACATGCTTAGTGGAACGGATTCATTAAAAGATGAAACATCTTGGTTTGGTTTCATACAAGTGACAGTCTAACCCCACCCCTTAATCTTAATCTTCACGGCCTTTCACATGAATTGCGTTGTATGAATTATGGATTTGCAGTTTGGATTGTTGGAAAGGTTTACACAAAATAGTTCAAAACTGCAACCTATATTAGGTTGAAACCACCTGAAATGAGCTTGTTTGGTGTGTCACTCTTCGGCATAATACTACTGCTAAACTATTTCTTTTATGTGAAATTCTTCATATAAAACGATCATTGAATCATGATGATAATCTTTTTGCCATAATGTACATTCAATAACTGTCTTGTTTTAATGTATGCCTGTGAATTCATACTTGTGTTACTTCTGATAGTGTAGTCACAACTCTCATTTACCACTGCTATTTCATTTAAACGTTTTTTTTTTAACAAGAAGTGACTTTCTCTAAACATCTGTGCAATAATATCAAATTGTGATATTAATCTTTCTAAAATTCATTTAAACATATAAACCTGATATATTGCCTGTTGTACTGTATATTTGTAATAGGTTTTGGTTAATTCTGCTTCTCATTTATAACCTACTCTAAAATAAAGTGGTTCACAGAGATTAAATTAAGTAAAGGATAATTTAACCTTGAACCTGAATCAAAACGATAACATAAATATTGAAGAATTATTCAAAACAGATGTTCATCTAAATTATATGGCTTTAGTATATAGCATATGGAGTTTGTATGTGTTTATATCTTTTTCTACATGCTTATTAAATTAATGGATATTGAATCTAGTGTATTTTTTTTTTATTTTACGTTTTTCCTTTGATGGCCAAGGTTATATGTGTTAACTGATGTAACAAATACCTTTTTTCTATTTAGTATAATAGAGGTTTGTTCTTTTAGCAGTTCAGATTAGACACTTTTCCCTTCTCAAAACAGACACAAACAAATAAAAATGTTCAACATTCCTGGTACACAATGCCGGGGGTGTTATTTAAGTGAATTCTCCACGATGTTTTGGAGAAATTATATCATGTTATTATATGTCTATGTTATTGATCACAGAATTCTGAACCATGTCTATACCAGAATTACAAAGATCAGGGTACAATAATTTTGCACTTGATTTGAGGAATCCTAGTGCACTTACATGCGTGGTACATACACGGTATAAACAGTCCCCTCTGAAAGTATTGGAATGGCAAAGCCAATACACTGAAGACACTTGGGTTTGAGATCAGAAAATGAATATACAGATGGCAATATGAGGAAATGAAAGCTGAAATTCTGATCTATCGTCTCATATTCATCTTTTGATCTCCAACCCAAACATCTTCAGTGTATAGAAAACCAAAAGAATTGGCCTTGTCATTCCAATACTTTTGGAGGGGACTGTAGTATATGATATAGGATATACAAGAAAACATTAGTAATTAAATATTAGTAATTAACTTATAAATCAAATAATTGATGAATTATTTTATTAGCAATTAAATTATATATGAGTAATTAAAATGTTCCTTATTTAACAGAAATTATTAAGCCATTAAATAAACTACAAATTAAATAAATTTGTAGCTAAATGAAATAGTTACATTAGAGAATATTTTATGTTGTTATTTACACACATTTCAAGGAAGTGTCTCTTCTCTCAAATGCCACGACATTTTCTGGTGTTACAACCTGTAACTGAAATGGACTTGTACCATTTGCTTGCTTTGCGTGTGCAGTGACGACACGCACGCGTCGTGGTTCGCTCATGAACGCGTGTCGGAGATCTATGCGGAAGGGAAGATATTTTGCGAATAAAGACTTCATTTTTGTTTTTTGCGCACACAAAGCATTCATATCGCTCCAAAAAATTGGGCCACTGGAGTCACATGGATTGCTTTTCCGATGCTTTTATGAACTTTTTTGGAGCTTGAAAGTTTTGGTTACGTGGACTGTCAATGGAGGGACAGAAACCTCCCAGGTTTCATTAAAAATATCTTCATCTGTGTTCCGGTGATGAACGAAAGCCTTATGGGTCTGGAATGACATGAGGGTGAGTAACTGATGACAGAATTTTCATTTTTGAGTGAACTATCCCTTTAAACACGAAGCCTTCCAACATGAATGCACTCTATCCACTTTTCTACATCCACTTGTTCTTAACCCTAATAACATACTGTATACTAATTACTGTGCTGTGTAATATGGTTTGGTCTACAGTCTGCAACAAAACTATCAAAAAGTTTCAAATCAATTCACACACACACACACACACACACCTTTGTCTTACTATCCAAGTAAGCACCTTCCACTGACATCATTATTAATGCATCTAATCAATGCTAAGCCTACATGTAAATTTAATAAGGCACTGAAAGCAAGAAAGCAAGTTTGAGCATTAAAACCTCTCCTAACAACATTTATACTTTGAAATACGCGTTTTACTAGCACACAACTGTTTTTACAAACAAAGTGAAATGGCGGGCAAGAAGAAAGAAACTAAAAAGCCTGTCAGTGCAGCGTTAGCCGAAGACGTCATGATTTCGTACTTACGGGTTTCCGGTGAGGTCACGAATGACACGTGTATTCAAGATGGCGGCCGTGACGGTGAGTTGAAACGACAACTCTCTGTTTTGAAAAATAATACTCGTCTGTGTTGATTCGGGCGCGTTGTCTTTTAGAATAACTATAACACGGAGTTGTTTTATACGTTTTGAATGTTTGTTGCTCTTAGAATCAGCCTCGGAATGTAGCTAGTAAGCTAGATCATTAGCTAGTTAGCGTCTTATTCCTGTAGATTAGCTAGCTAAAGCAGATAGCAGTCAGTTGAGTTGTAAAGTGAACCTAGCCAAGATGTCTTACCGATGTGCTTAACGGTTATGAAATGGTTTCTGGAAATGACCCACAGTTTTAAGGTGGCTGTAACTCTTGTCATTGCCAGAATAGCTCAAGTAATGAGAGATTTGCTCCTCACTCAGCTCATGGGATGGGATGCGATGCAGATTGAGACTTGACAATTCCTGACAATCTTTTGCTCTTAGTGTGCATCGTAATTCCACTCACTAGTCTAACCTGGTTTGGGAGTTAAGACACAGCCTGAATGAAAACTGATTCTCTGTTGGATTTGCAGTGACAAGAGTAAAGAAATTGAAGATTTAAAACTTTACTGTGATATGCACAAGCTTTCTTGTACAATAAAATTCGTAGTTTGCTGCAGGAGATATTAAAAAAACAACATTAAAGAGTTGTCATAGTCATAGATATTATCATATACAGATACTGTATAGACTTATATGTACAGAATTGTGCAATATTGGAACAAAATAACAACATGGCATAAAATATGATATAAAACCTATTCAACTGTTGCTAAAAAGTGCAGTAAACATAAGCTTGCTGATATATATATACACGAGCGATGCCATTATTCTAATGCAGGGGTGTCCAGTCTTATCCACAAAGGCCCAGTGTGGTGCAGGGTTTCAATCCAATCCAGCAGGATCCACACCTGGTTCCACCTGTTTAATCACTTGATCCTGGCTTTCAACAGACTCAGCTGTGGCTTCACAGATAGATCACTTTGGAAGAACTATCACTAAACTTCGACTCATAGTCACAACTGTTTTTACCTTTTTAAATGTTTCCTGCTCCCGTAGGAATGCTCTGTGGCTTTTTAACACTTTTTATGTAAGTGCTTATATGTCCCTAGCTAATGACGGATTTCAAGCAGATTCTTGTGCACATATAGAAATGTGTAGAATTAATAGGCAGTCACTTCCAGACCTGGAAAAAGTACTGAAATTCCTGATTGGATTTTCCGCATAGACTCAAGGCACTGAGGGTTAAAAATCTGCCATCTTTACGTTTTCCTTTATTCTCTGTACTGATGTATGTCAAATGGAGTTAATAATGATTTAAAAAAAAAAAAAGCAAGAAAACTGAAGTTTTTACAATTGTAGAAATCTGTCTTAAAAAAAAAAAAAAAAAAACTTGAAAAGCTCTGGAATTTTTCACCAAAGGAATCCTTTAGTGATGAGGTTTCAGAAGTTGAATCTGCCTTCGTATGAAGGTTTTATGTTGCTACTTTGTCAGTTTGGAGTTAATCGGTGCTAAAAGGATAGACTAAAAGTGTTCTAAGTGTTAAAAGGAGTCACACTGGTGTATAAATATAAATATGTTTGTGATGAATAATGCAATGCTTATGATCAGCTTCATTTTGGGTTTGGTTCTGTGTTTGTTCTTCAGGAGTCATCGGTCGTGCTGCTGCTCCTGTCTCTACTGCCTTTGGTCAAGCCGTTCTATGTGCCTGGTGTTGCGCCTATCGATTTCCATCAGAATGACCCTGTTGAGATCAAGGTGCGGATGGCTGCCTGTTCAGCTTTGCAAAATGAACCGTACTACAGTTTGTTTTAGGCAATAAGACTACGGATATTTTTACTTCTACACTGGGCTGCATTGTGTTGTTAGCTAGCCATTTTGCCAATATCAGTACTGACAATGCAAAAGGCTCTAAATGAGCCGTGTCGGGAAAGCAAATAACTAAAAGTGAGCATCTTGGACTCTGGTATGTGTGTTCTCTGGATAATTTGATCCAACAAACAGAAATAACCATGAGAAAACCCTTCACATGATCACCATTTGACACTTTCTATATATTTCTCTTTTGCACGTATCTCAACTGGAAGTAGCATTTTAACATTTGGTAACACCCAAAAGTGAGAAACTGCTTTTAAAGATTTCGTGCCAAGGTTGCTGAAAGATGCCATGTCTTACTTCTACATTTCTAACCTAATATACTTATGGAAAAAAAAAAAAACATTACAGCCAAATTCGGAAAAATGACAAGTTTACATTGGGAATTGAGTTATCCCTTTGAAGATCAGCATCATCCACATCACTCTCTGTTTTGTCACTTGAGGTAAAAGTCACTCTTAGCGTTTAAACACGAGCCTCATCGTCGTCTCTTCACTCGTCTGATCTCTGTCCTAAATCACTGGTAAAATAATCACTGTTTAATTCAGTCAGTTCTGTTCTATTAGGACAATTAAACATTTTAAAATGGTGTCTGCTGCCGACTGCACGTAGCGTATAAGCACTTTTCTCGAACAGTTCGACAGCACAGGTGCATCGCGAACATTTTGACAACCGGTATCTGATTGCCAACTGAATTGTTTAGGCTCATGTCTGTTTCGCTATTACACGTAACTGACAGCTTAATCAAAGCATGACATTTCTTGTGTAAAAAAAAAAAAAAAAAGCACACACCACTAGAAAGTTAAGGCAGACTGCATTTACTGTTGTGTTTGGCCGACTGGCATCTTATCCAGCATGATCCTTCTAGGCAGACACCCAAAGCAAAGTTAGAAATAAAACACAAATAAAAACATTTCTACATCAATTTGTCAGGTGTCAAAGTACATTGATGGCAGAAAACCCAAATTTTGGTCAAGTCCAGATTTTTCGTCATTTTTGGGTGTTTTCCAGAATTCAGCCACGTGACAGTCACGCGATTTCCCGGCGCACCTCACAATTTTGGGAAAAATAAATGTAAATAAATGTATTTATGTCATATCAGCAGTTCGCCAAGGTATATCACATAGCCTCGTATTTTGTCTATGTCATGCAGCCGTACTGTGAAAGGAACTTTTTTCAGCATAAGAGTTTTAAAGGTTTATGTGCTGCAGGTCTTTCCTGTGGCTGCTACATAGAGGTGAACCTGCATATAGTGTAAATAATAATGTACCCCTGTTTTGTCATGTGTAGGCAGTAAAGCTCACCAGTTCCAGGACTCAGCTGCCCTATGAGTACTACTCGCTTCCCTTCTGTCGACCCATAAGCATTGTGTATAAGGCAGAGAACCTGGGTAAGATATGGAGGGGGGAAAAAAAACAAATGTGTGTCAGTGTCCGTAATGAACGTGCTCCACAACTGGATTGCCGCTAATTCAACATTTTTTTTTGCTTCTCTTGTTGGGACGATGATGACGGCGCTGATGATGTTGATGATGGGCGATCAGGCGAGGTTCTGCGAGGCGATCGTATCGTAAACACACCGTACCAGGTGCAGATGAACCAGGACAAGAAGTGTGAACTGGTGTGTGCGAAACCAGGGCAGCCCACTAAACTCAGCATGGCCGACAGCAAGCTGATCGCCGAGCGCATCCAAGAGGAGTACTACGTTCACCTGTAAGTTACTCTACTATCCTATAGTCGCCTCTCCCGCTGATAGGTTTAGTTAAGTCGAATTTAATTCGAAAGCATAAAGTGCTGCACATCAGGCATTACAGGGAAGAAAAATACATTAAAATGGTAACATAAAATATAGTTAAGACTTAAAGTAAATATATAAGCAAGTAAGTTCTATAAGAAAACACACCAGATGTGACTAAGACTGGCTAATTCCAGCATACAGGGCATTGCACTAATCAAGCCTTGATGAAATAAAAGCGTGGATGGTAGTCTCGAGATCTTTGAATGTGAGAGAGGTTTTTAGCTTGCGAAGTCCCCTGAGCTGGAAAAAACCAGGTTTACCAACTAATCGATAGGTTTAACTGATCTGAAAAGACTATAGCATTTTGTATACATTAAAGTTGCAATGGTCAATATTTTTCTGTATTACGTAGCCGAAAAAAAACAGTTTGAAAACCCGTCTTCCGGTCCGGAATGTACGTTTGTATTTGGGCTGGCGACTTGTCAGTCATCGTATAGCCACACCCACAATGCCTTTCAGATCCTCTAAATTGTTATGAGGAGAAATCGCATGTTTATAGACTTGTAACTTGGCTTTCGAGCAGCAAAATGCCTGAGTGTGCTTGAAAGCGATGCCGTGACGGTCCTTGGTAACGGTAACTAGTTAGCATGCTAATTCTAGTTGAACCAACATACATTTTGGGGGCGGAGCTTTGTGTGCATGAGTGGAAATGTGTGCAGGCACAAAGAGTCAAAAAAAAAATATTCAAAGAGTATTCAATCAATCGTTAGTGATTAACCATTCCCTATTTTCCACAAATTTTTACCTAATGCTCCTTTAACACGGTCCAAAGTATAAAAGCATGAGTTCATTATTTTCTAAGTTGTCAAAACATATAAAGTGAATGACAGTTGGTACTTTTTAATTGTTTATAGTTACATCTAATGTTTTTTTTTTTTTTTTCCCTCATACTTGATGTTAATATGCCAAAAAAAGCACCCTTTTTGTTACAGGGAAACCAGACAAACCTTCTGACCAATCAGATTTAAGAATTCAAAAGGACTATGGTATAAAATTATATGGCAGCCACCTCACAGAGTTATACGAATCTGGTCCTAGGTTAACCAGCACTGGTGGTTCCTGCTTTTAAAGGTGCAACTCCTACAGCCTACAGCCAGTTTCACGAATGAAAAATGTAACAAAACATCATCTCAGTGGACCTTTCAACTCTGTACAATTCCTTGCATTCTCTGTTTTTAAAGAATGATAAGAATTCCATTTCTTGCAGACGCAATTGTTGGTGTCCAAAAAAATAAATAAATAGCATTTCCTAACTATTGCCAGCATTTTAAGTGTTTTCCATTATGTTAAATGCAGTACCTCTGACTGGTTCATGCGTATTGACAGAATTGCAGACAATCTTCCAGTGGCCACCAGGCTGGAGTTTTACCCAAACAGAGAGGCAGGGACAGATGAGGAACAGAAGAAAGACGCAGTAAAAGATCTCCAGTTTGAACATGGCTACAGGTTGGGCTTCACTGACGGTAACAAGGTAAGTGCACTTATTGGCTCCGTCACGTAATCATATTTATGTGGTGGTCGGATGTTACTGTGGCTGAATTTAGTCAAAAATGACTAAAAATGAGATTTGGGCCAAAATCGAGTTGTTCTACTAGTAACATATGGCACATATCCTGCAGTCGTCTGGAGCATCGCTTGTGTGCTTCTTCAGAATATATTCCTCAGAAATATTGCATGTACTTATTACATGGAACTGCCTTAAAAAAAAACAGGCACCGTGTCGAAAAATTGCGTACGTATGCACTATTGTAGACCGTTATTGAGTAATAGCACGAACCGCTTTTCCTATTTCGTAATGTTACTAAATATTTTACAGTTCGACATCCAGACGACCGGGGAAATTTTATCTTACATACTCTGTACAGATGGCAGAAAACCAAGCTGGACCGTTTAATTGACCTAATAAAAATATGTTGAACCCAGCCACCGAGCGGGAACTCACTGAATAAACAGTGATCTTTTCTCCACCTATGTGAGAGCAAACAGTGATTAGATTAGCATCAAGAGATGACGTTGTTCAAATAACAAAATTGTGTAAACTACCTCAGGTTATAAGAAAGAGACTGATATTGATGATGTTTACGTCCTGTACGCTCAGGGTGGGATCACCAAATATTTGGTGAGAGTGCAATATATACTTCTTGTGTGTCCAGTAGAGCTGGTTTGAAAAGTATTTGCCCGAAACTACTTGTTCATTTCCCAAGTGCCTTGTTCGTACGTAAGGAATTCCTCCCGAATGCATACAGAAGTGAATTTACTAAGCGTTTGTCACTTTATTATGCCAAATATGCTGCTTTCCGTTAAGGCCCTATCGTGACATCTGTGAAACACAAACCTGTTTGACTCGTGCTTGTCCCTCATTCTCTCCTGTGTGTATTTCTGGTTAAACCATTATTCTGAGAAACATTAGTGTGTATAAGGTTTAGTAAGTATAGGGCCTTTAGTAAGAGCTGACGATATGATCTGGGAATTGGGAACAACAAAGCTATATCATATCATTTTATATTGACTGGCAAATACCAGGCTTAGATCTTTAATTGGTTTGTTGAAGCAAAACACGTGCTCTGAAACGCTTGCCTGGAGTGCTACAGGTGTGATAGTGTACTAAGGTGTTGGTGGTGTGTGTTGTGGTTGTACGACCCTGTAACGTTTAGTAAATTAACATGTTTTCTGGTTTCTGCAGTACTATTTGCACAACCACCTGTCCTTCATTCTGTACTACCACAAAGAGAAGGTGGAGGAGGAAGAGGAGCATAATTACCGTGTTGTCCGCTTTGAGGTGGTTCCACAGAGCGTCAAGCTAGAAGGTAATGCCTTCACTCAAACAGGCTAACAAATAACAGTCATTCGAGCTGCTTTCAGTATCCTGGAGGAATGTGAGGGCATAATAAAACTTAGCATTAGTGGTGGGTTGTGTCCTGGTAGGATTGTGTCAAACAGTATAAATTTCCAAATACCATGTCCATGGATGAGTGAAACTGCAAAAGCCACTCCTGTATTTTTCCCTAAAACTGGTTTTGCCTAAGGGGAAGGGGTCAGATTTTGGGAGTGACTATTTTAAAACTGTTTTGTGTTCTCCGCACAAGCAAGAGCCTCACAGCCTCCATGATTTAAAAAGGTAGCCCTCGGCTGCAGTGACTGTGATTTTCGTTTTTAACTGTGTGCTTTCCTTACCTGTGCAACGTAATCAAGCATGAATCAGGCATCACATTCATCCTCCACGTGGTAAAACAGAACAGCTGTAGGGTTCTTACATCCTTGTGGCGACCAAAAAGGAAGACAAGGCCTTGGTTATGGTTTTTATATGGATCTTTTAATGGATTTGGGGTAGGGATGTGATGAATGAATGAAAGCAGTGAATGCATCACACAGTGCCACACAAGCAACATACACACCGTCATGTTAATAAACACGGTCCTGCTTTGTCCCGCAAGCTTCATAACTGAAGTTCCCGCCAACAAGGGAATTAAAAATGCCCAGTGTCGCAACTTGTTGTTGTTGTTGTTGTTGTTGTTGTTGTTGTTGTTGTTGTAGTGTCCTGTGGGGATGCCAGGCCCGATGCACACTGACACTTTGCGGCACAGAACTGGTTCATTGATCACTATTATTTATTTTATTTTATTTTTCCAGTCAATGATTTGTTACATTGCAATTTACTGTTCAAAGAGGAAATTTTAAAAGGTTTGTAAAATTAAAGTCTTTCAGGGTGTTTTTTTTTTTTTTCTTCCAGTTTACTATTTCCATATAAACTGTGGAATATAGTCATATATTCTTGTCCAAAATGTGAAAATATCATGGTCGTTTTTGTTGTATTGTGCACCCCTAACCAGGATCCTAGCTGAGAATCTAAGCTAGATTATTCTCTTATAAAACAGCAAGTGAAGGACACGAGGCGATGCTGGTTGCTAACAACACTTATAACTGATAAGCCTTTTAAAACAAGTGTGCATAAATGCGCTTTTATTTTCATTCATTCCCTCTCTCTTCTGTCGCTCTCTCTCTCTCTCTCTCGCGTCTACACTCTTTCGCTCAGCCCGATGAGCCGACTGACGTGTAAAAGCTAAAATGTAAATCTCTCTTAGACCTGAAGGCCGCATCGAACGGTGCATGCACGTTACCGGAGGCGAGTGGTTCTGCTCCTCAGGAGATCGATCCATCCAAAGACAACAGTGTGCTCTTCACCTACTCTGTGCACTGGGAGGTGAGACACTGGGCCACCTTCTCAACAGAATGACCATGTGCCCTGTACATTCCTAATGTCTCTGTCTCTCCTCTGCCGGTGTGTAGGAGAGTCAGGTGAAGTGGGCGTCTCGCTGGGACACGTACCTCACTATGAGCGATGTACAGATTCACTGGTTCTCCATAGTCAACTCGGTGGTGGTGGTATTCTTCTTGTCAGGTACAAATCATTTTGTTTATGTAAAACTGGAACGCACAAGAAGATCCTAACCCACTTTTTATTTTTTTTTTTTTTGTGAACAGAAATTTTCAGCTTTCATTAACACATGACCTAATGAGCACTGCAAACAGTGTGTAGGCTTTATTATTATTATTATTATTATTACCACCATTTGTAGCATAGAAGCATTCCATGTCTTCATAGATCATCATGCAGCATTATACCTCTGTATTTTTGCATCACCATTTGTGTTATGAATGTGGGGAATAGTCCTAGCTCTGTACAAATTTCCCTGGGGGATTTTAACGTTAGGAATTTTACAGCAAAGTCCAAAACCCGGGCTAAGAGACATCTTTGCCTTCCATTTAGCACCACTCTCATCCTTTTTATTTTCATTGTGGCAGTAAAACTTCCACAATGGATGAATAAGATTCCTAAAGGAAGATAGATAGAGGCACTTTAATGATCGCCTTGTGAAAAAGTAGGTACTCCTTTATGCATTATATACACAGAATAAATACACCTAATTACTTGCATTACACACATTTACACTTGCACACAGTGCGGAAGTACAGTATCACAACTACAACTGACACATTCAAATTTAGTGTATGTGTGGGTGAAGTGAGGTATTAGAATAGTGTGGAGGAACAACCACACGTGCAAACAAATTAAAGCAGCACTCGTTTAGCTCCGTTCAACTTTCCAACACTGGAACAATGCAGTTAAAAAGTCAATCTGATTACGCACGTGTTCTGTACGGTTTGGGGATCCGTGCATGATCATACCTATGCAGCTATAACCACAACTTCTTTCTTTCAGAGAATGTAGTCCCCTCTGTGAAAGGATTAAATGTGCAGAGTTGGAGCTTTAATTTACACGAAGAACTTGAATTCGTGAGAGCATTGTGCATTTTCGTTAGACTTCCATTTAAGTGGATGGAATTCTTATGGCGCTCACCTACAGACGCTGAATATAGAGATTAGGTTGCTGGCGCATTCCTTTAAGTTAATACAGCGGGGTGACATTGACTCTCTTCTGACGCAAAGAGGTATGCGTAATTGTTTCAGTCTTGTTTTCCTGGCAATTGAGAACCCGTTTGAGAAAGTTGCTTCAGAATCACCTTTGCTAGTTCCACTTCTAATGCCGCACCTCCACCGACACTACTTGCAGAAAGGCTAGCAATAATAAAAAAGAAATAATATTCCAGAATGCCACTAGACCAGATTTTCCTGTTACACCAGCTCATGTGTTCATCAGTGACGGCGTTTACATGTTTGCAGGCATCCTGAGTATGATAATCATCAGGACCTTGAGGAAAGACATAGCGAACTACAACAGAGAGGACGACATTGTAAGAGAATCATGTCTGCCTCTGTGCTTGCCTTAAAGTCCTCTTCTCGGTTTGCTTTTACTGATGCTGTTTAATGTCACTCACTCACTCTCTCTCTCTCTCTCTCTCTCTCTCTCAGGAGGACACCATGGAAGAATCTGGCTGGAAGAACGTTCACGGAGATGTTTTCCGCCCACCTCAGTATCCCATGATTCTTAGTTCTCTGCTAGGCTCTGGGATTCAGCTCTTTTGTATGATCCTCATTGTTATCTGTGAGTAGGACATGAAAGAAGATCCATGTAAAGCATCATAATAACACTACCAGTGAGAGAAACACTAATGACCAGTGGTGTTTTATGTGTGTGTGTGTGTGTGTGTGTGTGTGATAAAGTCGTGGCCATGCTAGGCATGTTGTCTCCATCTAGTCGGGGGGCTCTGATGACCACTGCCTGCTTCCTCTTTATGTTTATGGGGTAAGATGAGCTCACGTTTGTATCTGTGTGTGTGTATGTTTGCCGTGTGCTTGTGTATGTACACGTGCCCGTGCGTGAAGCATGCTTTTGAGATTTTATAGCAGTCCCTAGCTGTTTTAACGTCTGTGTGGGTGTTTTGTGTTTTTTTTTTTTTTTTTGTTTTTTTTTTTAACCGTTTCTCCAGTGTGTTTGGAGGCTACTTTGCTGGCCGGCTATATCGCACTCTGAAAGGTCACAGATGGAAGAAAGGAGCTTTCTGTGTGAGTAATTGCACTTTAATACAATACAGAAACCTTTCCATAGCTACACCCGGTGTTTCTCCTGCTAATGGTAAGATTGTGGTAAATGTTGCCATCATGAAACCAACCTCCTTCTTCCCATCTCAGGGGTAGACAAATGATAAATTTATTAGCTAGCCCACTGGGCAAGTGGAAACTTCAGCGTGCTGCACCGTCCCAGGTTTTGGTTGCCTGGAAACCTGCTCTTCTAGGCCAAGTGGTAGCAAATGTAACATAATATCATGGTGAACTAGTTACGTGCATCGTTTCCTTATTGTCTCCTGATAAAGTTTTTTTACTCAACCTTGAAAGAACTTATTATGTCACATCAGAGTCTTGTATCTTTATACAGATCATATAACACCTTTGTGCTGCATTTTATGCTGTTTCTTCATTGTTCTATATACTATATGGCCAAAAATCTGTGGACACCTGACCATCACACTCATATGTGCTTTTTTTTTTTTTTTTTTTTTTAACATACTATTCCAGATTTAATCCCTGCTTTGCTGTTATAATAACCTGCACTCTTCTGGGAAGGGTTTTCACTAGATTTTGGAGTGTAGCTATGGCGGATTTGCCCTTTTCCGCCACCAGAGCATTAGTGAGATCAGCCACCGATGTCTGACGAGGAGACCTGGCATGTAGTCGGGGTTCAAATGAGTCCCAGAGGTGTTCAGTGGGGTTGAGGTCAGGGCTTTGTGCAGGACACTTGAGTTCTTCCACTCCGACCTTGGCAAACCATGTCTTTATGGATGGATTTTGTTTTTTTGCACAGGGGCATTGTCATGCTGGAACATGTCTGGGGTCCCCGAGTTCCAGTGAAATCGTAATGTAATGCTACAGCATACAAAGACATTCTATGCAATTGCGTGCTTCCAACTTTGTGGCAGCAGTTTGGGGAAGACCGAGGACATCTGGGTGTGATGGTCAGGTGTCCACAAACAGTCAAGGCTGATTGCTGTTAACTACACGTCCACAGGATTGGTCGCCTCTTAAACCTACTAAAAGTCTGTTTTGAGTAGCACTCTTCTGGATTAGTAAATATTTTTGAATGTACAGTGAGGGGTTTTGATTTGAGATGCAGCTCATGACGACAGTCACACCCACGGCAGAAGGTTTTAAAGACAAATGGAGCTTGTCCGTCTGTAAACATTGCAGTTCGATTTGGAAACCAGACGGAAGGAGATGGCTTGACTCTGCGGGGCCATCTAGTGGACATCGCTTTTAGTCTTACAAATGTACAAAAGATATGCAACCGGGTATGTGAACAATGCCGATCACGTAGCTGCTGCGCACACGCATATGCGTAGTGAAAGTAAAGTATATTTGCACCTTAACGCAGACACTGTGTGCTGTGAGCGCCCAGTCTACTGATGTGTTCACCCCTGCGTCATACGGGATTATATTTCATTGTAACTTGTTGTACATTAGTTACTCTGTTCATTTGGACTGTACGTCACCCTTCATGGTCTGACTTTTGTTTACAGAAACCCAACAGGCTGTTTTTAAACTGATAGTCATTTTAATAGCTTGTTATGGTCTGTACTGCTTCTTGGGAAACTAGCTAATTTATGTCAGATGTTGTGTGTGTGTGTGTGTGTGTGTGCGTGTTTGTGCTTCCTATAGACTGCGACCCTGTACCCTGCAGTAGTGTTTGGAATCTGTTTCGTGCTGAACTGTTTTATATGGGGAGAGCACTCCTCAGGAGCTGTGAGTATACGTACGATTTGAATCGCCTCTCACACCACATTGCTTACACACTCGTTTTACTTTAAAACGTGACTTGGCTGGAACAGGCAGTAAGACTCCGCTCCTGTCTCAGGTACCGTTCACCACAATGCTGGCTCTGTTGTGTATGTGGTTTGGTATCTCAATGCCCCTGGTCTATTTGGGCTACTACTTCGGCTTCCGCAAACAGCCCTACGACAACCCGGTACGCACCAACCAGATCCCACGGCAGGTTCCAGAGCAGCGCTGGTATATGAACAAGTTTGTAGGGTAGGTTTGGCCTTTCTGTACCGACACAGTGCGCAAAAATTAAACCGCCCAAGTTTATTGGGAGAGCTTACTCGTACTTGCTAATCAGAGCAGTTTAATGCTAACTTGCCTAACATTAACCAGTTTGTTATGTTGAACTGCCAAGGGCTCGAAAGCCACTAGCTAGCCTGATGTTATATTTATCTATCTGTTACTATTATCTGCTGTCTTTTATGTAGGATCCTGATGGCTGGCATCCTCCCATTCGGTGCAATGTTTATTGAGCTCTTCTTCATCTTCAGTGTAAGTTTGACTTTCAAATGAGCACAGTTTCCATCCTGCTGCTTTTATGTGAATTTCTGTCAACACTCACATAATATTGTTATTCCTCTCGGTATGTTTGCTGTCTGTACTGATCTTTATGGAAAAGTCTCGAAAGTATCTTTTATAAGAAATTACATTTTGGGAATTTGATTTTTGTGTACTTTTTGGTGTTTTGTTATATATGTCCAAGGATGTGCAAAGAAGAGACTTTTGTACGAAGATTTTGTAATAATGTTTTCGTTAAATCGTACCATTAGTCAAACCATAACACCGCTAATTTAGAGAGAATGGAGTTTCTTTGAGATGAGAGAGACCTTCCTAGAGTTCTCACCAGAACTTGTAAGTGGCCTTCAGTCCAATCTTCACCACTTTGCATTGTAGATGTGCTGTAAGCGCAACAGAGTACTTCACGCCCACACATATAATGGTGTCAATAAAATATTCGGGATGGGGAGAGATGAAGTTGCGCTAGCTGTAATTACAACACAGTTCGCTTAAAATGGGGTTCTGGTTGTGTTTGTGATGAGTATCGTTAATGTACACACACATTTCTCTATAGCTACTCTATTATTGCATGTTATGATGTTCACAGGATATAGAACATTAGACGTGTGTGATTTGGATGGACTTTATTTGCAGTTTATTCTTTACTTAACATTCACAATTGGCACAGCACCTGAAAACCAGAGTGCAAAATTGTGTGCAAGTGTTTTTGTGTTAAACATCTCGCTGCGCGGGTGTGTCTTAAAATGTGCGAATTGGAATTGTATCTGTAATACAGCATATGTGACCCAAAAAAAAAAAAATTTCAGAATGATATTCAGTGTAAATCAACCTTAAGACATGTTCTGATTTGGTCTGTCTACCTTGGTTGTGTACGGCAGTGTGAGTCTGGCATTTCGCTTTACAATGAGGTGTGTTTTCTTCCCAACCAGGCTATCTGGGAGAACCAGTTTTACTATTTGTTTGGCTTCCTCTTCCTGGTCTTCATCATCTTGGTGGTGTCCTGTTCCCAGATCAGTATTGTCATGGTTTACTTCCAGCTCTGTGCAGAGGTGTGTATGGTGAATTAGGTTTTTAGCTGACACCTTAAACTAACACCATAATCTGTCCGTTTTTGACTGTTTGTTTATTCCAGACATGATGCGTTATTTTACCAGCTTTACCACCAGTGCAGTGTTGGGTTTTTTTTTTTGTTATTTTTTTTTTTTGCATTTTGTGCATTTGGATCATATCAGTATGCAAGTTTACCATGACTTCAAATACTTAGTATTAGCCAGTATATAAAGTAACGTTACTGAGGTATCCACGAACAGAAGGATTGAGATTTAAAATGTCAGATGATACTTACAGTAGTGATGGTGCTGAGATTTGTCCCTTTTCCCCCCCTGCAGGACTACCGGTGGTGGTGGAGGACTTTCATAGTGTCTGGAGGTTCTGCCTTTTACGTGCTCATCTACGCCATTTTCTACTTCGTTAATAAGGTTAATAACACTGTAATGGAATACTCTTAGACTAATTTAGTATGACTAGACCTCATACAATTATTTTTTTAGAAGTAAAAAACCAAATTTAAACAAAAAAAAAAAAATACAGTAAAATAACCAGACGTAATACAACAGAATTTTCTTTAAAAATAGTTTCATGTTTTGTTAAGCAGCCAGGATTTATAACTACAATGAATGTAATGCAATTTAACATGCACCCACAGGGAAAATTACACACTCTCTCTCTCTCTCTCTCTCTCTCCCTCTCTCTCTCTCTCTCTGTGTGTGTGTTTAATGTTAATTGCTTAAACAAAACCATGTGTGTATTTACAAGGCCTCAGTTCTAAAGAAAGAGAAAATAGATTTCTAGTTCTTTTCTATTGTTCTGGCCTTGAATAATATTAGAAATCGAAGTGAAATTTGAACCAAACGCAAGATGTTTTTAATGAATTGGATTTTTAATTAACACCATTCCCTCTCTTACAGCTGGACATTGTGGAGTTCATTCCCTCCTTGCTGTATTTTGGCTACACAGCCCTGATGGTTTTATCCTTCTGGCTCCTGACAGGAACAATCGGCTTCTACGCAGCCTACATGTTCATACGCAAAATATACGCCGCCGTCAAAATCGACTGAGCTGCAATTTCTTCATTTTGTTACCTTTTTTTTTTTTTTTTTTTCTTTCACCTGTTTCTTTTGTTTTACCTTCCGGTTTGGCGAGCAAGCACTGAAACTAGTGTGAGTGTATGTTTGTGGCCGTATCCTGAAGCAGGTTGCTTGCAGCTACGCCTCCTGTGGACTGGAGGAAAAAAGCATACAGGTGGTTTGTGCACAGAAAAGTCAGCCAATCGCGCAGTGGCTCCTCCGCTGAAACAGATTTCAATGTTATGGATTCTGGAATTGTCTCTTTTTTTATTTTTTTTTTTTCTTTTTTTTTTTTTTTTTTATTTAATTCTGACTTTCTTGTTGCACACATCACGTGGGCCAAAGTATATGATGATATTTACTTGTCTTTTTTTTTTTTTTTTTTTTTTTTTTTTTTTTTTTTTTTTTTTTTTTTTTTTTTTTTTTTTTTTTTTTTTTTTTTTTTTTTTTTTTTTTTTTTTTTTTTTTTTTTTTTTTTTTTTTTTTTTTTTTTTTTTTTTTTTTTTTTTTTTTTTTTTTTTTTTTTTTTTTTTTTTTTTTTTGTGTCATTGGAATAAGGGTGAGAGAGTAAAGATGGCTAACATGATTAATAGTATATCCTTTTACAGACCATAGTCATTTTTAAAAAATATTCTTAATATGTCATTTGAACCTTCTCCTAAGTATTTGGTTCAAGCACTCGTTTGTTGTACAGACGTGTGGGTGTGTGTGTGTGTGTGTGTGTATGTATGGGTGTGTGTACAGCATGCTGGAGGCAGAAGTCTAGGTTGAAAGTGGTGTGAGCTGATACTAAAATCATGTGGCACTGAGAAAATGAGATTAAAAATCACAACTTTATTTCATACTGGTGTTTTCCCTGTACCATTATGATTCAATATTAACTTACTTTTATAAAGAATCTACACTTTTCTCTTTTACAAAGTAATCGTAGGCAGTTAAAGAGATATTGGCAAAGTTGGGCAAACAGGTTGTGAAACGTTTATCTTTCTGGTTAATCTCGCACTGGAAATATGAGAAAAATGTAACCTTTACTAGAAGTAAATTTATCTTACCACGAGCATGAGCACCTGCAGTTCACTAGACGCTACTAAAGCCTAGACTGTAACCTGGTCCTGTGGGCTAATGAGACAAAACCGAGTTGCATTTTTTTCTGCAACCGCATCACAGATCCTTATTATAACGATCTTATCTAACTACAGAACTGGATTACAGTCGAAGTTCCAGTTAGCTGAAAGAAAAGGCTTTCTTCTGACACACCTTCCAAACAGTTTGTTAATATGGAGGTGGTGTCAACTGGGATCCTTGGTGAATTTTTTTTTTTTATTCTAACCATCCTGCTCAACGTGTGTGACGGGAAAAATACACTTGTATCCTCTTATTGTTTTAAATTTCTTAATTATTTATAATTCGTGTGTGTGTGTGTGTGTGTGTGTGTGTGTGATTTTTTTATATATATATATATTACACACACACACACTTTGATTAAAGGTTAGATTTTTCCTCATACATGCAGTGTGAGATTAGGCACAGACACTTCTCATGACCTTTTTTTTTAAAAATATATATATATATATATAAACACATCTTTACCAATGATGCCAATAATTCCGGAGCTGCCTGTATATTCCGAAAGCACATTTCCCCATCTTCCTAATTTACATACCTGCATATCTAAATTCGAACTGCTGGTGAATTTCTTCTGGCTGTGCTAAATAGCATTGCCATGGTGCATCACATTATGTTCTTCTTTTTCCTTTGCATATCTGTCCAAATCTGTTCAATCCTGTATTCTTTCTTACAAACGGGGGCAAAAAAACAAAGCCTGACGGACCACTGTAAAACTGTTGAAGGGTGTAAAGCTTTCAGTAGCGTCAGACCGTTCCCTTGTTCGTGTGTGTTATTGTTACAGCAGCGAAGGCAGAAAGCCATGGCAGTCCAGCGGAAACACTCGACACCTAACAGCAGTGTGTTTTCAGGCTAGCGGAAGTGCAGGAAGTCCACTGGGTGCTCAGAGGTAGCAGTTTTTAAAATCCCTGTCTGCTTGGTGTGTATGAGTACTACTACTTCTGTCAGTATATTGATTTTTTTTTTTTTTTTTTTTTTTTTTTTTTTTTTTTTTTTTTTTTTTTTTTTTTTTTTTTTTTTTTTTTTTTTTTTTTTTTTTTTTTTTTTTTTTTTTTTTTTTTTTTTTTTTTTTTTTTTGATTGTGATCAGTTTAATTCTCAATTTGCCTTAAGGTAGTGAAAATTTAATATGTTAAAAAAAAAAAAAAAAACCCTATGTTTAGTCCAGATTAAATTCAGACTGCTTGTTGGTATGCTGTACTGCGTGACCTCTGTTTCCTTATTTTTAGGCTGAAGTTTACCTATCAAAGAGAGAAGTATTTGGTATAAAGTATACCACTAAGTGATGAAGGGATCGAAGCAGATCTCAGTACCTCTGGAGATCCACCAGCATTAGTAGTTAATGGCAATGAGGTGAAAGCAGCCATGAGTACAAGCAGTGCATTTCTACCTATGCGAATTACTTTCCCGCTTACAATATTCGTTGACCTCTATCTAAACGTTCTGTATTAATCGGGAGAGCTGCTTTTAGCAGACGTTACTTAGAGACATTTATCTGTCTGAAACAGGATTCAAGGGTTATTACGGAAATATTTTCTACAGATGTACTTTTTCTTGCCGGTTGAGTGTGCGCATTATCGCGGACGCCTACAGTTGATGTAAATACACCGCTTTGTATCGTTGCATTGTGAAGCTCTGTATGTACAGCCCATGTTCTTGTTTTAAGTTGAAAGCATGTTTATTTTATAAAGAGACCTCTTATGGCCGTCCTTCCTTAAAACGAATGTCTCGTTCTATAATGTATGAAACAATAAAAGTGCCGATACGTTGCGATTTGATATGCAGTCCATCCGAAACGCTTGCTCGTTTGTGAATTGGAAAACCTCCAGTCTGACTTTCAGAAATGCACGACTCCGCTGTCGGCTCTGTTCTGCCAGTTCTTTCCTCAGCAGCGGTTGAGACTGTATACCAAGCAAGCTCCCGAGAAAGACTGTAAAACCTCAAATTTCTCCAAATCCAAGTTGTTTTACATATAAGAAATGATGGCGTGCTATTTTATTCCAGTTTGCGCATTTGCGAGAGACGTTGGGCTTAAACAGAGCCTCGGGACCTGTAAGTATAGGCTTGAGGTATCGTGGTATAATTAGGCCTGCCTTAAAGCCAAGCTCTGCTTTTTTATCACTTGGAACCTTGCCTTCACATTTCTTTTTTTTCTCTCTCTCTCTCTCTCTCTCCATTTTGTTTGTGCGCAGCGGTGTGGTTTCCTGCCTTGGCTGTGTATGGTATGCGAATGGCAGTTTTCAGCCATAACCTAGGTTGCTTATTCTAGCACCCTCTCCCACCACAGCCAGCAGGAAATCACCCCAGGAAGGAGTGAAAGAAGGGGCGGGGGTGGGGGGACAAAGGTATAAAACCGTGGGTTTGTCTTTTTTTTTAATGATTTTTAACATCATACATTACAAGTCAAAAGGTACAATGCTCTGTACAATAAGTAAATAGGTTTTGTTGTAATGTCATCTCTTTGGATCAACCAATATACATATCTGTCTCTTTACATTGCAGCAACTGATTGTAGGTGATACAAAGTGGACTGGCTGTCATATACTTTTTATACAATTCTCCCTGTAGCTGATAAAATCCCGTGCTATATAAAATAGTGTAAGGATGTATGAAAAAATGTCCCGTTTTTGTTCTTTCACTTTTTTTTTTTTTTTTCTCTTTCCCAGGGGTGGCAGTAATAAGCAAGTACTAAAAATAAGAGGACTATGTTGCTAAACAAGATACATAAAGAGCCTGGAATGCAAGACTTCCATTAAGCTAAAATAAATGAAACTACAATTTGATGCCTTTTTCAACAGACAGCACATTTTCTCTTCAAGAAAGCAAGGCGTTTCTTTCCTTAAGTCAGATTGTAATTTTTTTTTTTTCTCCTCAGATCAATGATATTTGAATCACTTCTTTTTAACAGCTTAGTTAGACTCCTACACATATTGGGAGAAATAAGATAAGTGCATCCCTAGTAGGTGCAATGGAGATTAAAGGACTTCTTTTGTTTTGTTTTTTTAATCAATCATAAAGGAAGTCGGGATACATGATTATAGAGAGGGTATCAAATTAGAAATCAAATAAACTTTCCCTTAATCACAACACACGCTTGAAATGTTTTTTCCTCTCTTCCAATGGACTCGGAAACCATCAGAGGTGACCAGAAGGGGAGCTTCTTGAGGTCTTTTTTTTTTTGTTGTTTTGTTTCAAAGTCCATTTTGACGTTGGCTAAAAGTTCTCAGTGGGTGAGAGGCTCTTTTTTAAAAGCGCACAGAAGCACGACTGAGATTAGCCCGGGAAAAAAATCGTACACCTTCTGAAGCCTCCTCTTAATCTAGGGCACAACTGGAAATGAGATTCAAGCGCTGCACTGCCTGGATGCCTACCCATCACCATCTCTGCAAAAAATCCCCCTGACATCTGACAAAAAAAATTTGAATCAAAACTCAATCCAGTAAATCAGTTAAACCTGTCAGCTCTGTAATATTTAGTTAATTTAAAAATAATAATAATAATCAAAAAATAATAATAATCATGGGAGGAACTGATGTCTTGTTTTTCTTTGTTCTCCAACTCTTTCTCTCTTTTTTTTTTTTTTTTTTTTTTTTGCATTTGCAGAAATAGCAAGTTGCAGCTTTGAATTGTGTTAAACTGACGTTTACAGCAAGGGTTTGAAAGATAAGCTAGGCACAAGCACACTTGCTGTTTCTCAAGTCCTAAAATGCAGGAAGCAAGAAGAGCTGGGGCAAAACGCAGCAAATATTAGTGAAAGTCTATCAACAAAATACTGTTACTCCTTTGGAAGAGGAGGGAAAAAATACATATAGATTAATAAATTCTACACATTGAACTAATGGCACATACATGTACAAGATCAAATACAAAATAAAAAAAAAAAAATACAAACACATACGGCTGAAATTTCAAGAAAGAAAAAAAAAAATACTCTTTTCAAAGGTTTAAAAGTGCTAGAATTCAGATCAGCTCACAGAAAACCCGGGGAGGACAAACTCAGAAGTTGCCAATAGCTTGTTGTTGAACATTTTTTCTCATGTTAAAATAATAATAATATAAAGAATAACTTCTTTCTTTTGTTTTTTTTTTTTTTTTGTTTGTATGAAACATGCATAGCTTTACTTAGCTTTATGACTTCTAATGCAGTTTAGACCTGTTTAGGATTGCTACCTGTCATACTTTTCCCACATGTCAGTGTGACGTGTAGGACTTTTAATTGAAACACCTTTAATAAAATACGATAGAAAGGGGAATAAATGCTAACAATACGCTTATTAATTTATGTAATCCAAACACAAAGCAAAAACGCTGTTTAAATGTGAAACAAGATTTCACACAATCCAATTGTGAAGAGAAAGGAATGTGAGGAAAAAATTCAAATGCACATTTGGCTTTCTTCTTATTTTCATTCCTGTTGTAGCGATCGTTCTTACAGTATATGCAAAACTGTTCTCTCAAATATTAGCTCTTTAGTTAGCAATTGTGCAAAAAAAGAAGTTTCTTCTCCCCAGGTTTTTGGTATGCAAAAAAAAAATATATATATATGTATAATAAAATTAAATGAGGTGATGTGTTGTTGTTTTGAGGTCCTGTTTCAACAAACAGAAAATAATATATAATATGACAACAAACGACTAGGCAATATCCCAATCAACTGTCCCATGCTTTGAATGTCAAAGACCAGTCTGGTGACTTATTTGTTCTGGGTATTTTGTCTTTCTTCAGACCCTTTGATAAAAAATGTTCATTTGAATGGAAGAAGCAGCTGTAAAAGGAGAACAGAAATGGACAAACAGTTCGCGTATTCAGATGAAAGATCTCTGCAGAAGGGTTTCTGCAGAAGTGGTCTATGACTGTCGCCAACCATAGCGCTAAAGCAGCATCATAACTTTTCTTTAATTCATTTTGGGGGGAGTGGCCTCGCGTTTGAGTAATTTCATTCTTAGCTCGACTTTCATGTTTACTACAAGGCTAGGGATGGGCAAAAATTAAATTCTGGCTATTTGTAATGGATATGTATTTGAGCTGGATTTCTGCACTACCTCTGTGGAGAAAACAGCACCATCATCAGCATGCTTTTATAGGAATCAATTTGCCACTCTTTCACTCTTGAAATTGTCTTTAACATGACTGGTTTAGATGTTGTTGTTTTGTTTTTGTTTGTTTCTTTTTTTTTTAAACGAAATTATTAGCACATCATTTTGTAGTGCGTTGATTTAGGGTTTTGCTTTGCTCTCCTGGAAAATAAATTGATAAAAAAAAAAAAAGTATACTTCTGTAACGACCACAGGATGCGAGCCACACCAAAACATCTGTCGGGTCTGTTCCAATACTGAAAGAGAATAATTTTGATCTAACTTGGGTCACATTATGGGCCTCTCTAAGCAACACTAAAGATTAAAGAGTAGTTCATTCTACTTGATTATTCTACTAATAGCCTATTACACATGGGCCAAAATATCATCCTTTGACCCACATACAAAAAAAAAAAAAAAAAAAAAAAAAAAAAAAAAAAAAAAAAAAAAAAAAAAAAAAAAAAAAAAAAAAAAAAAAAAAAAAAAAAAAAAAAAAAAAAAAAAGAATAGAACAAATAGTACAGGGAAGACTATAATGAAAAGCCATTACTTCATCCATTTTTTGACCAAGATTACATAATTATGTAAACCTGACTTTTTTTTTTTTGTGTAAAAATTCCATCAGCAATTTTTAATACGTCTATCTAAAGTACATTTTACTAAAATAAAAGCAATTATATATTTATTTTTGATGTGGTATTTCGTACACT